>CM033715.1:52780949-53200017 GCA_019671005.1 Hibiscus mutabilis
GTTCCACAGAGCCCGTCATGTACTTCGGCTAAAATCTCCTTCGCCTCCGGGCATCCACACATCTCGAAAAGTCTCGATCATGACTTCTCCTATATAGGATCTCCCCATCTAGGACATATTTTGTTGCCATTTTTCCGAGTGTCTTCTGTCATTGTCATTTGCCCCTTACGGATACTTTGAAGCTTGACATATTGCAAGATGTCATAGTACCATGGGTTTCCATCAATCTCTTGCTGTACATTACAACAATGAGCAGGCCTTTCAAACGTCCGTATCTCAATGGGCTTCATTTCGCCCGGTGTTTGTTTTAAACATGGATGCCAAGGCGTCTGCCATATGATTTTTTTCTCAGGGCAGGTAATTGAAGCTGACCTTTTCGAACTCTTTGGTGAGCTCTTGAATCAATTAATAATATTTGACCAACTTCGGGTCCCTGGTTTCCCATTCCCCGCGCAATTGGTAAATTACTAAGGATGAATCTCCGAATACTCGAAGTTCCTTAACCTTTCTCTCAATAGCTGAGTTCAGTCCCATAACGCAAGCTTCGTATTCAGCTATATTGTTTGTGCAGAAGAATTCCAATCTGCTGGTGAAAGGATAATAGACGTCCTCAGGAGAAATTAGCACTACTCCTATCCCTTGTCCGAGGGCGTTAGAGGCTCCATCGAAGTAAAGCTTCCATGATTTATCATCTGAAACCTCTTCCTCGGTTGTAATGCACATCAAGTCTTCGTTCTGGGAAATTAAAGTTCAATGCCTCATAGTCTTCCGAAGCACGACTAGCTAGGAAATCTGCTACGACACTTCCTTTTACGGCTTTCTGGTTAACGTATACAATATCGAATTCGGATAAGAGCATCTGCCATCGGGCCATCCTTCCCGTTAGTGCTGGCGCTTCCATTAAGAACTTCAATGGGTCTAGCTTGGATATCAACCAAGTAGTATGGTACAGCATATACTGTCTAAGCCGCTTGGTAGCCCAAACTAGAGCACAACACAACTGTCTTGATCGGGTACCGCGTTTTCGTAATCATTGAATTTCCTGCTTAGGTAATAGATGTAGATGGCTTGCTCTCTTTTTCTTGACTCATCGTGTTGCCCCAATACGCATCCCATTGAATTCTCAAAAACTGTCAGGTAGAGAATTAATGGTCGATCTGGTACTGGTGCGACTAAAATTGGAGCATTTGTCAGGTACTTTTTGATCTTTTCTAGGGCTCTTTGACATTCCTCATCCCACACACCAGGATTATTCTTTCTAAGAAGTCCGAAGACCGGGTCACATCGGTCGGTTAATTGAGAAATGAAACTAGAGATATAATTCAGCCTCCCTAGGAAACCACGAACTTTCTTCTGAGTGCGGGGTGGTGAGAGATCCTGGATGGCTTTCACTTTATCTGGATCAATCTCAATCCCTCTTCTGCTTACCACGAACCCTAGGAGTTTTCCAGAAGTAACGGCGAAGGTACACTTGGCATGATTGAGTCTCAGTTGGTACTTCGTAGTCTTTGGAATAGTTTTCTCAAGTTCTGTAGGTGCTCTTCCTCTGTTCGGGATTTGGCAATCATGTCGTCGACATATACCTCTATTTCTTTGTGCATCATGTCATGGAAAAGAGTCACCATTGCTCTTTGGTATGTTGCCCCCGCATTCTTTAGCCCAAACGGCATCACCCAATAACAAAAAGTGCCCCACATGGTTATGAACGTAGTTTTCTCCATGTCGTTAGGGTCCATCTTTATCTGGTTGTACCCTGAGAAGCCGTCCATGAATGAAAACCATGAATGCCCTGCAGTGTTGTCAACCAGCGTGTCAATATGTGGTAAGGGGAAGTTGTCTTTAGGGATAGCTCAGTTTAGGTCCCTGTAATCTACACACATACGAACTTTCCCGTCTTTCTTTGGTACTGGTACAATGTTTGCAACCCATTCGGGGTATTTGGCTACCTCTAAGAACCCAGCATCAAACTGTTTTTTCACTTCCTCTCGGATCTTTAACAACATATCTGGTCTCATTCTCCAAAGTTTTTGCTGTATTGGTTTGCACTCCGATTTTGTTGGCAATTTGTGCACCACTATGTCGGTATTCAACCCTGGCATATCTTGATAAGTCCAGGCGAAGACATCCTTGAATTCCTGAAGTAGGGTTATCAGTTCGTGCTTGGTTTTTGAGGAAATTGTCGTTCCTACTTTTATTTCTTTTCTCTCTTCTTCAGTCCCTAAGTTTACAACTTCTGTTTCTTCTTGATGGGGCATGATCTACCTTTCTTCATTGGCCACCATTCTCTTTAACTCTTCCAGGACCTCACCTTCTATCTCATCATATCCTTCCTCAATTCCCTCTGAGCCCTCAGGGCATTCAAAATTCACTCAAGGATTGGATCCGGTATCATTCATATCGTCAATCATGAGCGACCTGAATTGAATGAGAATGAATTGTATTGGGAAGGAGATGGTTTTATATGAAGGAAATGAACATGAAGAATGCATGAATGAAACAAATGAAACTTTGGTCATTTAGGAAAGTGGGGATATTTTCATTTCAATCAAAAAGTTAACATAGGTGCCCCATACAAGAGATCCCCATTGTTTACGGGCAAAAACAAAAGGTTGATTCGGAGCATTACTCTGATCTATTCCTAAAAACTACAGGTAAATCAATGCAGCTCAGTTATCGAAGTGTTTCCCAGGGACGGCGGGGCGGATGTTGGTCAACATTTTCTTTGTCTCGGTCATTCCCAGCTGTCATGTTGATGTACATCCCTTCAAATGATTCACTGAGTATTTCCTCCTGGCTGAGTACGTTATTTTCCTTCATTGCCTCTCCAACCTCTTGACCTGGCTGGTAGAATCCTCCGGAGACAAAAGTGGTTTTTAAACTAGGAAAGGACATCGATCTCCACGGAATGTCTTCTCCTTTAGATCTGGCTTTTCTTTGCTCTTCCTTTCTCTTGTATTCCTCTTTCTTCTGTTGGACACTTGGTTGGTAACCCAGCCCAAAACGATCCTTCTTGGTTATCATATTCTTGGCTCTTAGGTTTCCTTGTAATTTTTCCCCAACCCTTTTCCTATTTTGGCTCCACGGCCCAAAGTTTTTGCGACGATCATCTTGGTACAATTAGATAACCTGGGGTAGGGGATCCGACTTCCCTCCGAAACGAATGTGGCATTCACTAGTTCTAATGCTCGGAACGAGCATTCTGCAGCATCTTCATCATTTTGAATATAGGGGGGCGTCTGATGTCACTAAAACAACAATTTCCTGCTCTGCCTCTACTGTGACCAATTTGCCTTGACTACAAATTTTAATTTCTGATGCAATGATGAGGGAACAACTCCTGCGGAGTGGATCCATGGTCTTCCCAATAAGCAGCTGTAAGATGGTTTTATGTCCATCACCACAAAATCGATCACATATTCAGTCGGTCCGATCAATAGGGGCACCTCAATTTTCCCTACTGTTCCTCTTTGCGTACCATCAAAGGCTCTTACCAAATTGTGGCAGGGCTTTAGGTGAGAACCATCTATTGGCAGTTTTTGCAGGGTCACCATAGGCAAGACGTTCAATGCTGATCCGTTGTCGATCAGTACGCCCGATACTACATACCCTTTGCAGTGGGTAGTGATGTTAAGGGCTTTGGTGGACCCCATTCCTCCTTCAGGGATCTCATCATCACTGAACGTTATATGATTATAGGCAGTGATATGCCCCACTATCATGTCCAGATTTGTCACAGAAATGTCCTGGGGCGCAAAAGTTTGATTTAGCACTTTTAATAGCGTCTCCCGGTGTTTTTCTGAACTCAAGAGTAATTCCAGTACTGTGATCCTGGCCGGTTTTGCTTTCGTAGTTGTTCCACTACGTTGTACTCGCTATGTCTTAAGAACTTCAAAAATTCTTTGGCCTGGGCCTCAGTTACCGGCTCATTCATCTTTGGGGGAGGTTCTTCTCCAAATATCTGCGTGGGGCTAACTGTTGTATTCTTCCCTTTATCTTTTTCAGCTGCTTTCAAAGCCTCGGAGGAATAACATCTGCCGCTCCTTGTGAAATGGCCTACCTCACCAACGTTTACGTCGTTCTGGCTTTGTTGGTCTTTCAGCGTAGGTTCTTTTACCTGACCATGTTCTAGTTTTTCTGGCGTGGTCACATTTACAGCATAATTCCAGGGGGTTTGCCGCATATCCTTGAATGGGAATGGGGATGGTGCTGAAATGATGACCCTGGGACTTATCTTGCTGGTTTCTCCTTGGGAGGCACCTGCATTTCCTGGCCTGGGAGAGATGATAAAAGGTCTATCCTTCCCATATTTAGATTTGGGGCTATCCGTCATGTGTACGTCCGACCCCTTCTACCCCATAGGCTCCTCGAAGAATTCTATTTGTTTTTCATTCATTAATTGCTGTACCAATCTCTTGAACTCATCACACTCTTGGATGTCATGTCCTTCATTCTGGTGGAATTCACAATACTCTCCACATCCCTTCTGCCTTGTTATCATGCCTTTGTCGATCATACGGGCCATGCATAACTGTTGAAATACCCACCGTAAAGGAGATTTGATTTCTGACACATCATCCTTAATCCTCCTGGTAAAGTATTCTTCAATAACATTTACTCCTCTGCTCCCATGATTAGGCAGCGGGTTATTGGCTACATTCGGTTCTTCAAACTTCAATATCCCATAATCGATTAAATTCTGCACAAGTTTTTTGAAAGCAAGGCAGTTCTCGGTGGGATGTCCAGGGTACCGCCGTGATAATCGCAATGCGGCGTTCGGATTATACCAAGAAGGGAAGGCAGATTGACAGAGTAACGATGTATGGGCGTGCAGTGTCCGCTTCATACAACCGGGAATAAAGTTCGAGTACGAAACAGGTAGGGAGTGAAAGTTCTTCTCTCTTTCTCTTTTCTAGGGATTCTCTCATCTCTTTGATTCGAGTGTTGTGTTTTTCCCACAGGTGCTTGTGGCTGTGAGACTGTGAAGTTCTTCGGGGTGGTATAAGTGTTGGTGGCGTTTACTTCATTTTTCTTGCTATACTTTCGAGACCCTTCCCCGCCATCAATTCTACCACTCTTAATTGCCAATTCAAGGGACTCCCCAGTCCTGATTAAGTCAGCAAAGCACTGCTTTGTGTTATTAATGAGTTGATCGAAGAGTGCCCCTTTCAGAGTATTAACAAATAACGGTGTAATTTCATGTTCCGAGATGGGTGGCTGAATTTGGATGGCCACTTCCCGCCACCTTTGGGCGTATTGCCGTAGGCTTTCGTTGGACTTCGCCCCATATTTTCCAACATAATTCTCGGGGGTCATGTACATTACATGCTTATATTGTTGAGTAAATGCTTTTGACAGATCCTTCCATGTCTTAACAATTGCCTTGCTCAACTGGGTGTACCACCGTAACACCGCTCCAGTTAGGCTGTCCTCGAAACAATGGATCAGTAGCTTTTCGTCCTTAAGGTAGGCCGCCATCTTTCGACAGTACATTTTTATGTGCACGGAAGAACACGTGGTTCCATCGTATTTGTCGAACTCTGGCGTTTTAAATTTTGGCGGTAGGTCAAGATCGGACACTAGACTTAAGTCGCTAGCGTCATTTCCCGATTCTTCTATAGATTGTAACGTTTTAAATTTTTCCTCCATGAGACGAAACCTCTCCTCCCACTTTTTCTCTACCTCGATCTTGATCCTTTCAACCATGTTCTGGTCCGGCACCTCTTCTTCATAGAGTGCTTCAGCGTCGAGGGGTTGAGTTTTGGTGCCCCTATTTGAAAACTAGATGACATTCTGCAGGTCGATATACACCTTTCGAGCGGGTTTGGTGCGATTGGTTGAACCTTGTAGTGAGTGGGGTACCTACGGCTCTTGAACGTTTTCTCCTTCCACTCTTTTTCCAAGACTCTTAGCCAACAATACGGTTATGTCGGATACTATAGATGCTTGCGACTGCGCAATCTGATCACTGAGGCTTCTTTGGGCCTTTTCAAGCCTTATCTCGAGCTCTTTTTGCCCTTTTTCTAGACTGATTATCCTATCTTCCATGAGCTTGCTTTGTAACCGGATAAGGTATGGGTGATGAATGATTGCGGGTTAACTACACACAACGCCACAATATTCATAATGTTAATATGGTTGCAAGAAATAAATGCATGTATAATGATGCGAATGTCATGATGCAAATGCAAGAATGTATGCAGATAAGGTACTGATTCCGCTGGTAATCACCCTTTTGAACTACTTCCACGAGAATTAAAGGGTCTAGATTACAACAGAGTTCGTATTACAAAATAAAGATCCCTAATACAAAAGATCTAATTACACAGAGTCCTATAGATAAGCTCTAGCTCTATCTCCTAATTTTCCAATTGCCCTGAGCAACTTGAGGAACCTGGGAGCTTCTTCCATTTCTGGGACTATGAATGGTCGGAGTGTTTCGGCCTCGACAGCCAAATCATTCACATGCCTGGCGACTCGCTGTATGTCCACCATCAAGTTTACGTAATACTGGTCCCTATCCTGTACCATCCGGGCAGCGTCACGCAGTCTCTTTTGCCAATAGGTGTCCCCTCCGGCTGCAGCCTCTTTGAACATACTAATTATTTCCTTGTAATCCTCAACAGTTGCTTCGAGGGACTTAATTCGTGCTCGTAACACGCCCACTTCATGCTCTCTTTCTTGCAGCTCAACGAAGCTATTTCTCTGGCAGTACATTCGAAGGGAGTGTTCAACTTCCGCCACCTTTCCTTTTAATTCGCCATTCTGACTTTGGCTTTGCTCCAGACTTTGAATAGTGTCATCGTACAGTTTTTGCATCTCTAACAGTCTATTTCGGCTACTCATGGACTTTTTTTCCATACGGCGACGCTTTCTCTCTCTTGATGGACATCTTGTTTTCCCTTGCTGATTTCTTGCCTGAATCTTTCCTTTTCTTGATCAATGGCCTTCTTGGCGGACCGTTTTTCTTCCTCCATAGCCAACCGACAGCTTTCCATCTCTTTCTCGATTGCTCTCTTGCTGATTTCTCGTTATTCTTCCACCAAACAGATACCATTTATTCTTTCTCTTTCCACGGCTATGAATTGACTCCGGCTGGCCTTCTGTATTTTTGCTTGTAGTAGAAGGGCATCTTTTTGATAAAGAGCATTTTTGTCGTTCAAATCTGCATTTAATTTCTTCAACTGCCCAATGATCCCATCCCGTTCATCAACCTCTAAGCTTGCCTTAAAGAGCTCGCTCGTATGTTGAGTCTGTTGGATGTCCATTTTCTTTTTAATTTCTTCGAGTTCATTCCTTAAGATGTCAGCTTCAGACGGTACCACCCTTGTAAGCTCTTCGAGTGACACTGCTGGTCCTTGATCAGATTCGGGAATCACATTATTAACCCTCAAGCATCTCCAAAGATCGTAGTCTGGGGTAGTCATGTGCTCGGTATCTCCTTCCACCCTGATCCGGTAACAATGGTCCCAGGCCCTCATGATGGTCTGAATTTTTCCTTTGAACTCCCCTTTGAAAAGAAATTCAGTTTGGCTTAATCCGGCGGTATTGGGAATGAACTATCATGATCCGAACTGTCGAGACACTAAAAGCGGAGCACAGACGATCCCTTCGTGCAATCCCAACATCATCAGCCAGTTGAAATCACCACAACTGTATAGAAAATAGTTAACTTTACCGAGCCATGGGACCCTCCATGCTATGTCTTCATCTTGAATGTTCCTGAAGAAACTAGTCCACATTTTTGTTTTCAAATCCTCTCGCCATTCCTTTGCTAAGTACTCCCGTAAAGGCGAAAAACCTTGGAAGGATATCCCCGGCAGGACCCTCGTCGGTGTCTTCCACATGTGACTCTGAATCCATACCTGTAACAGCTGTGCGCATCCTCGAAAGTCTCGACCAAGATTGCTGGTACTGGGTTTGCTTTCCGTTTTACCCGCTCAAACAAGTCCAGAATGGCTATGTCAATGTTCCCGAGTACTCTTGGAAAGATCACCAAGCCACATATTCCTAAAGAGAACAAGTCCATTTTCTTTGCCTCGTATGGATGTGTCGGTATGATGTCCCGAATACTTTCCCATGCAAAAACTGTATTGTCTCCTCGGATCTGAAGCAGGTCATTCACCCAATCGTCACTCATTCCCGCAAAGGTTTTGAGTTTCGCAGTGTAATTATGATTCCTCGGAGGCTTCGCGTAGATCCAATCATCCTGAATGTTTTTCATGTTAAGTAAAGCAGTGTATTCTTCTACTGTAGGCATCATGTCCTGCCCATTGAAGGTGAAGCAGCAAAAAGCTGGATTCCAGAACTGGACTATAGCTCGGAGTAGGGGCTGGTTAACCCGAACATATAACAGCTGTGCAATGTCGCCATAACTATCGCAGAACAAGTCTTGTAGTCTTCGGTCCCATCTTTCCCAAATGCTTTGAAGATCCCATAAGTCGTTCTGTTGGAGACTCACATAGGTGTACCCTGCTACTATGCGTTCGTTCGGCAAACTGTCCCCTTGGGTTTTCTGGTTGACCTCTGACCAATGTCTGACTGACAAATTAAGCTCTTCTTTCCTAAGACACCTTTTTTCCATGGTGAAAGACTTTCTGATCAGGCAAACCACTTGATCCAGTACCTTTATGTGATGCAAATGTATGATGTATGAAAAAAACAAAAGCGAAAAGAAAACAAGTCAGTACTAGATAAAATTAATAAATATATAAATAAAAGGACAAAATTAAACAGAATAAACACACAAAACAACCTTATTTATCCCGTCTAAAACCTAAGGTTATCCGCATGGCTCTAAATGGGTAGGTTTCTATGTATTCTCTACATACAGTCTTGGTTCTAGGAGGTACCCGAATTGTCCTTGCTGTCCTCTACTAAGAGTAGCAAGGCCCCTGATCATCACCCATTATAGGCTTCTTTCAACCGGGTTCAATTCAGGGGGACCCATTCGCTTATGCCCGTACGAAGGAACGATATCCTTACGAAAGCATAAGGTACTCGAGCCCCGAAGGTACTTGCTAGGCCCATACGGGAGAACGATATCTCCACGAAAGCATTAGCATTTTCCCCCACTAAAAAAAACGGGTTTATATGCCATATTTTAAATGCGTTAAAATAAACGCGCAATTATAACCGAATGTTAATTTAATAGTCACTTTAACCCGGAATTTCTAATATTAATAAAGCGGTAATTATTTTAAAAGCTTGACTCTCATTTGTTTTTGAAAAACAAAAAATTCTCCCCAGCGGAGTCGCCATCTGTAGCGATGTCCATTTTTTATATCGCTAAAAAACGTTGTTTTTCGAAGGTGTTTGTAATTTTTTGGATATAAAATATTTATTCCGTGGGGTTTTAAAAACTGCATTAAAAAATTGGAGTCGCCACCGGCCACTTAGGTAGGTCGAACACCATAAAACCAGAGATTTAAAAATTATTGGGTTCGGGAGTCGGTTACGGATGAGGAAGGTTAGCACCCCCACACCGCCCAAAATTGGTACTTTAATAATTACCGCTTTATTAATATTAGATTTTCCAGGTTAAGGTGACGATTATTTTAAAATTCGATTATAGTTGCGAATAAATTTTAAGGGCCCCGTTATTCGAGAGTAAACGTCCAACCACTATCACTACGCCTGATACTGGCCCCGTTTACGCTCGGATAAAAGGGCACCGCATTGACAGTTTATATCTCGACATGCAATCTTAGTGGCAAAATATAAAACATGGCAGATAATTTAAAGACAGTAAATATTCACATAACAGAATACTAATCTAACATAAATAAAATACGTAATTAAAACACACACATACATATCAAGCTTAATAGTAGATAAAAAAACAAATTTAACATGTCATAATAACAAGGCATGAACAAATACATGTATGGACAAAAATATATATTTCAAGAAGACATACATATTAGAAATAAAACACATTTCAACACATATAAAGCAATATATTATACATAACAGAAAATACACTAACACGTAACCTAAAAAGCCCTGAGAACATACAATACATACAAAAATACAAAACATGTCGTGTACGAGCCAACTAGAACATAACATGCTTAATACGAATAACCGAACAAAAAGATACATAACCATCATAAACTTAACACACATATACATGTAAACATGAAAATACAAGGCATATACGAGGGATATATAATAAGGCAAAAGACTACATCAACATATACGATTATAATACAAACCTGAATATTTACATGGAAACATGACTGAAATGAAAAGAAATAAAAGTCAGTGGCAGAAATTAAAGGACAATAATATGTAATTTAAGGACGAAATTGCAAAATAGACAGAACCTAAAAGGATCAAAACTGTAATTGGACCAAGGGGCAGACCCGAAATGAAAAATTCAAAAACGCGGGATGGTTAAAGGGGTAATTTTACCATTTAAAAACTGATTCGGTGTAATTTAGGGACTGGATTGCAAGCTTTTGAAATATCAGGGGGACTGGAATTGTAATTATACCATGCGGCGAGACAAAAATGAAAATATTGAAAACGCGGGGGGATTTATTACGTAATTTCCCCATTTCACGAAATAATAACACCTATAAATCTCCCCTTTTTTGGCCGGAACCAAAATTTCCCCATTTCACTCATTTTTTCAGTTTTTATAACGAGTTCCATTCTTATTTTCTCTCAACTTTCCCTGATGAACCCAGAATCCGGTGGCCGGCCGCCGTCTTCTCTGCCGTCGCTAGCCGGCGATCCCAAAAAAAACACACCAAAATGACCCTTCCTTTACCCTCGACACGAATCCGATCTTAGATTTGGAGAAAAAGTCTTTATACAACCTAGATCTAAGAAATACGAAACGAAACAAAAACCCCTTTTTTATTTTCAACCCAAAACGAAGCCACAAAGGGGTCTCCCACTCCTTTCAGTTCACCATACTCGGCTTGGGAAAGCCGAAGAGGCTTATCACTGGTGAGGGGAGATCTACAGACGACTATGGTAACGACCCTAAACCTCTGTTCTTTTCTTTTACTACGTATATTTTTGTATGCATGCAACAAAGTGAAAAAAAGAATAGTATTTACCACTGAAGACTTTTTTGTATTTTTTCTTTCGATTACAACTTGGCTCCTTTTGATTACCACTCATTGTTACTTACAAAATGTTTGTTCATACATATATGCCTGTCTTTTGGTTTGGTACAAGTAATATAATATTTTCTTTAACATCTGGACTGCTAACTAACATAATATTTCTTTTCTTGCTTTTTAACATGTCTGAGCGCGGTGGTTGAAGATCGGCATGGCGAAGCATGGTGGCGGTGTGGGGGTTCTATCTTCGGCCAGAGGCGTTCTCGGTCGTTAGATCAGATCTGATCTAACGGTCGGGCTGGCTTGAGGGACGAACGGCCCAGATGAAGCCTCGATTGGTGAAACGGCTCCAGATCGTGACACGTGTGGCTCAACAGTCGAGGGGTCAGAGCGCGTGGGGCTCACACACGCGTGGGATATCAAAGAGTCTGTGCGTGGACCGCACGCGCGCGTGGCACTCGAAGCGTCCAGACGTGTAGTACACGCGGCTGACATATATTTTGTTCCTTGCTTGATCGTGGCCGTTGGATCAGATCTTGATCCAACGGTCCATAGTCATCTGCACCAAAATAAATAGAATTAAATAGGTTTTGGGTTTGGGCCAACCGGGCCTTGTAATAATATTATACTTGTAAATGGACTTGGACTGCAATTTATTTATTTGGGTTTAATATGTTTTTTTTGGATTTCATTTTATATTAGCCCAATAATATTAATATTAGTTATAACAATTAGTAATAATAATATACTTACGATAATACATACGTATATACCTATGCAAACATTAATTAATATAACATACTAGCATACATACATATATAATCATACACATAATTAACATGACATCTACACACATTATCCGTAAAAACAAATACGCTCGTACTAACTATAGATACATGCGTGACACACAAACCGTTAATACGTATACATACATAGTTTATAATATACATGCACACATATTAATAACACTCATGCACATAATAAACATATAATATAATATAATAGAATGTATACATGCAACACACATACCGTTAATACGTATACATACATAGTACATGCACACATATATTAATAACACTCATGTACATAATAAACATATAATATAATATAATACAATGTATACATCCAACACTAATATACTAATGATTATACTAATATGTATTTACAGACCAGATAAAAATGAGTGATTACACTTGCGACGAATTTTTGGATGGGATTCAAGCATTTATGGGTCAACGTGTCTTCTTAAAACTTGTCCTGCTGCAAATTAGGTTTCCAATGCATCTTGAAACGCCTCAATCGGACATCTAGATCTCAAGATACGTCTATTTTAGCGAAGACAACACATGCAGAAATTCCTATACGGGATTAATACGGGATTTTTTGGATAATTACGAATTTTCAAGATTTTATTTGATTATTTGTAATTTAAATCAATATAGGATTTTGCAATATCTATTAGGATTAGATTTATTTGACTAGGATTTTATTTTTAGCATTTATTTATTATTAGAAGTTACTTATCTAATTTGGAGATTAGATTTTAGCATTTATTTATTGTATTTAATTCCTAAGTTTAGTAGGATTAAAACTTCTCCATGGCCTATATAAAGGAGGCTTCACCCACATTGTAATTCAGATTTCATTGATTAATAAAAAAGTTCTCTTTGGAGATTTAAGTATTCTTTGAGTTTGCAAGTGTTCGGTAAACTTGTCTAGAAGCCATCTTCAACATAAGATCATCGAGTTCTTGTGAGGGAGATCATCTTCACACTCTTGCTTGCCTAGGTAATTGCATCTAGGAGGGTGGGTTAGAGTCGCTTGAGGTTGCTTGCTTAGATAATTGCGTCTAAGAGGGTGCCAAAGACAAAACAACTATCAATTCATCACACCATCTCCACATATTCAAGCTTCCTCCATTGACGCCACCAGCATAAGCAAATCCGAATTTTTAGATTTGTTCTTAATTTTGGTTTGTTTGGTTTTTCTCTTTATTTGAATTTGCGCTACTCTATCATTTGGTATCAGATTTGGGACGATCTTGACAAGAATTTTGGCGTTTTTGGGTGAAAAACTCAAAAATTAGGGAAAATTCGTCAAATTCAAACGAGCGAATTTTAGTTGAAAATTTCCAGATCAGATCTACACCTTTGGAGGAGTCACCACATAAAATTTCAGAATTTTTTGACATCGGGAACACCTCGAACGAAGTAGATCCAGTTGCTGCAAAATTCTAGGGTTTTCGGGGTTTTTCTAATTTTCTTTCATTCTTAGCTATTAGTTTTCGTTTGTTTTAGCTTTTATTGCTTCTTAAACATCTTCTAACACCTTCTTGTTTCCTTGTGTTAGTAGGACTAAAAGTTGCATACTCTTCTTTCTCTTTGCAACTATAATTCTATTGGTGTCTAACCTTTTCTTTGGATTCTTAAAGCAATTAGGATGTTTTATTCTCTTTTCAACACTCGTTAT
Source organism: Hibiscus mutabilis (assembly GCA_019671005.1). Lineage (NCBI taxonomy): Eukaryota > Viridiplantae > Streptophyta > Magnoliopsida > Malvales > Malvaceae > Hibiscus > Hibiscus mutabilis. Next base: position 52,794,494 of record CM033715.1, read on the forward strand.
CGTATACCAATAAATATTTTTCGGTCACGATGTAAGATACAAGGTAATCTATGTTCTTTAATTATTGATGGTGATAGTCGTATAAATTTAGTGAGTAGCTTCATTGTTGATGCACTCTATCTACCATGATAAGAACACCCTAAGCCGTATCATCTTCAAGGGTTTAATAGCGGACCAGATTTGAAGGTAACAGAACGTTGTTTAATCTCTTTTACTCTTGGAAGCTATTGTGATGATGTATGGTGTGACGTGGTTCCTATGGAAGTCACCCACTTGCTATTAGGAAGACCATTGAAAAGTGATTGGGGCGCTGTCCATCGAATCAATACAAATGGATACTCGGTTGTGCACCAAGGCCAGAAGCTCTCGTTTGCTACAATAGAGCCGGAAAAAGTAGATGAAGAAATAGAAAAAGCAAAAAAGCAGTGTGAGAGGATAAAACGAAAAAGATTGGAAGCGCAAAAGGCTGAATCAATTGACCACACAAAGGCAACCAACCATGAAGACATCCCAAAACCAGAAGGTACACATGATTCTCTTCGTACTTATACTTCTAGCATTTGTGCAAATGTTGATATTGTAGAAGAACCATCTCCCAAACAAAAGGATAGTGATAGTGAACACATTAGACAAGATGACAATGCTTATAATCCTCCATGTGAAGTAGTAGGTCCACTTGCTATACTCTCATCACCTCCCCACGAAGAAAGTAAGTGTAATTCTAACCCTTCATTTGATTCTTGTTCTATCATTCCGTTAGAAACACTTTCTCCTCTACAGAAATTGTACATTGATGATAAATTTTATGAGAGGAATATGGGATGTGAGATACAAAAGACTGAGAGTAAAGAGGCCGAGAGTGAAAAAAGTCAAATTAATGGCCCAAATTTGGTGAGTGAAAATACATATGAGGTAAAAGTCACACAAAGCCCAAAAGAAAAAGACAAGGAAAAGAACGTGACGAGTGATTTTGTTTTGACTAGTCATTACAAATGTTCGAGTAGTGTTGTCTTATTTTTTCAGGATTTTGTTGAACCATTGAGAGGAGCTCAATTAGATCACTCCACATACAACAAAGAAGCCTTTTCAATTGAAGTTGATGATTGTTCTCTCATTACCGATTTAGATTCGAGGACGAATCATTTTGAGGAGTGGGGAATGATACATGCATGAGTGGAGTTAAATTACTCATATTGGACAAGAAGCTGAATTTGTTCGATGCAAACAATAATGGCCAAAACAATGCACGCATAGGAGGTAAAAAACGATGCAGCTTGGACAAGAAACTGAATCTGTTTGTGAAGTCTGGAAAGTCAGCTAACTTACGACGAATTTTTGGATGGGATCCAGGCATTTATGGGTCAACGTGTCTTCTTAAAACTTGTCCGTCTGCAAATTAGGTTTCCAAAGCATCTTGAAACGCCTCAATCGGACATATGGATCTCAAGATACGTCTATTTTAGCGAAGACAATACATGCAGAAATTCCTATACGGGATTAATACGGGATTTTTGGATAATTACGAATTTTCAAGATTTTATTTGATTATTTGTAATTTAAATCAATATAGGGTTTTGCAATATCTATTAGGATCAGATTTATTTGACTAGGATTTTATTTTTAGCATTTATTTATTATTAGAACTTACTTATCTAATTAGGAGATTAGATTTTAGCATTTATTTATTGTATTTAATTCCTAAGTTTAGTAGGATTAAAACTTCTCCATGGCCTATATAATGGAGGCTTCACCCACATTGTAATTCAGATTTCATTGATTAATAAAAAGTTCTCTTTGGAGATTTTAGTATTCTTTGAGTTTGCAAGTGTTCGGTAAACTTGTCTAGAAGCCATCTTCAACATAAGATCATCGAGTTCTTGTGAGGGAGATCATCTTCACACTCTTGCTTGCCTAGGTAATTGCATCTAGGAGGGTGGGTTAGAGCCGCTTGAGGTTGCTTGCTTAGATAATTGCGTCTAAGAGGGTGCCGAGGATAAAACAACTATCAATTCATCACGCCATCTCCACATATTCAAGCTTCCTCCATTGACGCCACCACCATAAACAAATCTGAATTTTAAGATTTGTTCTTTATTTTGGTTTGTTTGGTTTTTCTCTTTATTCGAATTTGCGCTACTCTATCAGAGAGGTTGAGGCATTGGACAAATCACAAACAATCCTAAAGTAATGTATATCGAAACTATGAACTCCTAGTAGGGTGGTAAAGTACTTGGAATAGTCACATAGGGCTCTTTTGATATGTATATGTTAAGCCCGTGCTGTAATAGTGCTTGAGGCTCTAAGTTGTCTTTTTGTATGGTTTAAAAAATGACTAAATATGCACAGTTGGCTCTTAAAGTTGAAAACCTAGTAAATGGATTCACACTGACATGAAACTTAACATGCTAGTAGATTAAATAGTTATAAACCTGCTAGTAAAGTTTCATTTTATTTGGACATTACAGTGTAGGGCGTTTAGATACAGGTGGTGGTGTATCGATACGGCCTTGCATATTTGGTCAGGTCAATGTTGGTCGAAAAAGGGGCGTATCGGTTCTGCTGAGGCGTACCGGTACGGACTTTGGTTACTAGAATTTGGTTATGAAAATGGTATCGATACGGGTTTAGGGCATGTCAATATGAAGTCAATATGGTCAACCTGCATCGATACAGTCTCTAGGATGTCGATACGACGACAGGTAAATTAGTTATAAGTGATAAGAACAGCTTTTAAATTTTTGCAATATAGTTACTAAAATCTTATAAGTATAATTGATAGGGCTAATAAACTATGATTAGCATGAAATTTTACAGGCTCACTATTATTATATTGAATTTCATTATGGTATTTTTAATTATAGAAAAGGACCCCTAAATTATCAGATTTATAGTTCAGTCCATAAAACTTGTAAATGTTATAAATCAGTCCTAATTGAAGGATTATTGTTCCATACAGGATAAATTGGACTAATGCCTATACTTGGTAATGTTTAAAGAGCATAGTATCAATTGAATGTTAGTCATTGATTGAAATTTTATAGCACCGATCACTGTATCGTTCAACGATAGCACGCTCCAACTCAGTTCTCAACCAGGCTAGGAAGGGGGTGTTACATTTTTGGTATCAGAGCAAGAGTTCAGTCGATTCTAGGACTAAACCGAAGCTTATTGCATTGTTATTGTGTTACTTTGCCACATAGGAGTTGTATATTGCGTATATTGTGACTTATCAACTAATCTGATCTCTTTATATTATAGATATGTCTGGAACTAATGAAGCTCATATAAACAAGCCTGCTACCGGCTCCTCGACCCACGACATGGAAGTAAGGGGGAGACCCTCCGAAACCTCCTAATCCCCTCACCTTTGAATGTCGAGCCGGTACTGCCTAATGCATAGGCTGAATGTTATCAGAACATGGCTGACATGTTCAAACAATTTATGACATCAATGAGAGCTGAGATAGTGGTACAACCTACTCCGCCTATTGTCCAGTATGTTCGGACCCCTATCGGTAAGTTGGCATTGCTTCGAGCCTACATTTTCACTGGTCAGGATGATGACAATCCTAAGACTACGGAATACTGGTTGGACAATACTTTGAGAATCCTAAACAAGCAATTATAGTGCTCGGATGAGCATAAGCTGGAGTGTGCCCTGACATTGCTAGCTGACAAAGCGCTCAAATGGTGGAAGACCATTATCCTCACTGTTCCTAAAGAGACCGTTACTTGGGAGTTCTTCCTTCAAGAATTTCGAAAGAAGTACATTAGTGAGTACTACCTCATAGAAAGACGTAGTATCTTCCGTCATCTAAAGCAAGGTGGTCGACCTATCAAGCAGTACATCCATGATTTCTGCAAGTACTGCTGTTATGGTGCTGAATACATCAAGAAGGAGGAAGACAAATGCATGATGTTCATTGACGGGCTTAGCAATGAGTTACTCCCTATGTTTATTGCCTTGGGCATCATCAAATTTCAGAACCTTGTAAATCGAGTTAAGGCCACCGAAGTTGTACAAAGGGCTTAGAGGATGGGTGGGTCTAGTAAGTCTGAGAAGAGATTCAGAGATGACTCCCGACCTCCCAAGTGGAACAAGAATGGCAAATACCAAGGTCCTAAGCAGAATAATACTCAGAACCTTCCCGTTCTAAGAACATTGAGAGACCTTAGACCATAACACAATCTCTTGCCAAGACGGCTTCCGTTGAAAGCACTGGAGGCTTCAATCGAAGTTCACAGAAACCAGTTTGCAACTACCACCGAAAACGACATCCAGCGGGTCAATGTTGTAAGCAAACTAGAGCATGCATCTATTGTTGAGAACAAGGTAATTTCATCCGTGACTATCTTCTTGGTTCTACCAAGTCCACTGCTATACCGGCAAATGTTGCCTCCCTTGTTCAATCCTTCCAAAGCAAGGGATTGAGGAAAGGATCAGTGGGAGCTACGGGTAAACCTAGTGGCTCTACACATTCCTTCATAAGTACTGAGTTAGTCAAGAAGCATAGAATGACTAGCGAACCCATAGCATCAAGAGTTTCTGTCACGAACCCATTGGGTGATTGTGCCATTGTAAGCCTTGTGTGCAAGAATTTTCCTTTGATGATTCAAGGGATTCCATTTTCGGCATACATGTTGGCCTTACTGATCCATGAGTTCGATGTCATACTAGGCTTGGATTGGCTTAGCAAGCACCAAGCTTGGGTGAACTGTAATAAAAGGAAGTTGTACCTTCAAGGCCTTGGCAAAAAGAGCATTGTTCTAATGAACTCATGAAGATCATCAATGTGTGCCTTGTCATTAGAAGTCAAGGATGAACCTCACTTATCGGATATTGACATTGTATGTGAATTTCATGATGAACTTTTGAGTCTACCTCCAACCCGTAAAGTTGAATTCTGTATCAAAGTGCAACCAAGAACTGCCCCAATTTTCGTTGCACCCTATTGAATGTTAGCCATTGAGCTGAAGGAATTGAAAGCCCAGATTCAAGATTTTCTTGATAAAGGCTTCATTCAACCGAGCTTCTCGCCTTAGGGAGCTCCGGTTCTCTTTTGAAGAATAAAGATGGTTCCATGAGACTATGCATTGATTACCGACAGTTGAACAAGGTCAAGAACAAGTACCCATTGCCAAGGATAGATGACCTATTCGATCAACTCAAGGATGCCTCTGTGTTTTCCAAGATTGATTTGAGGTCTGGGTATTATCAAATGAGAGTTAAAGACTGTGATGTACCCAAAATTGCATTTCGTACAAGATATGGCCATTACATATTCTTGGTGAATCCATTTGGGCTAACCAATGCACTGGCAACTTTTATAGACTTAATGAATTAGGTTTTTAGGCCCTATCTCAACAAATTCGTAGTGGTATTCATTGATGACATCCTAATCTATTCCAAGAATGATGCGGAGCACCGTGATCACCTCCGTATTGTGCTTCAAACACTTCGTGAGAAGCAGCTATTTGCTAAGTTTTCCAAATATAAGTTTTGGCTTACCGAAGTTGCCTTTCTTCAGCATATTGTATCAGGTTCGGGCATCCAAGTAGATCCAAAGAAAATTCAAGCCATCCTTGATTGGCATCCACCAAATAATATTGGCGAGATAAAGAGTTTCCTTGGTCTTGCTGGCTATTATAGGAGATTCGTCAAGGGATTCTCTATGTTAGCAGCTCCATTGACTAAGCTTTTGCGAAAAGAAGCTCCATTTATTTGGACCGAGGAACAACAACGAAGTTTTGACCAGTTGAAACAAGTATAGACTCATGCACCAGTCCTGACCCAACCCGAGTTTAGAAAAGACTACACAGTTTATAGTGATACATTGTATCTCAGGTTAGGATGTTGTTGATTCAAGAAGGAAAAGTCATTGCATATGCTTTGAGACAAATTAAGCCACATGAGATTAACTATCCCACCCATGATCTAGAATTGGCTGCGGCTGTATTTGCATTGAAAATCTGGAGACATTATCTCTATGGGGAAAAGTGTTATCTCTTCACCGATCATAAAAGCCTTAAGTAACTTTTAACTCAAAATGAGCCAAAATCTTCGACAACGAAGATGAATGGAACTCCTCAAAGATTATGATCTTGTCATTAATTACCATCCAGGCAAGGCCAATGTTGTAGCTGATACACTTAGCCGCAAACCTTCACCTGCCCCTCGAACTATTAATGTTCACTTTAGACTTTGGAAGCATCATTGTTTCGTAGCTGAACTTCAAGTTCAGTCTACTATTGTTTCTAGAATCAAGACATTGCAAGATCAAGACTCCAAACTCCAATCTATTGCCTCTAAGCTTCAAGATAATCCAGACTTCAAATCAATTCTGAAGGACTTTTATACTTTCGTGATCGGGTCTGTGTACCTGATGATGAATCACTTCGTAATGATATACTTAAGGAAGACCATTCAAGTTCTTTCTCTATTCATTTGGGGTCTATGAAGATGTATAAAGACCTCCGTGAGTTATATTGGTGGCCAGGCATGAAGCAAGCCATAATTGACTTCGTGTCCAAGTGTCTCACTTGTCAACGTATTAAAGTTGAACATCGTGTCCCTACCGGATTATTGCAACCCATTGATCTACCACAGTGGAAGTGGAAGAAGATCACTATGGACTTTTTTAGTGGTCTACCTTTGACTCCTGCTAAACACGATGCCCTTTGGGTCATTGTGGACCATCTCACCAAGTCAGCGCATTTCTTACCAGTTAGAATGGACTACGGCCTTCTAAAGTTCGCTGACTTGTACATCAAGGAAGTTGTTCGACTCTTTAGAGTGCCACAATCTATCATCTCTGATCAAGATCCACGATTTTCTTCTCTCTGCTAGAGATCCTTGCAAGGAGCTCTAGGCACTAGATTCAATCTTAGCACCACCTTTCACCCTCAGTCTGATGGCCAAACAGAAAGGGTAATCTAGGTAACAATCAAAAACTTTTTCCTTCGGACCATCGATAAAGCATACCGATATCGAATCTTTCTCTACAAATCTTGGAAGACATGCTACGAGCATGTATTTTTGACGTTGGTGGATCATGAGAGAAATCTTTACCCCTCATTGAATTTACCTACAACAATAGCTACCAAGCTTCTATCCAGATGGCACCATACGAGGCATTATATGGTAGACATTGTAGAACACCACTATGTTGGTCTGAACTCGGTAAAGGTAAGATGTTGGGCCCTGGCCTACTTCTGGAAACCGAGGCAAAGGTTACCATTGTTAGAATTGCTGGTACACCCCATGGTGTAGTAGAAAAATAATCCGACGATCTCATACAAGAATCCATGTACGATCAATTGAATTCGAGAGGAAAGGATGTGTGATTTACCTTGGGCTCCTAGAAAAACAGCAAGTCAGCAGTGCAGTCACGATCAGTTCAAATCCCAAGCCTCCACGATAACATCTTGGCCTCTACTTAGTTCACCCGGTTGGGAGCAAATATTTTTTTCTCAAAAACTATTCTTGAGAATATCTCGTCTAAGGAAAAAGAACGGCTGCTAGATCACACGTCTCATTTTATATGCAGTTACCCTAACCCTTAGGGTAATTTAATCCAAATTTTATATTTATTAAAAGAATTATAATCATAATTACATTCTTTTAATATATATTTAACAAATCTGGGATAATTAAAATTACACATATATATATATCAAACATATATATTAACTTTAATTACATATTTCATCTGTAATAAAATTGTACAATTATAACTCGTTTGATATTTGCTCAACTCAACCCTTGGGTGTGACCCTGTAGGTTCCTGTAACGTTAGTAGCAATTATTAGAACCATTCTAATATTACAAACCAGTAGTGACATCTAGCAATATATCATGGTCATTTAAGTTACAAGAAGTCATGACTCGACATAACATCTTCGTGACTAGCTTCTTTATGTATTATATCCCTTTGTCCTTTATACCTAGAATAGGCACAAGTCTTGGAACACTCACACTTGTATAACCCATCAAATATTTGTTGATATCTAGAGTAGACTACAATAAACGAACAACTTATGATATCTCATATCAACTTGTTCGATCATGACCATGCATTTCTAGTCTCACTTAATCAAGTTTCCTGTGATATAACTCCTATTATGTAGGAGGGACAAATCCTATCTTGATCATTCACACCCCACTACATATATCATGAAATGTTCAACATCAGTCTTACGGTGCGACCAGTCACGGAGCATGTTTAACTGTATCAAAACATACAACAATATATGTTGAGATAGTAATGATCTCAAGTCTACGGATCATACATGTAGTCACCTCCATGAGCAATATTGTGACCGTCACATAATAATCCAAGAAATATGCTCATAGTGGGTCAATCCAATATGTTGTTCTTTAACAACGTACTCATATATCGATTTTGACATCTCTATGTCAATGACAACTCATTGTCATCAATCAACTATATGTTAGCCTCTAACGTATTATGATTGTCCAAGCACATAATAATACTCAGCTAAGCATCTTTTAATAACAATCATATTAATATATGGACTTCATTATATTTCAGTTTATTTAAGATACAAAAATATGACTGAAAAATAATAATAGCAATGCCTTTATTGAAAAGCATGGTAAAGAAAATATATCAATACAATCATCTCATGATTGGTCTTTGGGCATACTCTAACAATCTCCCACTAGCACTAAGACCAATCACTCACATATCTAATACCGAGTGACTCAGTGTGACGATCATGCTTCTGCTATGTCAGAGGCTTCGTCAAAGGACCAACAATGTTATCATCCGTGTGTACTCTACATATTTCCACATCTCCTCGATCTATGATCTCTCGAATGAGTTGGAAGTGCCTTAGAATATGTTTGGATCATTGATGAGATCTGGGTTTCTTTGCTTGTGCAATGGCTCCATTATTGTCACAACAGAGTTCTATAGCATCTGATATGCTAGGAACAACCCCTAGTTCGGATATGAACTTCTTGATCCAAACATCCTATTTTCCTGATTCACTAGCTGCAATATATTCAGCCTCTATTGTAGAATTAGCTATTGTGTCTTGCTTTGAACTCTTCCAGCTCACAGCACCTCAATTATGACAAAATACAAAACCAAATTGCGATCTTGAGTCACCCTTTTCAATTTGGAAGCTAGCATCCGTGTAACCTTTTACGCTAAGCTCTTCTTCACCTCAATATACAAGAAATGTATCCTTAGATCTTATCAAGAACTTAAAGATATTTTTAACTGCAACCCAGAGACCTACATCGGGATTTACTTGATACTGACTCATCATGCTTAAGGCATATGATACGTCCGATCGAGTACATATCATGGCATACATGATAGAACCAATAGCCAAAGCATATGGGATCTTATTCATTCGTTCTCTCTCTTGTGGTGTTGAAGAACACATTTCCTTCGAGAGTGATATACCATGTCTTATAGGTAAAAATCCTTTCTTGGATTCTTCCATGCTAAACCTTTTCAACACTTTATCTATGTATGTACTTTGACTCAGACCTAGGAGTCATCTTGATCTATCCCTATAGATCTTAACTTCTAATATATACGCTGCCTCACCCAAATCTTTCATAGAAAAAACAACTGCCTAGCCAAGTCTTGACAGACTGTAAAGTAGGTATATCATTTCCTATGAAGAGTATGTCATCTACATACAAGATCAGGAAGGGAACAATACTCCCACTAGCCTTCTTATAGACACAAGGCTCATCTTCATTTCTGATAAAACCAAACTCTTTGATTGCATCGTTGAAACAAAGATTCCAACTTTGAGAAGCTTGTTTTAGTTCATAAATGGACCTCTGTAGCTTACAAACCTTTCCAGCATCTTCTGGAGCAACAAAACCTTCTAGTTGTGTCATATACACATTTTCTTCAAGTTCCCCATTAAGGAAAGCAGTTTTGACATCCATTTGCCATATTTCATAATCGTAGAATGCAGCAACCGCAAGCAAGATCTGGATGGATTTAAACATAGCAATAGGGGAGAAAATTTTGTCATAGTCTATGCCATGAACTTGTCAAAAACTTTAGCGACCGATCGCCCCTTTTATGTTTGTACATTACCATCCATGTTAGTTTTCTTCTTGAAAACCCATTTACACCCTATAAGTTTGACCCCTTCAGGTGGTTCAACCAAAGTCCATACTTGGTTTACTGACATGGAATCCATCTCAGACCTCATGGCTTCAATCCATTTCTCAGAGTCTGGGTTCAACACTGCTTCTTGATAAGTTCTAAGCTCATCTTGATCTATAAGAAGAATGTCTCCATGTGTGGTAACGAGAAATCCATATCTCTTAGGTAAATGGCGTTCTCTTATGGACCTTCACAGTGGTTGTGTTTCTAAATCTGTTGATTGTTCCTCAACAATTTGTGGAACCTGCTCAACCTATGGTTCATTGATCTATTGTTCTCGAACTTCTCCAAGTTCAATGTTTCTATCATTCCCATTCTTCGAGAGAAATTCTCTTTCAAGAAAAGCTCTCTTTCGAGCAACAAACAAGGATTGAAGAAATAATGTCCTTTAGTTTCTTTAAATATCCAACAAAGATGCACTTTTGAGATTTAGGTTCGAGCTTTGTAGACATCTGATGTTTGAGATAAGCATCACAACCCCAAATCTTCATAAAAGACATACTAGGACGCTTCCCAGTCCATATCTCATATGGTGTCTTCTGAACCGATTTAGATGGAACACTATTTAGTGTGAAAGTAGTTGTTTCAAGTGCATGTGCCAATAAAGAAGTCAGAAGATTACTATGACTCAACATTGATCGAACCATGTCTAACAGTGTAATGCCCTAAATTCTAGCTTAGTAGTATGGGAACTAATTGCCTAAATTAATAGCTTAATTGAACTTGAATTTAATCAAATTAGATCAGCTAAGGACTTAATTGAAAGAATAAAAGAAAGTAGGGACCAATTCATGAGTGACCAAATCAAAACAATTGGAGAATATAAAGATTGCATGATAAATTCATGGATTCCCATTTGCCTTTGGTTAATTACATGATTAAAGATTAAACAAAGGATAAATTAGACATTTCCTAAATCCATTATCTTAAGTTATCATCATCATCATCTTCTCCAATCTCTTCTTCATTTAGCCGAATATAGAGAAAGAGTAGGGAGAGAGAACTTAAGAGAAACACCATTGTTGATGAATTGAAGCTTGCTAGGATTATCTATGTTCATGCATGTTACAATAATTTGTGTAAGTACCTTTCTTTTGTGATTACCGAATGTTGTTAGTGAAATTGCTTGGATTGAATAATTTATTTGGCTTGAAATCTCGAGTTAGAATGCTGGATATTATGCTTGAATTAGATTAGAAGCTGAGTTGTTGAAATTGAATTGAAAGCATGTTAACCGAATAGTAAGGATCTTGGTAGAATCATGCTAGTAATGTTGATATTGAAATCTGTTGAATACATGATGATACATGCTTAATTAGAAAAAATTGTGTAGGACAAACTTGCTGGAAATTGAATTAACTATTGAATCGAGGTATTGGATTAGTGAAAATAATGTTAGAACTGGTAAATTTGAAGTTAGAACTAAAACTGGCCATCAAGATGGCTTAATCGACTATTAAGGACTGTTTTGAATAAATTAGTGAAATTGGTACTGTTTTGGATTAAATAAGGGACTGAAAAGTTGAGTTAAATACAAGGGAAGAGTTAATTGAATTCTAGTTAGGCTGAATTGCCAGATTAACAAGGGAATTGGATTGTTTTAATGTGTTAATTAGCAAACTAGTGAAACAAGGACTATTCTGGAAAAGTGATTAAATTGAGGACTGAAATGAACTGTTTAGGGACCTATCTTAACATGTAAAACAGTGGAAAAACAAGGGAAATAAGGGTCTAAAGTTCCAAAATGAATTAGTAAGGGTCATATGCTAATTAACCCCTAAAAGTAGACTTAAATGAAATCTGGCAGTTTCAAAACTGGAAAATTGGTTTGACTTTAACTAGAATTCTGTATTGATCTAGAAAGGGTAAAAATATGAGCCATAAATGGTTAAAACGGTAATTGAATTATATTTCCAACGGTGTAAACTAATTAAAATTTTTACGTGTAGATTAAAAGATATGAGCAAAATAGTAACAGGTGTGCAAACTGCCAGGGCCAGAAAATAGTTTAGGGTTGTAATTAAATTCTGCTTGATTGAATGAATTGACTTGAAGAATTGTGTACTAACATGCTCTTTATATGTTTGTGTATGACTTATTAGAACAAGGAATAGAAGATCTTGTTGAAGAAGAGAGGGTTGGCCAAGCTAATAGGAAGGATAAGGGAATCGATATCAAGGAGCAACACTAGCTTGCTTTTTCTTACAGTTTTGTGAGTATAGTTACATTTAGGGTTGGGAATTAGGTCCTAACCAAATCAGCATGTCAAAATACTTGTTTGTGCCTTATGCTTGAAATGAATTTAAATTCTATTGGTAATTGGTTAATAAAGGGAAGAATGGACAAAAAGGAAACTTGGTAATTAACTTGTGTTCGACATATGATATTTAGTGAACTCGTGACATGAAATGCTTGCCTAGACATTTACCTTGCTATATGGTTGTTTGAATATGACTTATATGATCCTTGCTTGATGATTGTTGATGCTTGAATGTAAAGTATGCTAGAAATATATGAAAATCTTGTAAAATGATCTAGGATGCACTTAACCTAGAGACTTGAAATGAACTTGAACTTGTTATACTTGATTGCTTAATCACTTGTTGTGTGATTGCTTGAAAATAAAAGACTCAAAAAGTCCTTGGTTGCTAGTCGGTCATGGGTAGAATGGTATACCCTAGAGTCTAGAGCTCGACTTAATACAATAACATGTTGGTATTTTGTGTACCTTAACACGTAGTGTAACAAACACATTGTGTTCAGGTACTTTGTGTACCCTAATACGTGGTGTAGAAGACACCTTCTCGCTTAGGTACCTTTTGTTCTAAGTTAATACGAAAACATGCTAGGTACTTTGTGTACCGGTTTGAGACTTGATTACCTAGTCCTACTAACTACCAAGGCAAAACAAATTAATAAACTTGAAATAAGACATGTCACATGAATAACGAATGAGCAACTTGATACTTGTTAATGAGCTTCTAGTGAAATGGAGTCATATGGATAAAATGATGTAAATGTCATCTTGATTAGCCCTTTGATTGAAAGATAAGTTACAATGAAAATGAGCCTATTCGAACGAGCTTCGATGATCTCTTTGCTTGAAAAGCTTGATGCTTGCTTAACATTGCTTGTTTGATTAATGGAAATTGTGATTGGTCATTTGTTTGACTTGATTTATTGTGAGCTTGAAATGGATTCTTGACTTCTTGAATTCTTGCATTTGAATGGTGCATATTGGACTAGTTAGGTCTTGACTCTACTTAATTGATGCCTAGTTAGGATAATCCCGATTAAAATGAACAAGGACTCTAATTTAATAATCTGAATAAATTGATAGATTTAGGAACTACCTCACTAAGTACCTTGCATACTTACCACTCTCGTTTTCCTTTCTTCCCAAAAAAATTTCAAGTTTAGATTGATTGATAGCCATCTTTCCTTGAGCTCGGAGCAGAACACAAGAAAAGCTTAACGTACAAGATGATACTTTTGTAAGACTCCTAGATGGTGGCATTAGATTGCTGTCTAGTCTTGTTATCTCATGCATTTTGATTTGTACATAGTTTGAATGAAAACTTGTTACTATGGTTGTAATGCTTAAAGGCACCTTTGATATGTAAATGTACTTAAGCTTGTATGTAATGACTTGAATGACTTGATGGCCTTCTTTGATATGTATATATATAAGTGTATGACTCAAGTTTCTAAGTGAAGGTTGTCTTGAATGTTATGATAGATAATTTGAACTAATATTGTAAATTAATTGAACTAAAATGTTGGTAAGATATATTGTTTGATAGGTATGTATTTGATTACCCTTAAGATCACTATAAGCTTAGTCTAAGTGAAGTCAACTTAATATGTTAGGATATGATTGTGTTTAATTCAAAATGAAATGGATCCCAACTTGATCATAGTGTTTGAATGGTCTAGTAAGTCTAGGTGGTGAATTGATTATAAGGGTAACTTGATCACTAAGAAACTAATGAAATGGTTTAAATTGACCCTTATTTTTGTGTCACCTTACTTGTTACATGCATCGACACTCCACGCTCCTAACCCAGGCGAGGGGTGTTACATAAAGGTGTATCTCCGAGGATTAGGGAAAGAATCCATCTTGCTTATAAATAAGAAACCAACCTCAATCTTTGCTTCCATGGTCCTAAAAGACGAATATGACTTTGGCTTGCCATCTATACCTGTTGTATCTGAATTTGCCGATATTTTTCCTGAGGAACTCCCTGGTCTTCCTCTGACCCGAGAAGTGGAATTCGGGATTGACGTTCAACCTGGAACCAACTCGGTGTCACTTACACCATATCAGATGGCACAAGGAGAGTTGAAGGAACTCAAGAAGCAACTTCAAGAGCTACAAGACAAAGGCTTCATTGGGCCTAGCACATCTTCCTGGGGTGGACCTGTCTTGTTCGTAAAGAAAATGGATGGTACGATGCGGCTTTGTATCGACTATCGTCAATTGAATCAACTTACCATCAAGAACAAGTATCCTTTGCTAAGGACCGAAGATCTCTTCGATCAACTTAGGGATGCTTCGGTGTTTTCAAAGATTGATCTTCGATCGGGTTACTACCAAATGAAGCTGAAAGAAGAAGACGTGCCTAAAATAGCCTTTTGAACTCGTTACGGCCACTTTGAATTCCTTGTGATGCCTTTCAGGCTAACTAATGCCCCAGTCGCATTCATAGATCTTATGAATCGAGTATTCAAGCCTTTTCTTGACAAATTTATGGTCGACTTTATCGATGACATCTTGGTCTACTCTTGTAACAAGGAGGAACATGCTGAATACCTCTGAATTGTCTTGTAAACTCTCCGAGAACGTCAGTTGTTCGCCTAATTCTCCAAGTGCGAGTTCTGGCTATCAGAAGTTTCATTTCTTGGCCATGTAATCTCAGCCAAAGGGATCAAGGTGGATTCGAAGAAGGTTCAAGCTATTTTTGATTGGCGACCTTCGAGGAATGTTGGTGAGGTCTGAAGTTTTCTCGGTTTAGCCGGGTACTATTGAAGATTTGTAAAAGGCTTTTCTACTGATACATGCATGAGCGGGGTTAAATTACTCATATTGGACAAGAAGCTGAATTTGTTCGATCCAAACAATAATGGCCAAAACAATGCACGCATAGGAGGTCAAGAACGATGCATCTTGGACAAGAAACTGAATCTGTTTATGAAGTCTAGAAAGTCAGCTAACTTGCGACGAATTTTTGGATGGGATCCAGGCATTTATGGGTCAACATGTCTTCTTAAAACTTGTCCGGCTGCAAATTATCTTTCCAACGCATCTTGAAATGGCTCAATCGGACATCTGGATAATTTTGGATGCAGAAATTCCTATACGAGATTAATACGGGATTTTTGGATAATTACAAATTTTCAAGATTTTATTTGATTATTTGTAATTTAAATCAATATAGGATTATGCAATATCTATTAGGATTAGATTTATTTGACTAGGATTTTATTTTTAGCACTTATTTATTATTAGAAGTTACTTATCTAATTAGGAGATTAGATTTTAGCATTTATTTATTGTATTTAATTCCTAAGTTTAGTAGGATTAAAACTTCTCCATAGCCTGTATAAAGGAGGCTTCACCACATTGTAATTCAGATTTCATTGATTAATAAAAAGTTAACTTTGGAGATTTTAGTATTCTTTGAGTTTGCAAGTGTTCGGTAAACTTGTCTAGAAGCCATCTTCAACATAAGATCATCGAGTTCTTGTGAGGGAGATCATCTTCACACTCTTGCTTGCCTAGGTAATTGCATCTAGGAGGGTGGGTTAGAGCCGTTTGAGGTTGCTTGCTTAGATAATTGAGTCTAAGAGGGTGCCGAGGACAAAACAAAATCAACAATTCGTAAGCCATCTTCATCTTCAACCTTCACACCATCTTCCATAATTCCATAAACAAAGTTGGAATTTTCAGATTTGTTTTACCTATCTTCTTCTTAATCTTTTTTCATCTTTTTATTTATATTCTTATTTCTTATCATCTAATCCTTCATATTGCCTTTCTTTCTTTAATTTTCCAGCTTCAAATCTGAAATTTTCAAGAAAAGCCCTTCTATTTGCTCTTGAATTTTCAGATTTGCCCATACTTTCTTGATTGAGTCTAGAGCTCCTAGTTCTTGCTACAACTTGATTGAAGGCCTCCAAATCCAAGATTGCGCTACTCTATCATTTGGTATCAGAGCCAGGTTATGGAAGATTTACGCGTAACTTCCTTGTTCGAGTTTAAAGCCCTAGGTTTGCTTCCAAGCCATAAAATTGAAGGTTACCACGTGCCAAAGCATACTCTATCATTTGGTATCAGATTTGGGATGATTCTTGACAAGAATTTTGGCATTTTTTGGTGAAAAACTCGAAAATTAGGGAAAATTCGTCAAATTCAAACGAGCGAATTTTGAGCTGAAAATTTCCAGATCAGATCTACAGCTTTGGAGGAGTCACTACATAAAATTTCAGAATTGTTTGACATCGGGAACACCTCGAACGAAGTAGATCAAGTTGCTACAAAATTCTAGGGTTTTCGGAGTTTTTCTAATATTCTTTCATTCTTAACCATTAGTTTTCGTTTGTTTTAGCTTTTATTGCTTCTTACACATCTTCTAACACCTTTTTGTTTCCTTGAGTTAGTAGGACTAAAAGTTGCATACTCTTCTTTCTCCTTGCAACTATAATTCTATTGGTGTCTAACCTTTTCTTTGGATTCTTAAAGCAATTAAGATGTTTTATTCTCTTTTCAACACTCGTTATCGTATACCAATAAATATTTTTCGGTCACGATGTAAGATACAAGGTAATCTATGTTCTTTAATTATTGATGGTGATAGTCGTGTAAACTTAGTGAGTAGCTTCATTGTTGATGCACTCGATCTACCATGCCAAGAACACCCTAAGTTGTATCATCTTCAAGGGTTTAATAGCGGACCGGATATGAAGGTAACCGAACGTTGTTTAATCTCTTTTACTCTTGGAAGCTATTGTGATGATGTATGGTGTGACGTGGTTCCTATGGAAGTCACCCACTTGCTATTAGGAAGACCTTGGAAAATGATCGAGGCGCTGTCCATCGAATCAATACAAATGGATACTCGGTTGTGCACCAAGGCCAGAAGCTCTCGTTTGCTACAATAGAGCCGGAAAAAGTAGATGAAGAAATAGCAAAAGCAAAAAAATAGTGTGAGAGGATAAAACGAAAAAGAGTGGAAGCGCAAAAGGCTGAATCAATTGACCACACAAAGGCAACCAACCATGAAGACATCCCAAAACCTGAAGGTACACATGATTCTCTTCGTACTTCTACTTCTAGCATTTGTGCAAATGTTGATATTGGAGAAGAACCATCTCCCAAACAAAAGGATAATGATAGTGAACACATTAGACAAGATGACAATGCTTATAATCCCTCGTGTGAAGTAGTAGGTCCACTTGCTATACTCTCATCACCTCCCCACGAAGAAAGTAAGTGTAATTCTAACCATTCATTTGATTATTGTCCTATCATTCCGTTAGAAACACTTTCTCCTCTACAGAAATTGTACATTGATGATAAATTTTATGAGAGAGATATGGGATGTGAGATACAAAAGACAAAGAGTAAAGAGGCCAAGAGTGAAAAAAGTCAAATTAATGGCCCAAATTTGGTGAGTGAAAATACATATGAGGTAAAAGTCACACAAAGCCCAAAAGAAAAAGACAAGAAAAAGAACGTGATGAGTGATTTTGTTTTGACTAGTCATTACAAATGTTCGAGTAGTGTTGTCTTATTTTTTCAGGATTTTGTTGAACCATATAGAGGAGCTCAATTAGATCACTCCACATACAACAAAGAAGCCTTTTCAATTGAAGTTGATGATTGTTCTCTCATTGCCGATTTAGATTCGAGGACGAATCCTTTTGAGGTGTGGGGGAATGATACATGCATGAGCGAGGTTAAATTACTCATATTGGACAAGAAGCTGAATTCCTTTGATGCAAACAATAATGGCCAAAACAATGCACGCATAGGAGGTCAAAAACGATGCATCTTGGATAAGAAACTGAATATGTTTGTGAAATCTAGAAATTCAGCTAACTTGCGACGAATTTTTGGATGGGATCCAGGCATTTATGGGTCAACATGTCTTCTTAAAACTTGTCTGTCTGCAAATTATCTTTCCAACGCATCTTGAAATGGCTCAATCGGACATCTGGATCTCAAGATACGTCTATTTTAGCGAAGATAGAGCATGCAGAAATTCCTATACGGGATTAATACGGGATTTTTGGATAATTACGAATTTTCAAGATTTTATTTGTAATTTAAATCAATATAGGATTCTGCAATATCTATTAGGATCAGATTTATTTGACTAGGATTTTATTTTTAGCATTTATTTATTATTAGAAGTTATTTATCTAATTAGAAGATTAGATTTTAGCATTTATTTATTATATTTAATTCCTAAGTTTAGTAGGATTAAAACTTTTCCATGGCCTATATAAAGGAGGCTTCACCCACATTGTAATTCAAATTTCATTGATTAATAAAAAGTTATCTTTGGAGATTTTAGTATTCTTTGAGTTTGCAAGTGTTCGGTAAACTTGTCTAGAAGCCATCTTCAACATAAGATCATCGAGTTCTTGTGAAGGAGATCATCTTCACACTCTTGCTTGCCTAGGTAATTGCATCTAGGAGGGTGGGTTAGAGTCGCTTGAGGTTGCTTGCTTAGATAATTGAGTCTAAGAGGGTGCCGAGGACAAAACAAAATCAACAATTCGCAAGCCATCTTCATCTTCAACCTTCACACCATCTTCCATAATTCCATAAACAAAGCTGGAATTTCCAGATTTGTTTTACCTATCTTCTTCTTGATCTTTTTTCATCTTTTTATTTATATTCTTATTTCTTATCATCTAATCCTTCATATTGTCTTTCTTTCTTTAATTTTCCAGCCTGGAATCTGAAATTTTCAAGAAAAGCCCTTCTATTTTCTCTTGAATTTTCAGATTTGCCCATACTTTCTTGATTGAGCCTAGAGCTCCTAGTTCTTGCTACAACTTGATTGAAGGCTTCCAAATCCAATATTACGCTACTCTATCATCTACTATTGCCTTACCTCTAACTAAGCTCCTTCGAAAGGATCAACCATTTGAGTGGTCCGAGAATCAGCAACGAAGCTTCGATTAACTTAAGCAAGCCCTGACTCATGCCCCTGTTCTTATCAACCCAAATCGGGTAAAGAATTCACTATTTATAGCGATGTTTCATACTCAGGACTAGGTTGTGTATTGATGTAGGGAAATAACGTGGTAGCGAATGCATCATGGCAGTTGAAACCTCATGAGCTAAACTATCCAACTCACGATCTCAAACTTGCTGCCATTGTCTTCGCTCTCAAAATTTGGAGACACTACTTGTACGGTGAAAAATGCCACATGTTCACTGATCATAAAAGCCTCAAATATCTCCTAACCCAAAACAATCTCAATTTGAGAAAAAGAAGATGGATGAAACTCTTGAAAGATTATGATTTGATCATCGACTATCATCCTTGGAAAGATAACGTGGTTGCGGATGCTCTCAGTCGTAAACCGACCTTCGGTAAGCTATTCTAAGCCTTGAACTTTTGAAAACCTTCTTTGAAATGTGAATAGCCATTCGAGTTGTTCCCTAATTGTCTCATAAATATCTATTCAAACACTTCCTTGAATTACAAGCATCCATTCGAATTCCATCTTGAATCATAAGCAACCATTCAAAATTTCTCTTGATGAATAAGCTATTTATTCGAATTGAACCACTATGTCTTGTAAATGATTGTATGAAAATCATCATTAGTAATCTCGTTTATTTCTTCGTAGATTCCTTGGCTATCAATGCCTATTTTCGTCTATCCAAAGGATGGAAATTCTTGTCTGAACTTCAAGTTCAATCCAGTCCAATCACGAGAATCAAATAACTCCAGCAAGTTGATATAAATCTTTAGAAGATCATTTCAAAGCTTGATTTCGAACCTAATTCTGACTTCTCCACCAAGTCGAATGGGCTTCTCTATTTTAAAGATAGAGTTTGTGTTCCTAACAATGAGGAATTACAACAAGAGATGTTGCAAGAAGCTCATCAGAGTTCTTTTTCGATCCACCCTAGATCGGTTAAGATGTACAAGGATCTCAAACCCTTGTATTGGTGGCCAGGAATGAAAGCAGCCACCAATGATTATGTATCAAAGTGTTTAACTTGTCAAAGGGTTAAAGTCGAGCATCGAGCTCCCACCAAATTGCTCCAACCTCTTGAATTCCCTCAGTGGAAGTGGGATCAAATTACTATGGATTTTGTAACCGGTCTTCCTTATACTCCAAGAAAATGCGATGTTGTATGGGTAATAGTAGATTGATTCACTAAGTCAGCTCACTTCATCCCTGTTCGAATAAACTATAGCTTGGAAACTCTAGCTGACTTGTATATCCATGAAGTAATTCGTTTACACGGAGTCCCTACGTCTATCATCTCCGATCGAGATCCCAGATTCACAGCTCAATTCTAGAGAACTTTGCAATGAGCTCTCGAAACTAAACTAAATCTAAGCACATCCTTCCATCCTCAAAGTGATGGCCAATCCGAAAGGGTGATTCAAGTCCTTGAAGACATGTTGAGAGCTTGTGTCATTGACTTCAGGAAGAATTGGGAGAAATCTCTACCTCTTGTGGAATTTGCCTACAATAATATGCCATCAATCTTCGATCCAAATGGCTCCATTCGAAGCATTGTATAGAAGAAAATGTAGAACTCCCCTATGCTGGTCCAAACTTGGAGAAAACAAAGTGTTAGGACCTATAATGCTTAGAGAAACTGAAGAACAAGTTCGAATAATCCACGATAGATTGAAGCAAGCCTTTGATAGGCAAAAATCCTATACAGACTTGAAACGAACAAACATTCAATACAATGTAGGAGATAAAGTCTTTCTCAAAGTTTCTACCTGGAAGAAGGTTATCAGATTTGGTAAGAAAGGAAAGCTCAGTCCCCGATTCATTGGACCATTCGATATAGTTGAAAGGATTGGTCCAGTGGCTTATCGATTAGCACTCCCTAGTGAATTAGATAAGATCCACAATGTATTCCATGTTTCGATGCTCAGAAGTACTGGTCTGACCCATCTCACATTCTAGAGCCCGAAGAAGTTGAATTAAACCCCAACTTGTCCTATAAAGAAGAACCAATCAAGATACTTGACAAGGAAGTCAAGAGGCTTAGGAACAAGAATATCTCGCTAGTGAAGGTATTATGGAGGAATCACAAGGTAGAAGAAGCAACTTGGGAGCCTGAGGATACAATGAGAAAGCAATATCCTCATTTATTCAAATTAGGTAAAATTCGAGGGCAAATTTTTTTAGGAGGGGAGAGTTGTAATGCCCTAAATTCTAGCCTAGTAATATAGAAACTAATTGCCTAAATTAATAGCTTAATTGAACTTGAATTTAATCTAATTAGATCAACTAAGGACTTAATTGAAAGAATAAAAGAAAGTAGGGACCACTTCATGAGTGACCAAATCGAAACAATTGGAGAATATAAATATTGCATGATAAATTCATGAATTCCCATTTGCCCTTGGTTAATTACATGATTAAAGATTAAACAAAGGATAAATTAGACATTTCCTAAATCCATTATCTTAAGTTATCATCATCATCATCTTCTCCAATCTCTTCTTCATTTAGCCGAATATAGAGAAAGAGTAGGGAGAGAGAGAGAGAGAACTTAAGAGAAACACCATTGTTGATGAATTGAAGCTTGCTAGGATTATCTATGTTCATGCATGTTACAATAATTTGTGTAAGTACCTTTCTTTTGTGATTACCGAATGTTGTTAGTGAAATTGCTTGGATTGAATAATTTATTTGGCTTGAAATCTTGAGTTAGAACGCTGGATATTATGCTTGAATTAGATTAGAAGCTGAGTTTTTGAAGTTGAATTGAAAGCATGCTAACCGAATAGTAAGGATCTTGGTAGAATCATGCTAGTAATGTTGATATTGAAATCTGTTGAATACATGATGATACAAGCTTAATTAGAAAAATTTGTGTAGGACAAACTTGCTGGAAATTGAATTAACTATTGAATCGAGGTATTGGATTAGTGAAAATAATGTTAGAACTGGTAATTTTGAAGTTAGAACTGAAACTGGCCATCTAGATGACTTAATCGACTATTAAGGACTGTTTTGAAAACAATTAGTGAAATTGGTACTATATTGGATTAAATAAGGGACTGGAAAGTTGAGTTAAATACAGGGGAAGAGTTAATTGAATTCTAGTTTAGGCTGAATTGCCAGATTAACAAGGGAATTGGATTGTTTTAATGTGTTAATTATAGCAAACAAGAGAAACAGGGACTATTCTGGAAAAGTGATTAAATTGTGGACTGAAATGAACAATTTATGAACCTATCTTAACATGTAAAAATAGGGGGAAAACAGGGGAAATAAGGGTCTAAAGGGCTAAAATGAATTAGTAAGGGTCATATGCTAATTAACCCCTAAAAGTAGACCTAAATGAAATCTGGTAGTTTCAAAACTGGAAAATTGGCTTGACTTTAACTAGAATTTGTTATTAATACAGAAAGGGTAAAAATATGAGCCATAAATTGTTGAAAAGATAATTAGCTTTCCAATGGTGTAAACTAATTAAAATTCTGACGTGTAGATTAAAAGATATGAGCAAAATAGTAACTGGTGTGCAAACTGCCAGGGCCAGAAAATAGTTTAGGGTTGTAATGAAATTCTGCTTGATTGAATGAATTGGCTTGATGAATTGTGTACTAACATGCTCTTTATATGTTTGTGTATGGCTTATTAGAACAAGGAATAGAAGACCTTGTGGAAGAAGAGAAAGTTGGCCAAGCTAATAGGAAGGATAAGGGAATCTATATCAAGGAGCAACACTAGCTTGTTTTTGCTTGGAGTTTTGTGAGTGTAGTTACATTTAGGGTTGGGAATTAGGTCCTAACCAAATCCGCATGTCTAAATACTTGTTTGTGCCTTATGCTTGAAATGAATTTAAATTCTATTGGTAATTGGTTAATAAAGGGAAGAATGGACAAAAAGGAAACTTGGTAATTAACTTGTGTTCGACATATGATATTTAGTGAACTCGTGACATGAAATGCTTGCCTAGACATTTATCTTGCTATATGGCTGTTTGAATAGGAACTACCTCACTAAGTACCTTGCATACTTACCACTCTCATTTTCCTTTGTTCCCAAAAAAATTTCAGGTTTAGATTGATCGATACCCATCTTTCTTTGAGCTCGGAGCAGAACACAAGCAAAGCTTACCGTACGACATGATACTTTTGTAAGACTCCTAGATGGTGTTATTAGATTGGTGTCTAGTCTTTTTATCTTATGCATTTTGACTTGTACATAGTTTGCATGAAAACTTGTCACTATGGTTGTAATGCTTAAAGGCACCTTTGGTATTGTAAATGTACTTAAGCTTGTATGTAATGACTTGAATGACTTGATGGCCTTCTTTGATATGTATATATATAAGTGTATGACTCAAGTTTCTAGGTGAAGATTGTTTTGAATGTTATGATAGATAATTTGAACTAATCTTGTAAATCAATTGAACTAAAATGTTGGTAAGATATCTTGTTTGATAGGTATGTATTCGATTGGCCTTAAGATCACTATAAGCTTAGTCTAAGTGAAGTCAACTTAATATGTTAGGATATGATTGTGTTTAATTCAAAATGAATTGGATCCCAACTTGATCATAGTGTTTGAATGGTCTAGTAAGTCTAGGTGGTAACTTGAATTGATTATAAGGGTAACTTGATCACTAAGAAACTAACGAAATGGTTTAAATTGACCCGTATTTTTGTGTCACCTTACTTGTTACATGCATCGACACTCCACGCTCCTAACCCGGGTGAGGAGTGTTACAGAAAGGTGTATCTTCGGGGATTAGGGAAAAATCCATCTTACTTATAGATAAGAAACCGACCTCAATCTTTGCTTCCATGGTCCTAAAAGATGAATATGACTTTGGCTTTCCATCATACCTGTTGTATCTGAATTTGCCGATGTTTTTCCTGAGGAACTCCCTGGTCTTCCTCCAACCCGGGAAGTAGAATTCGGGATTGACGTTCAACTTGGAACCAACTCGGTGTCAATTACACCATATCGGATGCACAAGGAGAGTTGAAGGAACTCAAGAGACAACTTCAAGAGCTACAAGACAAAGGCTTCATTTGGCCTAGCACATCTCCCTGGGGTGCACCTGTCTTGTTCGTAAAGAAAAAGAATGGTACGATGCAGCTTTGTATCGACTATCATCAATTGAATCAACTTACCATCAAGAACAAGTATCCTTTGGTAAGGATAGAAGATCTCTTCGATCAACTTAGGGATGCTTCGGTGTTTTTAAAGATCAATCTTTGATCGGGTTACTACCAAATGAAGGTGAAAGAAGTAGATGTGCCTAAAACAGTCTTTCGAACTCATTACGGCCAATTTGAATTCCTTGTGATGCCTTTCAGACTAACTAATGCCCCGGCCGTATTCATGGATCTTATGAATCGAGTATTCAAGCCTTTTCTTGACAAACTTATGGTCGACTTTATCGATGACATCTTGGTCTACTCTCGTAACAAGGAGGAACATGTTGTACACCTCCGAATTGTCTTGCAAACTCTCCGAGAATGTTTGTTGTTCGCCAAATTCTCCAAGTGCGAGTTCTGGCTATCAGAAGTTTCATTTCTTGGCCATGTAATCTCAGCCAGAGGTATCAAGGTGGATCCGAAGAAGGTTCAAGCTATTTTTGATTGGCGACCTCCGAGTAATGTTGGTGAGGTTTGAAGTTTTCTCAGTTTAGCCGGGTACTATCGAAGATTTGTAAAAGGCTTTTCTACTATTGCCTTGCCCCTAACTAAGCTCCTTCGAAAGGATCAACCATTCGAGTGGTCTGAGAATCAGCAACGAAGCTTCGATTAACTTAAGCAAGCCCTGACTCATGCCCATGTTCTTATCAACCCAAATCGGGTAAAGAATTCACTATTTATAGCGATGTTTCACACTCAGGACTAGGTTGTGTATTGATGCAGGGAAATAACGTGGTAGCGTATGCATCAAGGCAGTTGAAACCTCATGAGCTAAACTATCCAACTCACGATCTCAAACTTGCTGCCATTGTCTTCGCTCTCAAAATTTGGAGACACTACTTGTACGGTGAAAAATGCCACATGTTCACAGATCATAAAAGCCTCAAATATCTCCTAACCCAAAACAATCTCAATTTGAGAAAAAGAAGATGGATGGAACTCTTGAAAGATTATGATTTGATCATCGACTTTCATCCTTGGAAATATAACGTGGTTGCGGATGCTCTCAGTCGTAAACCGACCTTCGGTAAGCTATTCTAAGCCTTGAACTTTTGAAAACCTTATTTGAAATGTGAATAGCCATTCGAATTGTTCCCTACTTGTCTCATAAATATCTATTCAAACACTTCCTTGAACTACAAGCATCCATTCGAATTCCGTCTTGAATCATAAGCAACCATTCGAAATTTCTCTTGATGAATAAGCTATTTATTCGAATTGATCCACTATGTCCTGTAAATGATTGTATGAAAATCATCATTAGTATCTTGTTTATTTCTTCGTAGATTCCTTGGCTATCAATGCTCATTTTCGTCTATCCAAAGGATGGAAATCCTTGTCTGAACTTCAAGTTCAATCTAGTCCAATCACGAGAATCAAAGAACTCCAGCAAGTTGATCTAAATCTTTAGAAGATCATTTCAAAGCTTGATTCCGAACCTAATTCTGACTTCTCCATCTAGTCGAATGGGCTTCTCTATTTTAAAGATAGAGTTTGTGTTCCTAACAATAAGGAATTACGACAAGAGATGTTGCAAGAAGCTCATCAGTGTTCTTTTTCGATCCACCCTGGATCGGTTAAGATGTACAAGGATCTCAAACCCTTGTATTGGTGGCCAGGAATGAAAGCAACCATCAATGATTATGTATCAAAGTGTTTAACTTGTCAAAGGGTTAAAGCCAAGCATCGAGCTCCACCGGATTGCTCCAACCTCTTGAATTCCCTCAGTGGAAGTGGGATCGAATTACTATGGATTTTGTAACCAGTCTTCCTTATACTCCAAGAAAATACGATGTTGTATGGGTAATAGCAGATCGATTCACTAAGTCAGCTCACTTCATCCGTGTTCGAATGAACTAAAGCTTGGAAACTATAGCTGACTTGTTTATCCATGAAGTAATTCATTTACACGGAGTCCCTACTATCGTCTCCGATCGAGATCCCAGATTCACAGCTCGATTTTGGAGAAATTTGCAACGAGCTCTCGGAACTAAGCTAAATCTAAGCACAACCTTCCATCCTCAAAGTGATGGCTAATCCAAAAGGGTGATTCAAGTCCTTGAGGACATGTTGAGAGCTTGTGTCATTGACTTCAGGAAGAATTGGGAGAAATCTCTACCTCTTGTGGAATTTGCCTACAATAATATGCCATCAATCTTCGATCCAAATGGCTCCAATCGAAGCCTTGTATGGAAGGAAATGTAGAACTCCCCTATGCTGGTCCGAACTTGGAGAAAACAAAGTGTTAGGACTTCAAATGCTTAGAGAAATCGAAGAACAAGTTCGAATAGTCCACGATAGATTGAAGCAAGCCTTTGATAGGCAAAAATCCTATTGGTAGAGTAGCGCAAATTCGAATAAAGAGAAAAACAAAACAAACCAAAATAAAGAACAAATCTAAAAATTCAGATTTGCTTATGGTGGTGGCGTCAATGGAGGAAGCTTGAATATGTGGAGATGGCGTGATGAATTGATAGTTGTTGTTTTGTCCTCGGCACCCTCTTAGACGCAATTATCTAAGCAAGCAACCTCAAGCGGCTCTAACCCACCCTCCTAGATGCAATTACCTAGGCAAGCAAGAGTGTGAAGATGATCTCCCTCACAAGAACTCGATGATCTTATGTTGAAGATGGCTTCTAGACAAGTTTACCGAACACTTGCAAACTCAAAGAATACTAAAATCTCCAAAGAGAACTTTTTACTAATCAATGAAATCTGAATTACAATGTGGGTGAAGCCTCATTTATATAGGCCATGGAAAAGTTTTAATCCTACTAAATTTAGGAATTAAATACAATAAATAAATGTTAAAATCTAATCTCCTAATTAGATAAGTAACTTCTAATAATAAATAAATGCTAAAAATAAAATCTTAATTAAATAAATCTGATCCTAATAGATATTGCAGAATCCTATGTTGATTTAAATTACAAATAATCAAATAAAATCTTGAAAATTCGTAATTATTCAAAAATCCCGTATAGGAATTTCTGCATGCGCTGTCTTCGCTAAAATAGACGTATCTTGAGATCCACATGTCCGATTGAGGCGTTTCAAGATGCGTTGGAAATCTAATTTGCAGCCGGACAAGTTTTAAGAAGACATGTTGACCCATAAATGCCTGGATCCCATCCAAAAATGCTTCGCAAGTTGACTGATGTTTCTGACTTGCAAAGTATTTTCAACTTCTTTTCCAAGATGATTATTTTGACCCATCTCATGCTCGCAGTTTCAACTTCTTGAATTGTTGCATTCGAATGGTGCATATTGGACTAGTTAGGTCTTGACTCTACTTAATTGATGCCTAGTGAGGATAATCCCGATTAAAATGAACAAGGACTCTAATTTAATAATCTGAATAAATTGATAGATTTAGGAACTACCTCACTAAGTACCTTGCGTACTTACCACTCTCGTTTTCCTTTCTTCCCAAAAAATTTTCAGGTTTAGATTGATCGATAGCCATCTTTCATTGAGCTCGGAGCATAACACAAGCAAAGCTTAACGTACGACATGATGCTTTTGTAAGACTCCTAGATGGTGGCATTAGATTGGTGTCTAGTGTTGTTATCTCATGCATTTTGATTTGTACATAGTTTGCATGAAAACTTGTCACTATGGTTGTAATGCTTAAAGGCACCTTTGATATGTAAATGTACTTAAGCTTGTATGTAATGACTTGAATGACTTGATGGCCTTCTTTGATATGTATATATATAAGTGTATGACTCAAGTTTCTAAGTGAAGGTTGTCTTGAATGTTATGATAGATAATTTGAACTAATCTTGTAAATCAATTGAACTAAAATTTTGGTAAGATATCTTGTTTGATAGGTATGTATTCGATTAGCCTTAAGATCACTATAAGCTTAGTCTAAGTGAAGTCAACTTAATATGTTAGGATGTGATTGTGTTTAATTCAAAATGAAATGGATCCTAACTTGATCATAGTGTTTGAATGGTCTAGTAAGTCTAGGTGGTAACTTGAATTGATTATAAGGGTAACTTGATCACTATGGAACTAACGAAATGGTTTAAATTGACCCGTATTTTTGTGTCACCTTACTTGTTCATGCATCGACACTCCACGCTCCTAACCTGGGCGTGGGGTGTTACAATCAGTGTTTGATTCCTTCTCTCAGAAACTCCATTCCACTGTGGTGTACCAGGTGGTGTAAGCTGTAAGACAATCCCACACTCTTTTAGGAGTTCATCAAACTCTATGCTCAAGTATTATCCACCTCAATCTGATCGAAGTGCCTTAATATTCTTGCTCAATTGGTTTTATACTTCATTCTTGAATTCTGTGAACTTTTCAAGGGCTTCATATTTATGGCGCATAAGGTAAATATACCCATACCGACTAAAGTCATCAGTGAATGTAATGAAGTATTTTAACCCACCTCTGGCTCGTGTATTCATTGGCCCACATACATCACTATGTACTAATCCCAATAAATCATTTGCTCGCTCACCTTTACTATTAAAGGGAGCCTTAGTCATTTTTCCCAACAAGCAAGATTCGCACACATCAAATTGCTCGAAAACAAATGAATCTAAGAATCCATCTTTATGGAGCTTTGATGTGTGTTTCTCACTTATATGGCCTAAACGACAGTGCCAAAGGTAAGTTTGATTTGAGTCATTTGTTTTTCACCTTTTTGTATTTATGTTATAAATGGTATTATCTTGATCCAAAATGTAAAGACCATTGATCAATTGTGCCGACCCATAAAAAACATTATTGAGATAAAATAAACAACAATTATTCCTGATAATTATCTTAAAACCAATCTTGTCCAAACAAGAAATAGAAATAATGTTCTTCATCAAACTAGGCACAAAATAGCAATTCTCTATATTTAATTCAAGTCCACTAGGAAAAAGTAAAACATATGTCCCTATAGCTAATGCAACAACCCTTGTTCCATTTCCCACTCGTAGGTCCACGTCTCCTTTAGCCAGATTCCTTCTCTTTTGTAGTCCCTGTACAGAAGTACAAATGTGAGAACCACAACCAGTATCTAATTTTGGAAAACTTCTCGAAAGTTTTCTAGTGGTAAAGGATCCGTATTTCACCCTTATCCTAAGTCAGCTTTGGCTTTTCTCTTAGGACAATGGTTATGTAGGTAAGCAACACTTTGCCAATCACATCTCATGTAACTCCTTCATTTGGTGAAAAACTTTCATTCTAATCATCTTATGATTTGTCCAAATAACTAACCTCTAAGTTTCTAATCCTATTAGAATAACCTAGCTAAGTTATTATCAATATTTCAACCGGCGAATATCACTTGCTTATTCTTCGCATTTAACCAAGATAGACTTATATGCCAATGCTTTGGCAAAATCCATATAATATCGATCGAGGTCTTAACGAGGGTAAATATTGGACGGTTAGATTAACTTAGATTTTATGGAAGGATTTTCATTATAATCTCATCATTATACCTTTTAATATTAGGCCCTTATTGATCTCATCAATTCATTAGCATGCTAATATACCATCCATTGCATCACATACATGATATACATAAAACAATAACTAAAATGCAATGGTTATAGCCCAAATAGAGAACTAAGGTGGCCCGTCCCAAGCCAATGGGAGAACCAATAAACCTAAAGCTAAAGACAGCTTCTCAAGCATATTCTCGCTTTGGTCAGTCCATTCTTCTGCTCCTTTGAATCTTCATATGATTACAACTTTAGAAACTCATTTTACATACGAGGGAGTAAGATAAGAAGAGAAATACAATAGAAGTATAGAAAGGCACAACACATGGGCTGTATGTTAAAATTACAACCTTTGTAATTAAACAAAATGGGCTAACGGGGCTATAACCATGCATTCTCAAACACCGTGCAAATCAACCAAAACATACACATATTTTATCTTGTTTATTAAAATCATCTCATAATTGTTCCTACGACCTTTGTTGCCTACGCAGTCTGGCAAATCCGGGGCCGCTGGGTTTTTTGATTTTAGCACTTCGATTACTATAGAAAAACCTCACGATTTGGTATCTTTTATCAATAGATTCATGTTTTGGGGATTTTTCAATCCCTAAGGTTTTTCGCACTAGAACAACTATTGTTCCTTTGCCGAAGATGATCTGCTATCATAACCGCATGTTCATCATGTTAACAATTAACATACGAATGCTAAAACCATACAACAACAAATACATGATTAACGTTTAACCATCGATGGTAAAAACATGTTTAAAACAGATTAACATGTTAACGCGATTGGATTCAATTTTTTTATTTTGCATAAATATCGTATATTCGTCAAAAATAGAAAAACCAAATATACATCTCATACAAGCGCATCAACCAAGTATTTATCCTGAATTCGCATCGTACAAGTGGCTCTGATACCACTGTTAGAATCGCTGGTACACCCCATGGCATAGCGAAAAAATAATCAGACAATCTCATACAGGAATCCATGTACAATCAATCGAATTAGAAAGGAAAGGATGCGTGATTTACCTTGGGTTCCTGGAAAATATCATGTCAGTAGTGGAATCACGATCAGTTTGAATCCCAAGCCTCCACGATAACGTCTTGGCCTCTACTCAGTTCACCCGGTTGAGAGAAAATATTTCTTTTCTCAAAAACTGTTCTTAAGAATATCTCGTCTAAGCAAGAAGAACGGTTGCTAGACCACACTTCATTATATTTTAGTTTATTTTAGACACAAAAATATGGCTGAAAAATAATAATGGCAATGCATTTATTCAAAAACATGGTAAAGAAAGTATATCAAAACAATCATCTCATGATTGGTCTTTGGGCATACTCTAACAACCATCATCCTGAAATTGTGCTTGTTAAAAGGCTTTGCAATAAATCTATACTTCTAGTTAAAGCACTTTGGAGGAGCCACTCCATTGAAGAAGCTACCTGGGAACCTAAGGAGACAATGAAAAAGCAATACCCTCATCTCTTCAGTTCAGGTAGAAATTCAAAGATGAATTTTTCTTAAGGGGGAGTTGTAACATCCCAAAAATTGGTCTATTCAGAATTGGGTTCCGGCGATCGGAAGCCCTACACCGAAAAGGTCCAAATATTGTAATGACTTTGACCATGAGGTTAATTGCATCTACATTGAGCCCAAATTGAGTCCAATTATTGTTTAAGGACCGTATCGCATATGTTGAGAATCTTTTAGTGACTAAACTATAGAAATTGAAAGTTTGAAGCAAAACCATAGAGTATTAAGAATTGATGGACTAACCATGCAATTAGCCCCTCCTTAATCATAAACACCATCTATGTGGATGGTGGAAATTAACTTTCTTCACCTTAAAGAAAACTATTCGGTGCAAAAGATAAAACAATGAAATGAGGAATAGAAGACTCGTCCGATTGAAGGATAAGCAAACATCACTATCTTCATTGTCTTCAACCTAAGCAAGCTCCTCCATTAGTGAGTATCAAAAAGCTTACGTTTCTTTGATTTATTGCTATTGAATCATTTCTATTGAACGGATAAGATTAATCCCCCAAACTATTATTGAAATCCATGGAGATATTGAGTGTAATCTTAAGCTAGGGTTTTGACTATCCATGGATAAATCATCGTTATTGTCTAAATTGAGCTTAGATATCGATTTTAATATCGTTATATTGATTTCAATATCGTATTATCAATTCTAATAAATTCCCTATTGATTTTCCTAGCTCAAAAAGTGGAAAGAGATCATCCACCATCACCAAAGAAAGCTAGGAATAAGGGGATTACTATCCGAGAGCCTTGAAAGCTTTGGAATATCGAGGTGAGTGTACTCAGAGTCTCAGGTTTGAGCTACGTGCTTTTCCCAATTTCATTGTTGTTAAATTTATCATCGCTAACCCTTTTTGGTTAAGGGATATTGCATCAAACCACTTAGTGGACGTTGTGGTAAGTGTCGGTAAGTTATTGCATTAAGGATTGGGCATTGTCACCGTTATCTTCATTATTATTGAATATCGAACATAGGTATCGTTATTGTCATTGTGTACTACTATTGCCATCGTCATTTTCATTGTCATTGCCATTGAATCATGGAAATATAAAATATTGTCATTGCTATCGTCATTGATATTGTCATTGACCATGGATATCGAATCATTGCTTATTGCTAAAGTCATTGAAAAATTGAACATTGTTATTACTATTGAACATTGATCATTGATATTGTTATCGGACCTTGGATTCGAAGGACATTGGATGCAATTGGCATGCCATAGAATTCATGAGCTCAGTGTACGGGGGCACTACGGTCCTAGGGCTACGACCTATATTGATTTGGCGAGGCAGAATGATGTGTTGTGATGTTGGTCATATTGGCAAGGCGGAGGGACTAGACCATTTCATTCATTTGGCGAGGCATAGGAATTCGCGTATCGACTATCAAGAATTGATCCAAGGGTTATTGTTAAAATATGGAAATATTGTTATTAACATGATCATTGCATTGATGTTAATAGTTCATTGTATGCTATTGCCATCACTTGAATTGAAATGCATTACATTGTTATTGTCATCATTTATGGCTACCTCACTAGGCAATGTATGCTTAACGCATTGCATCCCATCCATTTCAGGTTAAGGGACTCATCGTTCGAGATCGAAGAGGTTGAGGCATTGGACAAGTCACAAACAAGCCTAAAGTAATGTATATCGAACCTATGAACTCCTAGTAGGGTGACAAAGTACTTGGAATAGTCGCATAGGGCTCTTTTGATATGTATATGTTAAGCTTGTGGTGTAATAGTGCTTGAGGCTCTAAGTGGTCTTTTTGTATGGTTTTAAAATGACTAAAAATGCATAGTTGGCTCCTAAAGGTGAAAACCTAGTAAATGGATTCACATTGACATAAAACTTGACATTCTAGTAGATTAAATGGTTATAAACCTGCTAGTAATGTTTCATTGTATTTGGACATCGTTTGGTAGGTCAAATCGAATAAAAATTAGATAAAATCTGTCATTACAGTGTAGGGCGTATCGGTACAAGTGGTGGTGTATTGATATGGCCTTGCATATTTGGTCAGGTCAATGTTAGTCAAAAGGGGGTGTATCGATTATGCTTAGGCGTATCGGTACGACTTTGGTCACTTGAATTTGGTTACGAAAATGGTATCGATACAGGTTCAGGGCGTATCGGTACGAAGTTAACGTGGTCAACCTGCATCGATACGAGCTTGTTCCCTTTTAATCCATAATACTTGAATTAAGCATTGCGTATTGATACAGTCTCTAAGGTATCGATACGGTGGCAGGTAAATTAGTTAAAATTGATAAAGAACAGTTTTTTAAAGTCTAATTGATATAGCTAATGAACTCTGATTAGCATGAAATTTTACAGGCTCACTATTATTACATTGAATTTCATTATGGTATTGTTAATTATAGAAAAGGACCCCTAAATTATCAGATTAATAGTTTAGTCCCCAAAACTTGTAAAAGTTATAAATCAGTCCTAATTGAAGGATTATTGTTCCATACAGGACAAATTGGACTAATGCCTATACTTGGTAATGTTTAAAGAGTATAATATTGATTGAATGTTAGTCATTGATTGAAATTTTATAGCACTGATCACCGTATCGTTCAACGGTAGCACACTCTGACTCAGTTCTCAACCAGGCCGAGAAGGGGGTGTTACTGGTGACTTGTTATGTTGTATGGCTAAGGATCCTTGGTGGATCGAATAATGAATGCATGCCACATAAGGGTATTTTTATGGTTGTGTCACCTTGTTTGATGGGGTTCCGGATACCCATAAGGGTAGAGAGTGTTGCAACACCATGTTCAAAATCCTGAATGTATGAACCCGAGGCTTAGTGGGACTAGGGCTCTTTTGAAGGCTCGATGATAGATTCTGAGTATGAGTGTGCATACCCGATGCTTAGTGGAATCGAACCTCACTCAGACTGTGTGTACCCAATGCTTAGTGGAACCGGGCCTCACTCCAAGTTTATTGATATTATGCATATGGTTGTTATATGAGACTATTTACCTCCTATTGTTGATATGTGTTGAGCCGGCTAGAGATGGAGCTGCATTGATGTGATATGATTGACATATTGTCATCTTTATCTGCATGCTCTTATTTATGATTTGCATGAAGCATGGTTGAGTGGAAGTGTATCCACTGAGCTTCGTTAGCTCAACACTCGAAATTAATTTTTCTGTTCGTAGGTCTATAGGTTGACATGTATCGTTGGAGCACCATCGGAGTAGGACTTTGGCATCGACTTGTGTCCGAGTATAGTACTTAGATTTATTTGGGCTATGTATTCGTAGGACCATAAGTTGTATTGCAACTCTTATTTTAGATTTCAAATTAAATGTTGAATGTTTTAACTATGTAATTTTAAATGGAGCTCTCCAAGTAACATTTTAATTATGTTTCTATTTTAAAATGTTTCAAACTTAATGGATTTAATGAATGAATGTGGTTTGGGCTAAATCTAGTTGCGCTATTTTATTGTTTTGGGTTGGGCTTGATGCCCAAATGTAACATCCGGGTCGAGGATGTTACGTTTAGTGGTATCAAAGCCTAGGTTTAGTCATTTTTAGGAAGCCCCGGGATTGTGTAGAGGGTATTGTATAGGTTTCTAAATCTAGTTGCACTATTTTATTGTTTTGGGTTGGGCTTGATGCCCAAATGTGACATTTAGGTCGAGGATGTTACATTTAGTGGTATTAGAGCCTAGGTTTAGCCGTTTCTAAGAAGCCTTGGGGTTGTGTAGATGGTGCTGTATAAGTGTCTAGCGAATACGTTGCCCATAAGCCTAACTCGTACTTGTTTAAGCTAAATATTCGATGGTGTAAAATTAAATGGCTCAAATCTCCCATAGTAACTCATGACTTCACTCAGCATGGTTTGTTCCTCGGATTCTTCACTCATCATATCTTCATCATTCTGCTTCATGGCATCAAATTCTGTACCCTGGCAAAGTTGTGCTATGTGTAACACCCCAGTTTTGGGCCTAGCAGTTTATAAGTTGATTGGACGGTCTAGTGGATCGGGTTAGAGATTCGAGTTGGATTTGGGATTAAAATCGAATTAAATATTTTTGAGTGAGAAAATATTTGGGGAAAATATCTAAAAAATATTATTTAATTTATAGATATTTTAAGTAAAATCATTTTGGAAAATGAGGTTCAGAAATGTGACATTTTTGCTAGTGACCAAAATGTAAAGATTAAAAACTATTTTTAGTGACTATTTTGTAAAAGGGTTAAAACTTTGAACCTTTAAGGAGTTATTTTACCTAAAGTGTTATGGGTTTTAATTAAATGAATTAAAGAGGAGTTAATTAAAAGATGTGGTTATTTTTCTAAAAAAACACATTTGACGTAACGTTTCTCTAAAGACTTTTCTCTCAAAATCTCTTTAGCCAAACACTCTCTTTTTCATCAAAGATCAGAGGTAATACTCTTGATTTCTTAAGTCTTTGATTTCTAATGGAATCCTTAATCTTGTTTTGCAAAATCTTATTATTATTTTTTGTTTTTTCAAGAGTAAAACATCCAATTGAGAGAAAATTCACTCATTAGAGGTAAAGTTCGTTTTTCTCCTCTAATGAACGGTTCTTTACTAAAATTCTCAAGTTATTGATCCTTTATATATATATATATTTTTTTTCTAATGAGTTTTAATGATCTAATTATGGAAATTGGTTTAATCAATGTTTAATTGATAAAAATTTGTGGTTTTCGAATTGGATATATTTTGCTGAGTTCTTGATTGATTTCAATCATGATTTTGATGATATATGATGTTAATATATTGATTTTAACATTGGAATCCTGAAGCTATTTGAATCTCTAATTTTCTAGGTTGATAATAATGAGTTTTGAGGAGTTGTGGAGGTTTAATGTATGCCGGAGGAATAAGGTTGATGTTAGGTTTTTTATGGGTGTCAATTGAAGGTAATTGATTGGTTGAACCTTTGTGCCTTGGCTGGGTTAAGTGTGGAGGATGTTTGATGTTGATTTCGATAGTTTTGGAAGGTTTCGGCTAGAGTTTAAAGAGGATCGTTGTTGTTTTGTTGTGGCTTATAACACTCATTCCCGATCTAGTAGAGAACCAGGTCAGAAAGCGTTAACGGTGAACGGTGCGATATCTTTCAACATGAATTCAATGCAAGACAATACAATGCAATACGATATCAATACACCGAGGCAACGGATCGATACATAACTATGATATAATCAGATTATGGCCAATTTTAAACTTTTACTACTTTTAGGGACTAAACTATAAATTCTAGGAATTAGGGGTCTTTATCTGAAATTAACCATAAGACTATGTAATTCAATCAATAAACGGTAAGCCTACAAATTTTCATGTTAATTCGATGTCATTTACCCATCCAATTAGACTTACCAAGATTCAGTGACCAATATGCAATGTTTCAATACTATGATTAATAACTTATAACAGATTTAACCACTCCCGTACCGAAACCCTATAGGTTGTATCGGTACGACACAATTGGATTATGTAATCCAGAAATCACTGCCCAAACTCGTTTCGATACTGTCGAAGACCGTATCTGTAACACCCTAAACCCGGCTTAGTAGTAAACCGAGCCTAGGGTGTTAAAAGCATATATACATAACTAATTTGCCTTACAAGTTAAAGCTTAATTTACCCAAAAGGGTAAATCGTTGTCACGAAACAACTTATACATTATTACAAAAGGCATAAGTTAAAAGTTCAGGTGTCCAAATTATAAATTTGTAAACAAGGATGAAACAGGATCACAAAATTTTCTTAAATTAAAGGTTACTCAATTAACTTAATAACAACTTACAAACAATATCAAGATATAGAATATACATAATTCTTCAATTGTTCTTAAACATCTAATATCCACATGGCATATAATCATTATCTAATTCTTTACTAAAGAAGTTCATTTGACAACTAAACATATCATGATCATGTAGACATACAACGTCTTCAACATGTTAGAAGGAACTCATTTATTACATGGAGAAAGATAGAATTCCACAAGCGGTTAACTAAATATCATATCAGATTAACCCATGCTACAACTATCTATGTGACTATCACATTGACAAAGCCTACGCATTAAGATCATTCGAATATCATACTCGTACCTTATTCAATAAGCTATTCTTTCAATACCAAAATTAATCTGAGTGAAATCTTGTTATCATAGTCAATACTAAGCAGAAAATATATCTTACGATTGACCCACCTAGTCATTTTCATGTTATTAAGAGACATACGAACGACTCATTAAAACTATCCAACATTGGTAAACATCAAGGTTTCCATTAAAGACCATTCAGGTTATTAATTAGACATTCTCAAATCCCAAATATATATAAAGCATATCCAACAACCTAACTAACATCATAAAAAGGTAACTTAACCAATAAGTAATCAAACATTTATTAATCTCACAATTTTGTACTATAAATAACTATTCGATACGCAAACAAACATAACTTACTTATCCGGAATTCATTTAGATAACACGTTATCCCAATCTACTTAATAAGAGCACTTCGAACCACCATACCTTTAAACATATAGATCATACAATTCATAAGATTATCAAGCCTTAATTTAAGACACTATAATTTGATAAACATGTATCTAACACAATTTAATTGTACTTCAAACTTGCTATCTAACTTAAGCCACAAGCAAACATTCGATTAACATAATTACAAGCCCACATGCCCATCAAGCAAGTTCCCAAAGAATATAATAGATTGTTAACAAAAGCATAAGTTTCTTATGAACTTAACTACATATACATAACCAAAGAAGGAAATCAAACGTATCATGTTCGACTCAATACACATATGCCACCAACTAGGAGTTCATGGACCAAAAGCTACAATACTATATACAAAAATTTTGGAATAGCAACTTGCAACCTTCAAACACGATCAAAACGCAAGGCTTCTCAAATCCTAAAATGCATGACAATGAATGCATTAGGCTTATATAGCCTAAGTGAGGTAGTGACAAAAATATGACAAAACATATTATCCATGATATGTAATGGATAAATCAAGGTATACAAACATAAGTTAGCATTTGTTCTTAAAGCCTTAATCTTAACTTTTACAAACATAAGTTAGCATGTGCTCTATTTGAGCTTATGCAAAATGTATACATTTAAACATAGTAATCACTTAACAAGAATTAGAATGACACCTTGTCATCCCAAATGCATAACTACACTCACCTGTTATCCCGAAGTTATGGGATACCTGAATCCATACTTCCTTATACTCTTAATAGGTTTCCCCTTTTTAGCCTTTATGATATTACCCACTTTCTTATCATGGTATGTACCTCAAACAAATTAACCAAGCATTAATATCAATTCAATTCATTTACTAACAACTCAAATCTTCATCTGTACTCATATATGTATACTTATAAATTAGTCCAACACATAAATAATCATGTTCAAAATAGTCTACTTAACTCATGATCAAGCAAAACGGCTTCCAATTCATGTATTCCTAATTTCATGTACCAAACAATCCATTATTCAAGTGTTTACCTATATACATATGAACAACACAATCTCTTAGCATTTATATATTTCAAAACAGTCCACTCTATTTTTATATTACTAAAATCAGCCCTCATTATAAGTATATTCACTTATAACAGTTCCTTAATACATTAATAACCCTTGTTCTTACTCATTTATGAATTAATCAATTTAATTCTTATATATATTCATGTATGCATTTTCTTTCATCAAAGCAGCCCCTAAATACTCCTAAAGCTGTCCCTATTTGTTTACATACACATTCAAACATTCCAAACAATTGACCATGTGCATATACTTGTAAACAATCCAATCATGCTTTCATTTTACACAAATCAGTCCCATAGCTTCTCCTAATACACCAAAACAGTACTAATTACTTGCTTTACATAAGTAAGTACTTAACAGTCCAATAGTTAAGCAAATCAATCCAATAATTTGTAAAACAGCTCATATATGCATCAGAAAAACATTTATCTTGATCAATTATTCATAACAGCACAACATACATGTACATACTTACAAATCTATCCGATTTACATACGTATTTGTCAATTATTCCAAATTAGGGCAGTTCTATAAGCATGCACTTTTGTTCACTTCAAAACAGTCCCACTACGAACACATTTACACAATTTTGGGCAGACTCATACGCATATATATATATACTAATTCATTCGAAACAGGGCAACATGCCTATACTTGTTTACGTTACAATCCAACTTACACACAAATACAGTTATACACATAATTT
This sequence comes from Hibiscus mutabilis, assembly GCA_019671005.1. NCBI lineage: Eukaryota > Viridiplantae > Streptophyta > Magnoliopsida > Malvales > Malvaceae > Hibiscus > Hibiscus mutabilis. Next base: position 52,834,361 of record CM033715.1, read on the forward strand.
CCCAAAATAGTCCACATACATTTTTCAATCCTAATTACTTGATTAAAACAGTTTACTTGAATACACACACAATCAAAACAGGGCAATTCGTGTGTTCATACATTTATCTATAACAAAAATAGTCCAATTACATTCTAGTATATGCAAAACATGGCAGCTTGTATGTACATACATTTATATATAACAAAAACAGTCCCAAAATAGCTTTTTCATTGATAAACCAATTCAACAGTGTTACCATAATTCACGCATATCAACAAGTTTACGAGGCCATCAAATTCCTTCAAGAAATAGGATTCAATTACAACAATCAATTCTTAATTTCAATCGATTACCAAAAGCATTTAACAATCCAAGGATCATGTATAAATAAATTTTAATCTTTCTTCACTAACCAAAAGATTCAATGGAACTCTTAATTAAGATTTTCAAGCAATTCACGTATAATATAATCTACTAACATCAAGCTTTCATGAAATTTCACTAGATTATCATGGATTGATTCAAATTTTTCAGGAGGAAGAGAAGACCGCTTACCCCTCTCTAAAATTAGTTACTCAAATCTACTCATCTACATGAATCCACCATGAATTTCCACCATAGCTGCCAGCTTTCTTTCTCCTCCCTTCTCTCATATATCATTCAGTTAAGACTGAAGAAGATGACAATGATCTTCAATTGTTTTTATTTTTTTTCCCCACATGGCCGGTTCACTAAAATCAAATACACATGTTCATTTCCTAGCTTAACACATAGGTTAGTCCGCCAATTCTTAAGAATTTAACATGCAATCCTAGATTTTCTTTAAGGACTCATTTAAATCCTTTATGATTTAGGCACTCACTTATCAATCTCTTTAAATTCGGTCCTAAGGCCATTTATATATACTTCTAACTTCATCACGAAGCACGTCAAAACAATCTATTAACATTCTATTTAATAACATACTTTTAGACAGGTCTTTGGGGTATTACAATATTGGTACGGCATGCAAGGGTGATAACCCAATTTTCAACAACTCAAGAACTCGTTTCAGTACAGCTCAAGATATACCGGTACCCGTTGACCTTTATTGACCCGTTTCGATATGCCTCTAGGGCCGTATCGATGCGATTAAAATCTTAAATGCTTTTGTGAGTTTCCGTATCGAAATAGCTTTAGGCCATTTTGATATGCCTAGGTTGACCTGATCTTTGACTAACCAAATATGTACAGCCGTACCGAAACAGGTGAACCCATATCTGTACGTCGTGCACTGTAATGACGGATTTTATCTGGTTTTTAGCTAATTTAACATGTTGAATGATGTCCAAATGCAATGAGATTTTACTAGCAATATTCAATCACTATAATCTACTAGCATGTCAAATTTTAGGGCCATTTGAATCCATTTACTAGGTTTTCACCTTTTAGTGCCAAATATACATATTTAGCCAATTTTAAGCTACACTAAAAAGCCTTTTTGAGCCTTAAATACTATTACAATGCAAGCATGGCTTATTCACAACAAAATGGCTAAATATGACTAGTCTAGCTACTTCGCCACCATCATAGGAGTGTATAGAGACAAGGTACATTACTTAGCCTTGCTTGTGACTTGTCAAAATCTTCAACTTCACCGATCTTCGACTACGAACCTCTTAACCTGAAATGTATGAAATGAAATGTATTAGGCATGATTTGCCTAGTGAGGTAGTCAAGACTATTAACAATATCAATGAAATGCATTCCAAATCATATTTTAGCAATAACGATGTAATGGATCAATGTAAACAATGCAATAATCATGTTCAATAGAAATAAGTCCATATTCAATATTAACCCTTAGATCGATTCAGGATAGTGGCTACACGAATTTTTACGCCTAGCCAATACAATGAATGGTCTAGTCTCTTCGCCTCGCCAATATAACCAATAACACATACATCCCTCTGCCTTGCCACAATAAAGGTCGTAGCCCCCAAGAACCGTAGTCCACCCGTACATTAAGCTCATGAATTCTACGGCACGCCAATTGTATCCAAAGTCCTTTCAAATCCAAGGTCCAATGACAATATCAATAATTCATGTTCAATAACAACAACAGTATTCAACGTTCTTATTAATAAGCAATGTTTCGGTGCCAATGTTCAATGGCAATATGAATGATAGTGACAATGTTCAATAATCTCAATGACAATAATAATGATCGATGCTTCATATTCAATGTTTCACTGACAACAACTATATCGATATCAATGTTCAATGACAATGACAATGACGATAACAATAGCAACAACTATGCTCTATGTCCAATGTTCCATGCTTCCATATTTCAATGACAATAGCAATGGTGAAATTGATAACGATGCTCGGTAGCAATGACTATAGCAATATCAATTATCGATATTCAATGCAATAACTTACCTTAACTTACCAATGGAATCCACTAAGTGGTTCAATGCAATATTCCTTGACAATAATGTTAGCCATACTATAATCAATGATAATGAAATCAGGAAAAGCACCTAGCCTAGTCCCGAGACTCTGACTACACTCACCTCGATAATCCGACACACCTATGCTCTCATATGATAATCCCCTTGTTTGTAGCCTTTGACGGTGATAGTGGATGTTCTTTCTCCACTTCTTGAGCTCGGTAAACAATAGGGAAATTGTCAGAATTCACCACATGATATTGAAATCAATATAACGGTATCAAAATCAATATAGAAGCTTAAAATAGCTATTAGATATCAAATTCCATGGATGACTAAAACCCTAGCTTTCGATTAAGCTTGCTTTATCCATGGATTCAATGATTGTTTGGGAATTTTAGCGTACCCGTTGAAAGCAATAATTCGATATCGATAAACTGAAGAAAAATCAAGCTTCTCTAACCTCAACAATAGAGGTACTTGCTTGGAGGAAGATGGTGAAGACAAGGATGTTCTAGCTTAGTTTAAGCAATCGGGTAAAGCTTCTAACTTTGGCTATTCTCTTGTTTAATAGAATAGCTTTCCTTCATGTAAAAGAATTCAATCCTGATCACCCACGTATGTGGTGATTAGAATTGAGGAGGGGCTAATCGCAAGGTTAATCCCTCAACTCTCAATTCTCTATACTTATACCCCAAAACGTACAATTTCTATAATTTAGTCACTAAATAGATTTTCAATACATTCAATAAGGTCCTTAAACAATAATTTAACTCAAGTGGAGTCCATTATCAATGCAATTAACCTTGTAGTCAAAGTTAATACGATATTTGGACCTTTCTGATATAGGATTTCTAATCACGGAAACCCAATTCTGACTAGACCGGGTTTTGGGATGTTACATGGCTGGTTTATGAATGTATTTTGATGCATTGAATCCCCTATTTTGTGTGGTAAAACCAAGGGTGATTGATCCTCAAGCTTGAAGCGTCGCTTTAAAAGCTTTAGAGGGGTGTTTCACATCAGCGAGCGAGGTGTGCATTGTCGATGAGTGAGAACATGGAATTCAGCTTTGAAACAGTTTAAATTTTATTTTGGGAGTTTAATTTAAGCTTGAAATGTTGGTTTAAACTCAAAAGTAAGTATGATGAGATTTCTCTCTCAGTCGTGCTTTAATGAAATGGTTATTATGCACTTGTTTTGAATTACATGGTACCTACTGTTGAGCATGATTTAAAGTATGTTTTTTTACTATTTTTGATCATATAATGATGATGGATTCATTTGGTAAATGATCCATGTAAGTATGTGGAATACTTGTTAAAGATGGTTTAATGTTTTAGAAATGGTTTTGATTTGATGCATATAAAAATAATGAGGTACATGGTTAATAATGAATTATATTGGCAAGTGATGTGGTTTAAAGTGTTATCGAATATAGTTGGTTGTCCATAGGATTGGTAATGCACTATAAAAAGTCACCTTGAATGTTGAGGGGTTTACACGATGTACCAAATACTCTATCCAAGTACCCTAACGGTTGAGGGGTTATATGGTACCGAAAACTACTATTATAGGATTATACGTCTAACCGATGATTTGGGTTGGTGTCCCCGGGTTGTAAGTGGTACCATAATTTCGGTTGAGATGGCACGAAGTGTTGAGAGGACACTTGTTGAATCTGTGTATCCGATGAAATATTTTGGAAAGTGGAACTTGGTTTATGATCACTTGAAAGCCGATATAATTGTTGATGTATCATGTTGATGGTTGTTAATGTATAATGGTTGTTTATACATGTTTACTCTTTAAGCTTTGCATATGGGTTGTTATGCATGGGATGGCTTTAATTGAGGGTTAGCAATAGGATTTGCTGTTGATTCATGATACTTGTTGCATATGGTTTAATATGATGGTTTTTTTAAGTGTTAAGTGCATGGTTTTCAAGGCATGATGTTTTAAATGATGATTGAAATGGTGATTTCAATGTGGTTTTGGGAAATGGTTTTAAAATGCATTGAGGGTGTGTTGTTTGAGCACTCCTCACTAAGCCTTGTGTGATTATGCTCTCTTTGTCCATCAATACAGAGAATTAAAGGTTTAGAGGCAACAAGCAAGCGAAGGATACCCAAGGACTTCGGCTATTGAACGTATGGTTTCGAACTAGACTTGTAGCAATAAAGGCAATGAGGTTCATTGTTGTTTTGGGAGTGTTTTGTTAAGCTCCATGTTTTAGCAAGTTTGCTATGTTGTTTTGAGATTGTAAATGGCCTTAAATGTTTGGTATTGCTTTGGATTTGTGATTCAATTTTTTGGATGGCTTGATCTTCGGAAGCATACCACTAGATTTCCATTTAAAGTGGGATGCCAAGTTTTGATCATAATTATGTGATGTTTTGGTAAGGTTTAATCCTAAGAATAGTTTATTATATGTTTGAAGCATGTTAGGTTAAGTTTGAATCCTTAAAAGCTTGTAAAACCAACAATTTGGGACATTACAGGTCCAGGCGTATCGGTATGCGTATACCTATACCGAAATGCATAGGCATAATCTGGGATGGTGTTTTGAAACGGGTGTACCCATATCAGTACGGGCTAGTGCATTTGGACTGAGCGTATCGAAACGCAAAGAAGCGTATTGGTACAGTTTTGAGCTACTAAAATATGGAATTTGAGAAAAAGTAAAGTTGTACCAATACACTTGCCCGTATCTTAATACGACCAGTAGTTAAGTTGGTTAAAGTGATCTTTGGAATTTCTTGTTTATTACGTTTTGGTCTCTAAATGCTATGTATGTAATTGAATGAGTTGAGATGGTTGTTTTAAGATGGTATTTAACCTATGAGCATGTAATTTAACTAATTAAGGATTGGTATCCTCAAAATGAGTTAAGTCCCTATAATTTTATAGAATTACAATTTGGTCCCTAATTACACTTGCGAACAATTGGATATTGATTTGATGCCCAATTGAGTTGAGTTTTCACCCGCTGTCATTATGCACACCATAGGTTAATATGTTGCATCTACGTAAGATAAAAGAAAAAAATAGTCATAATTCGAGTTTAATCTTTATAGTTTACTTTGGTAAACCTAATGTAGCTCACTCGGTTCGGTCTTACGTCTAGACCGAGTTAAGGGTTTACATTTGGTGGTATCAGAGCTAGGTTTACGATAAGTGGGATGATGTTATGATTGTTGAAATGTTATAATTGGTTGATTTCTGGTGTTTGCTATACACTATGATTATTTTATGCACTTTGGATGCTCTATGCCATGTTGGGGTATGTTTTAGGGACACGTTACCTTGTTACTACAGTCTGTAATGTTTTGATTTGAAATGAAAGTTTTGGATCCTTGCTTGAGACTAGCCTGATTGTTTTATTTGGTGTATTATCATGCCTTAGATATTTTAGCACGATGGGACTGAGGAGAGAGTTGCGATCTGGTACGATTGTTGTTGTCGTTGGGCAAGGAAATCAGAAGGATGTTGTACCTCTTGGAGGGTTGCCACCTATTCCACCTAATAATGTGGGCAAGCACCACCTATGCCAGCTGGGCTAGTGTTGGGTGATATGGCACCTTTAAAAGAGGTGATGATTGCTGCTTTTCAGGCTGTTGTTGTTGGAGCCCATGTGCCTGCACCAGCTGTTGTGTAAACGGGATTACTGTTGGAACGTCTTTGTAGTTTGGGAGGAGTTGAGTACAGAGGGTTGGCACCCAAGGCATCTAAGGCGTGGATAGCCAGTACTGTTCGGATTTTGGATCAAACGGGGTGTAATGACTCCCGTAAGTTGAGATGTGTTGTATCCCTATTGCAAGGTAATACTTATAGTTGGTGGACAACTGTAACTGTGGGTATGGAACCCAATGATGTGGATTGGGAGTTTTTCCAAGCTATCTTTAAGAAGAAGTATCTGGGGTTAGATACTTGGATGAAAAGAAACGAGAGTTTATAGCTTTGGCTAAGGGTAGTATGTTTGTGGCTGAGTATGAGGTTTAGTTTATTCAGTTGAGCCAGTATGCTCCTAAACTGGTACCGGAGAGAGGCATCGCTATGATTGATTCTGTTACGTGCTGGTATAGGATGTTAAGACATACATGTTGGCTTCTAACTACACCGATTTCCACTTGTTGGTTACACAAGCATAAGATATTGAGTAAAACTTGGTTTTATTATCTCGTGTGGGAGGTTCTGGCTCAGGTAAAAGAGTTGCAGACTCTAGCTTCGGTGGGGGTTAGTTTAAAAAGCATCATGATAAGAGGTATCGTTCTGATCTGAGATGAGGTAGAGGTAGTGCTGGGCAAGGACTGCAGGGTTAGGGTACCTAGGCTAGATCACCTTTTAATACTTGTTGGGTATGTGGATTGCATGAGCACATGAGGCGAGACTGTCCACGTTTGTCTCATGAGGGACAACCTTCTGGTGTTGTTGTTGCTAACTCTTGTTAGAGTTGTGGATCGAGCGATCATTTGAGGCATGATTGTCTGTTGTTGGCTAGTGGTGGATAGGCTAGGGCACCTGCAATTGCACCACAGTGAGGCCGTGGACGTGGATAAGGATAATTTTAATGTAGGAACGAGGGTCTAAGGACGGTGGCTCATACTGTTGCTATTCAACCAGAGGGTGGTGGTCCTACGAAGGTGTACGCATACTGTGAGGGACGTAATGACACTGATATGATTACAGGTACACTTGCTTTGCAATCTTTGTCGTTGTTTTCTTTGGTTGATTTTGGTTCTATGCATTCATATATCTTGCGTCAGCATGGGCATTTGCTTAATATATATATTGAGGTGTTAGATGTAGGAATGCAAGTAACTAGTTCTTTCGGTGAAACGGTTGTTACAAGAAGGTTGTTTAGGAGATGTCCTTTGACTGTTCAAGGTCATGAGTTTGCGGTTGATTTGATGGAGTTGTTATTTCACAGTTTTAATGTAATCCTGGGTATGGATTGGCTGACCGAGCATAGGGCTGTGGTTGATTTAGAAACCGAGCGAGTTACCTTGAAACGTGCTGATGATTATGAGGTGGTAATCATAGGTGAGAATGTTAAGTTTTTATCCAATATTCAGCTCTGGTGAGTCGCTTGTTATGAGGCATACCTAGCCTATGTTATGAATCTGGGATCAAATGAGGCGCGTGTTTAGGACATCTGTACGATATGTGAGTTTTTGGTGTTTTCTGAAGGAATTGTCGAGTTTTTCGCCGAATAGAGAGGTTGAGTTTGGCATTAAGTTGTATGTAAATGTAGATCCAGTGTCTATTCCTCTCTATCGCATGGCTCCGAAGGTGTTGAAGGAGTTAAAGACGCAACTTTAGGAGTTGGTTGATTGAGGGTTTATTAGGCCTAGTGTTTCATCGTGGGGTGCACCGGTATTGTTTATGAAAAAGAAGGATGGCACGATACGGATATGCATTGATTATCCGTAACTAAACAAGTTGATGATGAAGAATAAGTATCCTTTACCACGAGTTGATGATTTTTTCGATCAATTAAGAGGTGCATCAGTGTTCTGTAAGATTGATTTGAGGTCTGGGTATTATCAATTGAAGGTGAAGGATGTGGATGTACCTAAGACTGCTTTTCGTAAGAGGTATGGGCATTATGAGTTTTTGGTGATACCGTTTGGTTTAACCAATGCCCTGACTACGTTCATGGATATAATGGATCAGGTGTTTCATGAGTTTTTGGATCAATTTGTGGTCGTGTTTATTGATGATATTCTTGTGTACACTCATACCTGGGAGGATCATGATAGACATTTAGGAATAGTGCTTCAGGCGTTGTTGGAAAATCAGTTGTATACCAAGCTGAGAAAATGTGAGTTTTGGCTTAGGGAGGTTGTTTTCCTTGGGCATGTCGTTTCAGCCGATGGAATTCGGGTTGATCCACATAAGATTGAGGTGGTGATAGGTTGGAAGCCACCTAAATCAGTGCAGGAAGTTTGAAGTTTTCTCAATTTGGCTGGCTATTATCGTAGGTTTGTGGATGATTTTTCGAAGATTACTGCTCCTTTGACCACGTTGTTGCAAAAGAACGTCCATTTTGAATGGATGGAGGATAAACAGTGAGCTTTTGAAAAGTTGTAGGAGGCTTTAACACAAGCTCCTATCTTGATTCAACCTAAGTCGGGTAAGGAGTTTGTTGTTTAAGGAATCATGTGTAGTGTTGGGTTGTGTGTTGATGCAAGAAGGAAAGGTTGTGGCTTATGCATCTAGGCAATTGAAGGTGCACAAGCGCAATTATCCTACCCATGATCTTGAGCTTGTCGCGGTTGTGTTTGCGTTGAAAATTTGGAGACATTACCTCTATAGTGAGAAGTGTGTTGTGTACACGAATCATAAGAGTTTGAAATATTTGATGACTCAAAAGGATTTGAATCTTAGGCAACGTAGATGGTTGGAGTTGCTTAGGAATTATGATTTGACGATTGAGTATCACCCTGGAAAGGCTAATGTTGCAGTCGATGCTTTGAGTAGGAAAGTTGTGGTGGATTTTAGGGCGATGTTTGTGCGGTTGAGTGTGATGCGAGGTGGAAGTTTGTTGCTTGAGTTGCAAGTAAAGCCATTTTTGTCACAGTTGATTAAAGAAAAGCAAACTTATGATGATGCGTTGATACTGCATGTTAAGGATATCATGGATGGGAATCCGTTCATTTTAATGATGATAAGGTGTTGTGTTTTAAGATCAGATAGTGGTACCTAATGATGATAAATTGAGGCATACCATTTTGACCGAGGCTCATGCTAGTCCTTTTGCTATGCATTCCGGTAATACTAAGATGTATCAAGGCTTGAAAGGAAAGTACTATTGGGTTGGTTTAAAGAAAGATGTGGCTGATTTTGTTGCTAGATGCATGGTGTGTCAGCGTGTTAAAGTTGAGCATAAGTTTCCTTTAGGGTTGTTGCAACCGTTGAGGATATTGGAATGGAAGTGGGAGAGAATCACCATGAATTTTATGTTTGGGAAAAATATTTTTGATTGAGAAAATATTTTGGAAAATATCTCAAAATAACTATTTAATGTATGGATATTTTTGGTTCAATGAATTTTGGAAAATGAGGTTTGGAAATGTGGCATTTTGGCTGGTGACCAAAATGTAATGATTGAAAACTATTTTTAGAGACTGTTTTGTAAAGGGGTTAAAACTTTGAATCATTAAGGAGCTATTTTACCTAAAGTGTTAATCTGAGTTTCATCTTAATTGTGATTAATTTTAATAAATTTTAATTAAAAGAATTAAAGAGGAGTTAATTAAAAGAGGTGGTTATTTTTCCTAAAAACACATTTGACGTAACTTTTATTTGAAGACTTTTCTCTCAAAATCCCTTCAGGCAAACACTATCTTTTTCATCAAAGATCAAAGGTAATACTCTTGATTTCTTAAGTCTTTGGTTTCTAATGGAATCATTAATCTTGTTTTGCATAATCTTATTGTTATCTTTTGTTTTTCAAGAGTAAAACATCCAATTGAGAGGAAATTTACTCATTAGAGGTAAGGTTCGTTCTTCTCCTCTAATGAATGCTTCTTTACTAAAATTCCCAAGTTATTGATCCTTTATGTATGTTTCTAATGAGTTTGAATGATCTAATTATGGAAATTGGTTTAATCAATGTTTAATTGATAAAATTATGTGGTTTTCGAATTGGATCTATTTTGATGAGTTCTTGATTGATTTCAATCATGATTATGATGTTAATAAATTGATTTTAATATTGGAATCCTGATGGTATGTGAATCTCTAATTTTCTAGGTTCATAGTAATGAGTTTTTATGAAGTTGTGGAGGTTTAATGTATGATGGAGGAATAAGGTTGATGTTAGGTTGTTTTTTAGTTTCAATTGAAGGTAGTTGATTGGTTAAACTTTTTTGTCTTGGTTGGGTTAAGTGTGGAGGATGTTTGATGTTGATTTCGGTAGTTTTGGAAGATTTTGGCTGGAGTTTGAAGAAGATCGTTGTTGTTTTGTTGTGGCTGGTTTATGAATGCATTTTGATGCATTGAATCCCCTGTGTGGTAAAACCAGGATTGATCCTCAAGCTTGAAACGTCACTTCAGAAGCTTTGGAGGGGTGTTTCGCATCAGCATTCGAGGCGTTGCATTGTCGGTGAATGAGAACGTGGAATTCAACTTTGAAACAGTTTAAAGGTTATTTTGGGAGTTTAAATTAAGCTTGAAATGCTGGTTTAAACTCGAAAGTAAGTATGATGAGATTTCTCCCTTGGTCGTGCTTTAATGAAATGGTTTTTATCCACTTGTTTTGAATTACATGGTACCTACTGTTGAGCATGATTTAAAGTATGTTTTTTTACTATTTTTGATCATATAATGATGATGGATTTGGTAAATGATCCATGTAAGTATGTGGAATACTTGTTAAAGATGGTTTAATGCTTTGGAAATGGTTTTTATTTGATGCATATAAAAATAGTGAGGTACATGGTTAATAATGAATTATATTGGCAAGTGATGTGGTTTAAAGTGTTATCGGATATAGTTGGTTGGCCATAGGATTGGTAATGCACTATAAAAAGTCATCTTCGATGTCGAGGGGTTTATACGATGTACCGAATACTTCATCCAAGTACCCTAACGGTTGAAGGGTTATATGGTATCGAAAACTCTTGTTAGAGGATTATACGTCTAATCGATGATTTGGGTTGGTGTCCCCGGGTTGTAAGTGGTACCATAATTTCGGTTGAGATGGCACGAAGTGTTGAGAGGACACTTGTTGAATCTGTGTATCCGATGAAATATTTTGGAAAGTGGAACTTGGTTTATGATCACTTGAAAGCCGATATAATTGTTGATGTATCATGTTGATGGTTGTTAATGTATAATGGTTGTTTATACATGTTTACTCTTTAAGCTTTGCATATGGGTTGTTATGCATGGGATGGCTTTAATTGAGGGTTAGCAATATGATTTGTTGTTGATTCATGATACATGTTGCATATGGTTTAATATGCTAGTTTTTGAAAGTGTTAAGTGCATGGTTTTCAAGGCATGATGTTTTAAATGATGATTGAAATGGTTATTTCAATGTGGTTTTCGAAAATGGTTTTATAATGCATTAAGGGTGTGTTGTTTGAGCACTCCTCACTAAGCCTTGTGTTCTTACGCTCTCTTTGTCCATCAATGTAGAGAATTAAAGGTTTAGAGGTAGCAAGCAAGCAAAGGATATCCAAGGACTTCGGCTATTGAACGTATGGTTTCGAACTAGACTTGTAGCAATAAAGGCAATAGGGTTCATTGTTGTTTTGGGAGATGTTTTGTTAAGCTCACTGTTTTAGCAAATTTGATATGTTGTTTTGAGATTGTAAATGGCCTTAAATGTTTGGTATTGCTTTGGATTTGTGTTTCATGCTTTGGATGGCTTGATCTTAGGAAGCATGCCTCTAGATTTCCATTTAAAGTGGGATGTCATGTTTTGATCATAATTTTGTGATGTTTTGGTGAGGTTTAATCTTGAAAATAGTTGATTATATGTTTGAAGCATGTTAGGTTAAGTTTGAATCCTTGAACGCTTGTAAAACTAGCAATTTGGGACATTACCGGTCTAGGCGTATTAGTACGCGTATACTTGTACCAAAATGCATAGGCATAATCTGGGATGGTGTTTCGAAACAGGTGTACCCGTATCGATACAGGCTAGTGCATTTGGGCAGAGTGTACCGAAACACGAAGAAGCATATCGGTACGGTCTTGAGCTACTAGAATCTGGAATTTGAGAAGAAGTAAAGGTGTACTGATACACTTGTCTGTGTATCGATACAACAAGCAGTTAAGTTGGTTAAAGTGATGTTTGGAAGTTTCCGCTTATTATGTTTTGGTCCCTAAATGTTATGTATGCAATTGAATGAGTTGGGATGGTTGTTTTAAGCTAGTATTTGTCCTATGAGCATGTAATTTAACTAATTAAGGATTGGTAACTTCAAAATGAGTTAAGTCCCTATAATTTTATAGAAATACAATTTGGTCCCAAATTGCACTTGCGAACAAGTGGATATCGATTTGATGCCCTATTGAATTGAGTTTTCACCCGCTGCCAATACGCACACCATATGTTAATATGTTATTTCTAGATAAGATAAAAGAAAAAAATGGTCGCAATCCGAGTTTAATCTTTACGGTTTACTTGGGTAAACCCAATATAGCTCGCACGGTTTGGTCTTGCATCTAGACCGGGTCAAGGGAGTTACACTATGTCCATATTGAGAATGGATTCTGTTAGCTCAACAGTTTGGCATTCCTCAGGTTCATCTGCACACTTAAGCGCTTTGAAAATGTCAATAATAACATCTACTTGTTTTTACCAAGGTAGGGTTGGCTTCAGATTGTGATCTGGCATTGTTGGTGCTTGCTTCCCCTTTCTCAGATTCCTTGGTTTCTTTTGGTGGCACTGATTTATTATCATGGCAAACAATTGGATCTTTTCCATGTGTTGAAATCTTGACTTCTTTGCCACTTAGGAGAGTATTAGCTTTGCATTGTTCTCTCCCTTTTTGCTGAGCATCCTCTGTATCACTTGGCAAAGTCTCTAGAGGTCTGGCATCAAGTGCGCTAGCAATATGTCCAATATGAACTTCCAAGTTCCTCATAGATGTGGCTAGACTTCGGACAATCGTATCGTTATGCTCCATATAATCATTCAGGGTGTTCTCATCAGAAGATCTTTGCACATGGTGGAAATTGTTCTGGGCTCTCTGTGGCATGGCATTCTGCTTGAAACTTGGCAGTGCATTGTTATTTTGTCGTTGGGCATTAAATTGATTTCCACCTTGGTTTGCCCACGAAAAATTGGGATGTTGCTTCCAATCTGCATTGTAAGTATTAAACTGTGGAGTAAAATTTTGATTGAAATTACCGACAAAATTTATCGATTCAGGATTGGATGGGCATTCATCCACATGATGATCCTCTCCAGAAATGGTGCAAAATGATTCCAGTGCCTTTACTTCTTGGACTTCAGTAGGCTTTTCCAATATTTTCACTATGTTAGTGAGGTTGGAAATTTGAACATTGATAGATGAGAGTGCATTAAGCTCTAATTTCCCAGTAACTTCTGTCTCGGTTCCCAATCTAGCGATAGGGTATTGAAGATCATTGATGGCAATCCTTTCAAGGATGGTATACGCCTCCATGTATTTCTTGTCAAGCAATGAACTGTTTGCCGAAGCATCAACAATAGTCCTAGCATGATCATTGAGTCTGGTGTAAAAAATCTCCATTTAGATCCAAGTAGGGAATCCATGCATAGGATATCTTCTCAACAGATCCTTAAATCGCTCCCAAGTATCATAGAAAGTCTCATCATCAACTTGCCTAAATGTAATGATTTCACTTTCCAGCTTGGCATTTAATGTAGGAGACTGGCAGCAGAAACTTCTGGCATAATTCTGCCCATGTAGTGATTGAACCTGGTGGAAAAGAATTTAGCCACAATTTTGCCCTATCTCGCAAGGAAAATAAAAAGAGCTTCAGCATTACTGTCCCTTCAGTCACATCAGGTTGGTGGAATAGTTGGCAAACCTCCATAAATTGCTTCAAATGCTTCATTGGGTCTCCATTAGGTGATCTACCAAATTGACCTGCATCGATTAAGAATTGAATCATTATCGGTTTAAGCTTAAAGTTAGACATATTTACCTCTGGACCAATCAGTCCTGGCATCAAATCATCTATGGTAGGTGTTGGGTGTTCTTTAAGAGATCGTTCTTTAGGTATCCGAGCAGTAATAGCAAGAGTGGGCGGTATAACTGCAGGTATTGCTGGTTTCTCTTGCTTATTGGCATTATTTAGGGCACTTCCAAGCTCACCATTCCCATTACAAGTCTTTTCTTGACGTTCTTTTCTTAACCTGCGTAGGGTTGGGTCATATTGTAAATCTTCCTTTGCAGTGTTGCTCCTGTACATATACCAAACGAAATAAGATAAACAAAAAATGAAAACAATTAATCGCGTTGCAATCTTCAGCAATGGCACCAAAAACTTTTTGACGTAATATTACAAGCCTTTTCTTGACGTTCATTTCTTAACTTGCGTAGGGTTGGGTCATATTGTGCATTTGTTATAACTACCTCACTAGGCTATGTAAGCCTAGCATTCGTGTGTCTCATGCATTTCAGGATCTTGAAGAATTCCGAGCATCGATTGTGTGGTTGCAGTTGCAAGTCACTCTCATCACTTCCACGTATGCTTACATTTTGTTTCAAACTCCTAGTAAGATGGCATAAGGCTTAGACATGTTATATTTGTCTATTTTGATGTGTGTGTAATGGTCTAAGTGTGTCTAAGGGGTAGATATGCATAAGGGTATGGTTGTAAAATGGTAAAACTAGTTAACTTTGGCTTTAAGGTACTAAAAGGTAAAAACTTAGTAAATGAATTCGAAATGCTCTAAAATTTTGTATGCTATTAGAATTATGGATTAATAGCTTGCTGGTAAAATTTCATAGCATTTGGACATCGTTCAACAGGTTAAACTGATTAAAAACTAGATAAAATATGTCATTACAGTGCAGGTGTAACGATACGGGTCAAGTTGTATCTATACAGCCTTGCATATTTGGACTTGGTAAAACAAAGCGTATCGATACACAAAAGGGGGTGTATCGATACAGATCTTGGCAATAAGGCCTGGGAAATAAATTGTATCGATATGGCCTTAGGGTGTATCGAAATGGGTCAACCTTGGTCAACGCATATCAATATAGGTTTAGTTATATCGAAACAGGGTCTAAACGAACAGAGTCAACACCAGTCAACCCGTATCGATACGGGTGATGGCGTATCAATATAGGATTTGGCAGATTCAAATGAAGATGTAATTTACTTGTATCAGTATCAATACGGACTCAAGGTGTATCAATACAGAGGTAGTTAATTCTATTAAAAGGCTTTGGACACAGTTTTGAATAATTTACAAGATGATCACTAAATATTGTATGGTCTAATTGGATGGGTAAACGACCTCGGTTCGTAATGAAATTTCACAGTCTAATAACTAGAAAGTTAAATTTCATATTGATAACATGAATTTCAGTTAAGGATCCTTAATTTGTAAAATTTATAGTTTAGTCCCTAATTTTAAAGAAGTTTAAAATTGACCCCAATTTAAGGAAGTTGTTAATAAGTTAGTTGATAAGTCTTAAAGATATTAATAAGATATTTCGAATAAGATTCCGAACTCTGGTTAAGCTTCCGATCTCCGAATATGTCTTCCGATAATAGTTTCCGACTTGGTTCTCTACTAGGCTGGGAAGGGGTGTTACATATTTAGTGTAAGTATGCAAGTAAAATAATACCAAGAATACGTCTTTTACGTGCAAGTATACACGGTCAGCAAGTAATACAGTAGTGAGTTGAGTATCGTCTCCACAAGGATTGTCTAAGAATTAATTGCCACGATTTTCGCTTGCAAATTGAAATAAATGAGTGGATATGAAATTTGGATTTAAGATTAAGAATATGACAAAGGAAAATAGGATAGAAGTTCAGGCAGTTTGGCAAACAAGTGTATTCAAATGGTGATGAGCGTTGGAAATAGATGCTTGGATTTTACACTAGCTATGCTAGTTATTAATAACATTCCGCCTTAGAATTATTGCTGAGTAGATTCAAGAGTGACATTACCTCTATCGATGGCAATACCCTAAATTAACCATGTTAAACCCATATATGTCTATAGTGAAGTTTTTCATTAATTAACTTGATTAAGTTTCAATCTATACTCCTAAAAGGGTAGATTCACTTCTGAAGTAAGCTCATCTACTTGAACATCTTTTGTCGAAGCTTCTCTCTATAGTATCTGGCAACTAATCATTGCCCCTCAAGTTTGTTAAGATAGTAAGGTGTAGTAAGCAAACAATGCCAACTGTTGTATGGCAAAGAATTTAGAAAATTGAAGTACGTGTCAGATAGAAAACAATGTCAAGGCGTTTAAATTATTAAAAACCAAACATAAACAAAGCATCAAACGCAAACATCCCTAACCAACTGTAAAAGCTTAGTTCATGGTTGGGGGGTTCCATCCACACCAAACCGTTTTCAAAGAACATCACCATAAAAACAAAATTAAACCGGAAAAATGGGCAATGAAAGAGATCCGTTGATGCAGCCCTTCAATGGTTCCAAAACCCTCGGTCTAGCCTGATCGAACCACAAGTTGCCCTCTTCACCACGGTGTAGCCTCTTTGATAGAGTAGCGCAATCTTGGATTTGGAAGCCTTCAATCAAGTTGTTGCAAGACTCTAGACTCAATCAAGGAAGTTTGGGCAGATCTGAAAATTCAAGAGAAAAGAGAAGGGATTTTCTTGAAGCTTTTAGATTCAAGGCTGGAAATTTAAAGAAAGAAAGACGAGATGAAGGATTAGATGATAAGAAATAAGAATATAAATAAAAAGATGAGAAAAGATTAAGAAGAAGATAGGTAAAACAAATCTGGAAATTCCAGCTTTGTTTATGGAATTATGGAAGATGGTGTGAAGGTTGAAGATGAAGATGGCTTGTGAATTGTTGTTGTTGTTTTGTCCTCGTCACCCTCTTAGACGCAATTATCTAAGCAAGCAACCTCAAGTGGCTCTAACCCACCCTCCTAGACGCGATTATCTAGGCAAGCAAGAGTGTGAAGATGATCTTCCTCACAAGAACTCGTCGAACTTATGTTGAAGAAGACTTCGAAGGCACAAGTAATCAGCACTTGCAAAAACAAACTCACTAAATATTTCATAAATCAAAGAAAATCTGTCTTACAATGATGGAGGCTTCATCCTTTTATAGGTGAAGGATAGACAAAGTAATTTAACTTCTACTAAAACAAGTAAAACCTAATCTAATTAAAAATAATAAAAAAATAACAGCCTTTAAACTCCTTGTGCTTGTGTGGCAAGGAATAGGATGATAAGGCAAGTGATAAGCTGATAAGGGCTCGGTAGCTGGTTCCTAACGTATATAAAACCCTAAAAACATCAATTTAAATGATAATAAATATATTGGGCTAAGTTTAATTCGTCCAAAGCCTTATATGTTAGCTTTTGGGCTGAAATTTTCAAAATCCCGTAATAATCCCGTATCCAGTTTTCTGCATGCGCAGTCTTCAGTAAATTGGACGTATCTTGAGTTCTTGGTGTCCGATTGATGCGTTTCAAGATGCGTTGGAAAGGTAACTGAATGGCGGACAATTTGTTAGAAGACAACTTGACTCAGAAATGCCCGGATCCCATCCAAAAACTTGTCGCAAGTTGGCTGACTTTCCAGACTTTACAAATAGATTCAATTTCTTGTCCAAGATGCATCGTTTTTGACCTCCTATGCGTGCACTATTTTGGCTTTTATTGTTTGCATCGAACAAATTCAGCTTCTTGTCTAATATTAGTAATTTGACCCCGCTCATGCATGTATCATTCCCCCACTCCTCAAAACGATTCGTCCTCGAATCTAAATCGGCAACGAGAGAACAATCATCAACTTCAATTGAAAAGGCTTCTTTGTTGTATGTGGAGTGATCTAATTGAGCTCCTCTCAATGGTTCAACAAAATCCTGAAAAAATAAGACAGCACTACTCTAACATTTGTAAGGATTAGTCAAAACAAAATTACTCATCGCGTTCTTTTTCTTGTCTTTTTCTTTTGGGCTTTGTGTGACTTTTACCTCATATGTATTTTCACTCACCAAATTTTGGCCATTAATTTTACTTTTTTCACTTTCGGCCTCTTTACTCTCAGTCTTTTGTATCTCACATCCCATATCCCTCTCACAAAATTTATCATCAATGTACAATTTCTGTAGAGGAGAAAGTGTTTCTAACGGAATGATAGGACAAGAATCAAATGAAGGGTTAGAATTACACTTACTTTCTTCGTGGGGAGGTGATGAGAGTATAGCAAGTGGGCCTACTACTTCACATGAGGGATTAGAAGCATTGTCATCTTGTCTAATGTGTTCACTATCACTATCATTTTGTTTGGGAGATGGTTCTTCTCCAATATCAACATTTGCACAAATGTTAGAAGTAGAAGTAGGAAGAGAATCATGTGTACCTTCTGGTTTTGGGATGTCTTCGTGGTCGGTTACATTCGTGTTGTCAATTGATTCAGCATTTTGTGCTTCCAATCTTTTTCGTTTTATCCTCTCACACTGTTTTTTTGCTTTCGCTATTTCTTCATCTACTTTTTCCGGCTCTATTGTAGCAAACGAGAGCTTCTGGCCTTGGTGCGCAACCGAGTATCCATTTGTATTGATTCGATGGACAGCGCCACGATCATTTTTCCGAGGTCTTCCTAATAGCAAGTGGGTGACTTCTATAGGAACCACGTCACACCATACATCATCACAATAGCTTCCAAGAGTAAAAGAGATTAAACAACGTTCGGTTACCTTCATATCCGGTCCGCTATTAAACCCTTGAAGATGATACGGCTTAGGGTGTTCTTGGCATGGTAGATCGAGTGCATCAACAATGAAGCTACTCACTAAGTTTACACGACTATCACCATCAATAATTAAAGAACATAGATTACCTTGTATCTTACATCGTGACCAAAAAATATTTATTGGTATACGATAAAGAGTGTTGAAAAGAGAATAAAACATCCTAATTGCTTTAAGAATCCAAAGAAAATGTTAGACACCAATAGAAATATAGTTGCAAGGAGAAAGAAGAGTATGCAACTTTTAGTCCTACTAACACAAAGAAACAAGAAAGTGTTAGAAGATGTGTAAGAAGCAATAAAGGCTAAAACAAACGAAAACTAATGGCTAAGAATGAAAGAAAATTAGAAAAACCCCAAAAATCCTAGAATTTTGCAGCAACTTGATCTACTTCGTTCGAGGTGTTCCCGATGTCAAAAAATTTTGAAATTTTATGTGGTGACTCCTCCAAAGGTGTAGATCTGATCTGGAAATTTTCAGCTCAAAATTCGCTCGTTTGAATTTGACGAATTTTCCCTAATTTTTGAGTTTTTCACCCAAAAACGCCAAAATTCTTGTCAAGAATCGTCCCAAATCTGATACCAAATGATAGAGTAGCGCAATCTTGGATTTGGAAGCCTTCAATCAAGTTGTTTCAAGAACTAGGAGCTCCTGACTCAATCAAGGAAGTTTGGGCAGATCTGAAAATTCAAGAGAAAAGAGAAGGGATTTTCTTGAACTTTTCAGATTCAAGGCTGGAAATTTAAAGAAAGAAAGACGAGATGAAGGATTAGATGATAAGAAATAAGAATATAAGTACAAAAATGAGAAAAGATTAAGAAGAAGATAGGTAAAACAAATATGGAAATTCCAGCTTTGTTTATGGAATTATGGAAGATGGTGTGAAGGTTGAAGATGAAGATGGCTTGTGAATTGTTGTTGTTGTTTTGTCCTCGGCACCCTCTTAGACGCAATTATCTAAGCAAGCAACCTCAAGCGGCTCTAACCCACCCTCCTAGACACGATTATCTAGGCAAGCAAGAGTGTGAAGATGATCTTCCTCACAAGAACTCGTCGAACTTATGTTGAAGAAGACTTCGAAGGCACAAGTAATCAGCACTTGCAAAAACAAACTCACTAAATATTTCATAAATCAAAGAAAATCTGTCTTACAATGATGGAGGCTTCATCCTTTTATAGGTGAAGGATAGACAAAGTAATTTAACTTCTACTAAAACAAGGAAAACCTAATCTAATTAAAAATAATAATAAAATAACAGTCTTTAAACTCCTTGTGCTTGTGTGGCAAGGAATAGGATGATAAGGCAAGTGATAAGCTGATAAGGGCTCGGTGGCTGGTTCCTAAAGTATATAAAACCCTAAAAACATCAATTTAAATGATAATAAATATATTGGGCTAAGTTTAATTCGTCCAAAGCCTTATATGTTAGCATTTGGGCTGAAATTTTCAAAATCCCGTAATAATCCCGTATCCAGTTTTCTACATGCGCAGTCTTCAGTAAATTGGACGTATCTTGAGTTCCTGATGTCCGATTGATGCGTTTCAAGATGCGTTGGAAAGGTAACTGAATGGCGGACAATTTGTTAGAAGACAACTTGACTCAGAAATGCCCGGATCCCATCCAAAAACTTGTCGCAAGTTGGCTGACTTTCCAGACTTTACAAACATATTCAATTTCTTGTCCAAGATGCATCGTTTTTGACCTCCTATGCGTGCACTGTTTTGGCTTTTATTGTTTGCATCGAACAAATTCAGCTTCTTGTCCAATATTAGTAATTTGACCCCGCTCATGCATGTATCACTCTTCTTCTTCAAGTTGTTGTTGATTGATCTCTTCTCTTCCTTTAAATAGGCATGCGTGGAAATCCTAGATTAGATATAAATTTGAAATATGATTATGCGATAGGATAAGCACATTTATCTCTTTATCCTCTTTTGAATTTGAGCTGATCAGGTTTTGACTAAGGTTGACGTCATCGGCCTTTGATCTTTTACCAACGAGCTTGGCATTTTTTTGCCAACCACGCTTGGCATTCTTTTGCCAACCAAGCTTGGCATTCTTTTCTTCCTGCTTTTCATGTTCTGCTCTGCCAAACATGCACTGCCAATCCTGACCTGCCACAACAAGGAAATACACCTTTACTCTGGAAAAGGAAACGTTCTTTAACTCCTTAATGCAAATGCATGATTCTACTAACTAAATGCATGAATATGTACTCAAAGTTAAGCAAAAGCATGGTAAAATATATATGAAAATCAGTACTTTTGAGGAGTCTCGTTTGAGTGGAACGAGAAAAGACAACAAAGCTTCGAGTAGTTGAAGGCTTATCTTACGGAGGCCCCGGTGTTGACGCAACCCGAACTGAGAAAGGATTATGTTGTGTTTAGTGACGCTTCGTTGAATGGGCATGGTTGTTTCCTTATGCAAGAAGGTAAGGTGGTTACTTATGCCTCAAGACAGCTTAAGCCTCATGAACGGAACTACCCCACCCATGATTTGGAGCTTGTCGCGGTTATCCTCACGTTGAAGATTTGGAGACATTATCTTTATGGGAAAAGTGCTACATCTACACCGACCATAAGAGTTTAAAGTATTTCCTCACCTAAGTAGTTAAATTTGAGGCAAAGGTAATGGATTGAGTTGTTAAAGGACTATGATTACATCATCGAGTATCATCTCGATAAAGAGAATGTGATGGTCGACGCGTTGAGTAGGAAGTCTATGTCAGATTTGAGGGCGATGTTTGCCTTTTTGAGGATGACCGAGGATGGTGGGTTGTTAGCCGAGCTTCGTATAGAGCCTACCCTAGTGGAAGAGATCAGGAGGACGCAAGTGTTAGACGAAGATTTGGCAGCAAAGATTGAGATGGTTCATTATTTATCCAAATTAGAGAACCCCTAGAGACCAATGCAACTCAACCATCCTCATTTTCCTTGCCTCCCAAAGAATCATGTTGTTGTTGTGTTATACCATCATCCTCATGCAAACCCTATTGATGCTCGTTATACTCTTCCATGTGCAAACCATCATCCTCATTATCAACGTCAGTCTTGTTGGGAAATGCCGGTACACCCCATGGCGCAGCAGAAAAATTATCCAGTGTAATCCACCAACGATCCATGTATAAGGGACGAATTCGGGGTGATAAAGGATGAAACGTTACCTCAATAAATATGGAAATCCGCAGAGAGTATAGGAGAATCCAAATCGAATCCGAGTCGTCACAGCAGCGTTCCGACCTCTACGCAGTCCACCCAAATAAAACGAACAATATTTTCTCTTCTATGACTATTAGTGAGGTTTTCCAAAAAGCATATTTTTGGTTGCTAGACCTCATGCCTTTATATAGCATTTAAAACCCTAATTCTAATTAAATTCGGATTCTTTAAATATACATTATATTTATCCGAATATAATTAAATATGTAGAATCTGATTCTACTTCTATCAGGTTTCTGTAGGGATATATATATTTTAATAGTATCTGATAATTAAATTAATTATATAGTATTAATATATATATATAAACGAAATTATCTATAATTCAAATAATCATAATAATTTCGGTTTTACTTATTTCATGCACAAGTTTGTACACATGCTATCTAGTCGATATTTATTCGTTTTAATCATAGGGTGTGGCCCTTGTAGGTTCATGAAACGTTAGCAATAATATCCAAAACAATTCTAATATTACAAGCAACGAGTGGCATCTAGCAATACATCATTGTTACCTAAGTTACATGAAGTCATGGTTCAATTTAACCTTTTTCTGTGATTAACTTCTTTTATGTATTTCATCCTTTTGTCCTCATATCTAGATCAGACACAAGTCATGGATTAGTCACACTTGTATAGTCCATCTAATTTTTTTTGATATCTTGAGTAGACTCTTATAAACGAATAACTATGATATCCCATATCAATTTATTCGAGCATGGCCATGCATTTTCTAGTCTCACTCAATCATGTGGCCTATGATATTACTCCTATTATGTAGGAGAGACAAATCTTAACTTGATCAACCATATTCCGCTACATAGATTGTGACATATCCAATATTAGTCTTTATAGTGTAGTCAGTTACGAAACACGTTTGACCGCATCAAAATATGTCGTTCACGATGTTGAAATAATGATGATCTCAAGTTTGAGGATCATACATGTAGTTATCACCTTGAGCAATGTTGTGACTGTCACATAATAATCCAAGAAACATGCTCATAGCGGGTCAGTCCAGTATGTCGTTCTCTAACACATACTTATGTATTCATTTTGACATCTTCATGTCAATGACAACACTTTGTCATCAATCAACTACATATTAATCTTAATACATTATTGTTGTTCATGCCCACAATAATTCTCGACTAAGGACATTCAAGAATAATTATATTATTCTAAGGACTTTATTATAATTCAGTTTATTTATAGATGCACAGAATAAGACTTAAATAATAATAATGGCTTTATATTAATAAACAAGATAAAATAAGTATGTCTTTTACAATCATCTCATGATTGGTTTTTGGGCATACTCCAACAAGTCCCACATACCCTCTCGCAAGACGAACATAATTGGTCATCCATCAAAGGTTCAAACTCAGCCACACGTATCCTATACGACGAGTCATTGATCTGCAACTCTAATACCTCATCAATGCGCTCAAACTAATTTGTTTCAACCAAAATATGACCCTTTTCAAACGAATTTGGTTCTAGAATCGAATCATCACAACGTATCAAATCCCTCACGCCAAAGCTAAATTATCAAACGTTCCTCTCGACCAAACATGCATCGACACTCCACTGACTGCCAACCAAACCCTCCTATTACCTCTATCAATTTCTAGAGCCCAACACTCAACCTTAGAAAATCGCTTGTTTAATTTCCCATTATCCAGGACATTGCGTCGAGTGTCCACACTCGAAAACATCATCAACAATCTCGACCCGGCAATACGCATTAGAGTGAATCCAACAATCTCCGCCTCTTTCAATTCCCTAGCCAAAGACGTGATTCCCATCGACACTCTGCTCCACGCAATCGCGCAACACTGAAGAACACCAATTTTACCTTCATCTTTCACCCCTTTGATCACTACGCTTCTTTACCCCAATATCCGACGCCCATACCCTCAAAACCGAATCTGCACCACTCTCTTTCACAAGTCTCACTTTTCGCTTCCAATACGAATCTCGTGTTGATCTTTGCGCGAATGTCACATTCAATTTAGAGCCTTAAATCCAATGCCCATTTAACCCCTCGATAACCTTCCTTGCTGTTGTCTCCGATGCCATACGTACAAAGCCAAACCTTGAGCCATCAAGTGTCATTTTGGAAGGTACGAAAACATCTAACACTCGACCATGACGATCAAACACCTATCACACTCCTTGCTAATGAATTTGA
This sequence comes from Hibiscus mutabilis, assembly GCA_019671005.1. Taxonomy (NCBI): domain Eukaryota; kingdom Viridiplantae; phylum Streptophyta; class Magnoliopsida; order Malvales; family Malvaceae; genus Hibiscus; species Hibiscus mutabilis. Next base: position 52,858,627 of record CM033715.1, read on the forward strand.
TCGGAAAGATTCCTAACAAAAAGAGTCCAACATTAACGGCGGCTTCTCTGGTTCTCCATTGCTAGTGATATAATTCAATCCTTGGTGCCATCTTTCCTTCCTTGTTTCAAACAAACAATTCAAGCTCAAATTTTCACTCGGGAATATTCACAAACAGATGGTATGCATGCATCAAATCCAATTCTTTTTCAATTTTCTATGTTGACGACGGAGAGAAACTTCGGCGGCGGAAAGATTATGTCTTCACTTGCGAAATCAAATCAATTCATTTTATCACCTTTAATTATTGAGTTTAGTTGTTATGTGGGTGTCTTACTCTTGCTGCATCTAACTGCTTTGTTGAGGAGAAATTGACAGATCCGGTTCAGCGATAGCTATAAAAGGTGTGGGGGTAATCTTGCTGCTGATGCAATGGCGAAAATGGCATGAGATGCTACTTTCGAATACTGCAGATTCTTAGAGGCTCTTGCTGGAGTCTTTGAGGCATTACAACATGATAGTGAATAAGCTCTTGATAGTTCTTTAAGCTAGTTTATTTTTTTTTCATCATCTACTCAAAAAAAATTTTGTGATTTTCCATTGAAACAAAACTGTATTCATTTATTGGTATATTCGCTTCATTTTTCATGAATTTTGTGTTAGATCTGATGGAATGCTTAAAATGATTAAGAAATCTTAATTTGTTTTTTTATCAATTCAAAAGAGATATATTAAATTCATTCTTTCTGATGATTATAGCTGATTTGTAATTTTCAAGAGTTGGGTGTTTGGCTAGATCGGAGAAGAAAAGAAAGAAGCTTGGACCTAATTGAAATTTTATGGACTTAATTGAATATTTTAGAAAAGTAACATAGAATATAAAGAGTAAGGATTTATTTTTAATTAATATTGTGTCAAAAAGATTTTTTTAATAGTATGCCACATGTCAAATATGTATTGGTTAAATATTTATTTTATATATTTTAAAGATTAAGGATGAAATTAAACTACTAATGAACTTTTGAGGACTAATATTGTTATTCACCCTTAAGTAAATGAAATTTTTTTAAAAAATAAATGTCACATGTCAGTTTATTAATGGACAAAGGATTCTAAATCAGTTTCCGTAATAGAAGTGGGTAAACCCTTAAATACAAAATGCTCATGTATGAAATTGGAAATTTTAAAACACTATTTATGAAATTGAAAATTTAGTATTGTTCATATACCAACGGAATAAATAACTCAAAAATGTCATGTAATCATAAAATGAATAAAAATATTTGTTTAACTTTTATCTAATCATAAACTGAAAATTCGCACATGTCCACCTAAATAAAGCAAGCACCTACTTGGGCAAGATGTAAGGCATGTTCCCATGAAGATTAAATATTCGTGAAAATTATCAATAAATGTTCAAAATTTACCCTGGATTCTTTCAACTATATTAAGTGGGAAGAAACCATGTACTAACAACCCCAGTATCTCCATGGTTACGGCCATGAGTTAACACTTGAAACGAAAGAAAGCAGGGCTCCTCTGTATCATCTTAAGGCGTATCCCCCGCCTCGCTCGCGGCCATCACAAGCAGTGATAAGGCCCTTGTCGTCATGGCCAAGGGAATAGTTTGTACATAAAGGAGGGGTTGTTCACAAGTGTCAATAAGCAGTCTTTGACGTTTATCTAGAATGGGAATGTTTTCTCATCTCTTCCATTAAACAACAGAGATACAACAAACGCAAAAATGAGAAAATCTATATTAGATCTTAATCGACTGTTTTTAAAGCCTAAAACAAAATCCTCTTTAGAAAACACTTTCAGTACATGATACTGATACAGTGAAATAAAGATAATTACCATTACTACATAAGTTAAAGAACAATGGGGGGCAAATATATTCAAAAGAATAAAATTAGTACCAAAAGAAGAATATACCGACATTCATATCCACTTTAATCTTCCTTGGAACTCTACACACTGATGCCTTTTACCATCATGTGACATGACTAGAGACTTCACATTGGCTGGTCTTGTGCTATACTTCAGTTGGAACTTGGGTAATGGCTTCTGCTCATTTTCTACATCAGCTGACGCTAATGTTTCAGCCGAAACTTCATCAAGGAACTCATCTGCTATATCTCCATCGTCATCCATCCTAAGACGCTTTGCATACCATTTTAGACCCTGCATCGAAAAATATATAAACTAATGTTAGCTAATTGAAACGGGCTTGATGAAAATGCATAATGTTAAATAAGTGGTGTAGACAACTAAAAGAGAGATGCTTAACATGCCACAAATTCGATCCAAATGTAGTAAACTAAGACCAACTCACAAATAGATACTTATACAGTATTTGTTAGTAAAGCTGAGGACAAGGACAAGGACAGGGACAGGGTTTCTGCCAATGTCAACTTCAGAAAACACACAAGGGTATGGCCATGGCCACGTCAAAACAAGATTCACACCATTTTTTATGCTTCAAGCCTAACACAGCATACATTACTCCTTTTAATCCTTGCTGAAACTGGACACGATCCGTTTTACTTCAAGCATGATTGACTTGTGCAACTTATTTACACGTCAGCATGTATAGATACAGTAATACACAAACTTCTAGTATTGTCATGTTAAGCATTCAGGCATGTAACATTGGACCCAAAAAGACAATCACTGAGATCTTCCAAAGTAGTATGCTAGTTTTCTCTCGAGTAATAGCCATAATGCATCTAGCTATTATCAAATGGAGGAGCCTCTTGTTTTCCTAATAAGAAGACGATAGTGATAGAGTTGGAAGAAACAATCACAAGCTAGAAAGTCCTTCAATCCTAAAATGGAACAAAAATAAAAATAATGCAATGCTCCTTTCCATAAACCCAAGAATCATAGAGCAAAAAACGGATGGATTTTAAAGAAAAAGGGAAAGAATGCATCTTTTCCTTGATTTGTTTAGTAATTTTAAGGATAACAAAAAGATGATAAAGGTAAGAATTAAAAAGACTTGATAATGAAAACGCAAGTTAAACAAAAGTAGTGTGTTCCATGGATACCAAAATTAAACCTAAATTTAACATGAATAAGAAGGCAGCTTTGTGCAGTGAGCATCAAACCATCAACCAGTGTTTGAAAAGGCGAGGGAGAGGCGCGCTTAAGCACTGAGGCGCAGCGACGCGTTGTTGAAGCGCCTTGTCTGGGTGTAGGCGACGCGATTTTGATGAAGTGGGGGAAGCCGCAGCAAAGCACCAATGTGGCTGAGGCGGTGGGAGGCGCTGAAATCACTTCCTTTTTTAATTTTTTGTCTTTAATATATGTTTTTATTGTTTTTATTGTTTTATTATGTTATTATTTAAATAAAAATCTAATTAATTGGGAAAAAGAGAAAAATTTGTTAAAGAAGAGGAAGGAAAAGCAAAATGGTGATGTAACTGTTTCAATAGATGAGTTGTCGAAGAATAATGTACAGAGTAGAGGAACGGGTGGATGAGAAAGATGATATTTTTTACCCAAAAAGGTGTGGGCCTCACTGCTGGGCAAAGTTTTTATCTCTTTCATTTTTATAAATTTTAACCTTTTATTTTGAAAAAAAAAAAACAACGATTAAGAAAAAAAATCACTTTAAATACATAATTTTTCAACAATAATTTTAATATTTGAATAAAATTAATATTTATTTAATATTTTTTATAAATTAAGTTTTAAAATATTTTCATTCAATACTAAATAATAAATATAATAATAAAAAATTATTATAAAAAATTTTATTTGTACTTGACTAATAAATTTTTTATTTTAGGTGATAATTTTATTTGCACTTGATTAATAAATTTTTAATTTTAAAAAATTACGCCTCACTTCGATAAGGCGCGCGCCTTCGCCTTGCGCCTTGCACCTAGGACCACCTATCGCCTTAGTGCACCTTGCGCCATTTTATACATTGCCATCAACTACATCTGGATCTTTATCTATCCTCGTGTCAAGATCTTGCCAAATCGTAACGATCATGTGTTTGGGGATTCATAGTGGAACTCGTTAGAGAGAATCTTAAATCTCTTAAAATTTGATTAAAGTTCTAACTTAACTTTACTTCTTCAAAATTGGCCTCTTAAATAGAGGTTACATAGTTCAAATAAAAGATGTGCTAAAGCAAGTCTCCAACCAAAAAAAGACTTCAAATGACATAAATAAGTTCTCGTTATACTTAACCTAATAAAATACTAATAAACTGATTTCCTACTAATAACCAAATAATTGACACCAATATAATATTGCCTACAAAGGCAGCCAGTAACGCCTTGCATATTTTCTATGAGCATAAGAAATTATAGTGTGAAGAATACAGATGATTGACTTGCATCTATAGAAGGACTGTAACTCTCAAAGCCTACTTTATATAAACAGTTAAAATTCAACTCCATCATAAATTACAACAAGAATCATGCATGTTAATTAGTTTTATTGATGCTTCGCTGAAGCAACTTCAGTTGGAAATGCAAGCTGAGGATTGCAAATAACACATCACACACTTAACCCAAGGCAAAATAAAAAAGCCAGTTTGTCATCCTTGAGTACTGGATTCTACAATGTTAAAAATGTAACTATTCATTAATAAATAACTTTAAACACGAATAATATGCAGATAACGCCAGAAATGGACAAATTTTATCATAGAAAACTATCAGGGAGCCTGATCACTTATAGACCACATATAAATAATATCAGCAGCGGACAATTTGAATAACAGAAGCAGAAGTTTTATTCAAGGCAGTAATGTCAACAAAGTCCAGAACAGACTGTTAGGAGAAAGGGTGGACTACACGATATAACTAATACGTGATCTAGATTTGCAGATAAATCCAAGACTGGGGATCCAATAAAACACTTTCAGAGTCCACTTTACATTCAATTTCAGCATATTCTTGTGTGTGTTTATTCAGGAAGAAGATTTAGATGCCAGAGAAATGCCCTCTAGCACATAGGTCCAAAGACAAAATTTCATACACCCAATATATCAAAGAAGAAAGATTATTATGAGGCTTCAAATGCCAGCTATCCTCAAGCTATTTACAACCAAATTACATAACTCAAAGTTACTTCTTTCAAATATATGTTTATCGATTTGTGCTAGTCTTGTCTTAATTCCACGCTATTAGTATTTACTTTGAACTTTGTTTTCTTCTTTTAACCACGCAGAATAGGACAAGCAATAATTAATCCCTAATGCATAAAACCACCGTAATGCTTTCTAATTCCATTACCCAGAAGTCAGATCATAACAAAAAGTAACTACATTTATCATTATAACGATTAACAATACATCAAGAACGCATCTCTTAAAATTTGTGAACAAAACATTAAAGTAAATGAAAAGAATTGAGATGGACCTGGACGCCACCGTCACAAGAATTGCAGGGGAGGAGGACATGACCAGGTTGGGGACGAGCGGCAGCAACCTGAACAGGGACGCTAAATCCCCTTGGAGGAAACCCGGTTTCTTGGAAAACGGGACTGTTGGCGGGTGTTTGGTTATTATTGTCAGGATCGTTTTCTTGGTCTTTCACTTCCTGGGCATCGTCTCTGGCCAGCCCCAGCAGCCCCGCTAATCTTCTAAAGAATCGCATAATCAAAGATCAGGTTTTATCCAATTGTCGATTAGATGAACTCAGCTAAGCAAATCGAAATTCAAAAGAAAATGAAATCTAGGGTTTGAGGCAAAAGAGGGCGAGAGAGAAACGTATGGCTCAGGTCTGGTTCGTAGTGGAGAGCAAACTCGAGCACCGGATACGAAGAGGAACGTAAAGAGAAGAGGCGGAGAAACGTGATTTACAAATATATACAGAAAATTTCCTAAGGTTAAACGTCATTATGTAATAAGTTATTTAGTAAAGGATAATTAAAGAAAGGTTAAAAGATGCTCAAGTTCCTAATATTATTGATATGTTTAAGGCTTAATAGTAAAAAAGGTGCTTAATTTATAATTTTTTTCAGTTTGATGTCTAACGTTTTTTTAGCTATTTTAGTGTCTAATACTTCATTCTATAATTTAAATTGATTTTTTCCGTCAACGGCCGTTAAAATTTTTTCGTTATCTAATTATAACATGACATGTGGCTTGTTTTATTTATTTATTTAAATTTAAAAATTACTTTAAAATTATGTTTTTCTTAAAAAATCTCAAAATTTTAATTTCTTTTAAACAAACCCTCAAATCATATCTCTCTCACCGTCTGGCATCCCCCACACTCGACAGTTCACCGTTCATCACTCAAGCGTCGGGTACCTCACTGTTTAACAGCCTCACCCTCTAACCGTCAGTTAGAAGCCCAATCGGTCTCTTTTTTCTTCATTTTTGGATGTTTTCATCGAAAAAATCGATGATTCATTCGTCGTTTTCGACGAAGAAATCATGAGACTTTCAGTCGTAGGGGGCCGAAGAAGGCAAGGGTGGTTGTGGCGGTTGAATCGATGGTGGAAGGGGAGAATTTAGGGATCTAGGGTTTGGGGTTCTAGAGAAATTAAAGATTTGTGGTTTTTTATAAAATTAAATATTTTCTAATTTTTAGAAAAATAAAAATTAAAGAAAATATAAAAAAAATATGACATGTGGCGCGTTTTTATTGGATAGTGAAAATTTTTAATGTCCGTCGCGGAAAAACTCAATTTGAGTTACGGAATGAACCGTTAAGCACCAAAGTGGCCTGAAAAAAACGTTAAGCACCAAACTGAAAAAAATATATAGATTAGGCACCTTTTTCACTATTAAGCCTATGTTTAAAATTTAATACATATACTTTTATTTTCATGAATTTAACCTTTTTACTCTTTCATATTCAAAAATTCAACTCCAATCGTTAACAACGATAGAATTTAAATTTGGAAGAAAATTTTTTTTGATACACAAGTCATATAAATTTTGGCTTGCATGTGCCTATTAGTTTTAGGAGTTAGAGTTTTAGTTTAGGGTTTAAAGTGTAGGTTGCAAGGTTTAGAATTTAAGTTTAGTGTTTAGAATTTAGGGTATATGATTTATGGTTTAGTTTTTTAAGGTTAGGGTTAAAAATTTAAGATTTATGTTTTATAGTATAAATATGCAAGTTTATATAAAATTAATTTCACACAATCTGTATATCAAAATTTGACCATTTAAATTAGGTCTATTACAAAATCATTTTTTGTTAAAAGGCTTAATGGCACCAATAACTCATAAAGTATACATCGACTAGCGCACTCTTTAGGTGCCAACAAAGAGTCTCATGGATCCATTTCACATACTTGACATTTTTGTTGGATAACATGTGCATTAAATCAATAGTAACACTATTCAATCATTCTAAAAATCACAGCTTAACACATCTCACATTCTCATACAAACTTTAATACTGAAATGGGATAAAGCAAATAAATACTTACTCCGAAACTTAGAATAGTGATTAAGCCTATTCCTATGCTCCTGAACACTTTCCCACGGAAGCTTTGACGTCTTCCCGAAGTTAGATTTGCTTAGATTTTTTTCCCTTTCTTGACTTGTCGATGGTAAGGATGAACCCAAAACTTCAAACTCGCAATAATTATCATATATTAGCACCAAAGGATGATATAAAGATGTAACACCCCTAAAACCAATTTAGTATTCAATCGAAGTTTCTGTGATTGGAATTTGTTTTTTTTTTCGATAAGATTAATCAATGAAAGAATGTAGAAGTCGGTGACTATAGTGCAAGAGGTGTAAAGCTCAATGGCTAGATGTGTATTTGGATCCCTTGCTAGATGAATCACATATCCATGTGTTTACTACACATTTGTTCCTGATTTCTGTAATACCCAAAATTTCGGTTAATGACTAAAATGAATAAAATAAAAGTTTGTTGGTTAAAATGAAAATTAGGAAAAGTTTAATTCTTTAAATGGTAATTTTTCTGAAAATAATTGTTATTTCGTAAATAGATAGTTTACATGGGAGTTGTGGGTTGCAAATGAAATAATGAGGTTGAACCGAGATTTATGTTGAAAGGAATTAATTGTCAAAGTTTTTCGGGAATTTACGGATATTCGGATCGAATAAAAATTTAAGAAATAATTTTAGCTATTGGATCTAAGGGTAAGGATATCATTTCACATGTTTTATAATATTAAGATTTAATATGGACCAATGGATTAAAAATGGATAAGATTAGTATTAAATATCCTATAAGGGCAAAGTTATACAATACTAAGGAGTAAATCTTGGTCATTGGATTAAAGTTAGTGACATTTGGTATAATAAGGAGCCTTGAATTCTAGGACAAGATGACCAATTTACTAGTTGAAAGATATTTTTATTAGTTATGGGTATAAGGATGACAAATGGCCTAAAATAAGGATTAAAAAAATTTAAGAAATGTTCTTCCATTTTCAACATACCCGTGAGTCTCCGTACAAGGTAAGATAAATTCTTATTTGATTTTTTTCTCCCTAAATGTGTGGATTTTAGGTTTAGACATGAAATAGAAGATTTCTCTCATTTGAATTCTCTTTCTTTTGATGCTAAAATTTCATGAAATTAACTAAGAGAAGTTATTAATTTTGGAAGAAAGTGTTGAAAAAATGTAATGAATGAAAAATTGATGCTTAAAGTGGGATTGTGAATTGAGTTAAGGAAAAGGGAAAAGTTTATATCACATATTGATGGGTTACCAAGCGTGTGATATGTTTATATACAAGATTCTACTTTGTGGGTATTGAATAATTTAAGCTTATGATATAGGTAACGTGAATATTTAAATTAGTTGGGCCCTTTATGACTTGTCGATATTTTAATCTATTACGAGATATTTTTTTAAATGTAGCACTTTTAATATCTCGAATAAAAAGATAAATGATCAAAGATTATCCTTAAATTTAAATATTATTTTTTGAATATTCTGGTATTAAAAGGATAAATATATGATAAAATATTATATTTTAATTCAAATATTATTGTGATATTGCTATTTGATAAATGAATTTTATTTTCAATAAAATTCAGATAATTCATAAGTTTTATTTTTAATAAAACTCACACCCCTATAAATAGCATGCAAACCTACTATTTTCTGATGATAAAAAAGACAAAATTACCTTTCGTGATATGTTTATATACTATTTTTATTCTGTGATTTTTTAAAATATTTTCTAATGATAAAAAAAGGACAAAATTATCTTTCGTAATCTTTATAATCGTGCAACTACAACTCCAATCTACCATTTGATTACATAATTATTATATCTTGAGAGACATAAAACTATCGTATCCTGCAGTCGTACAACTCCAATCTACCATTTGATTTTTAGTCGATCCATGTCTGCCGCACACTCCAACAATGAAGAATTGACGCCAATCACTCAACCAAGGTACTGCCCATCTTTCTTAGTTAACGTGCAAAGGTAAATCCCTTTTGTTTTGAACCAAGGTACTGGCCATCTTTCTTAATTAACGTGCAAAGGTAAATCCCTTTTGTTTTGTTTTGTTTCGTTTATTATTATTATTCAATTTCATTTATTTTATTTTTTATCATTTATTTCAATAAAAATTCTTATTTATTTATTTTAGTCTCGGGTTATTATTGCTTATCGTCTAACAATCTTAAGACAAATTCGAATTTAATCCAAAACGAACAAATTACTATGTTTAAGACAATAGTTCATACTACGATAAGGTTAAAGTATTTATTTAATTCTTTTTGGAATTAATTTTTAGTCGGTACTGATATTTTGTTATGCAGCAATGTACCAAAACCGAATATTTATACTGTTGTGCAAAGCGGTTTTGGAAACCCAACTCCTAATTTTCATTCGCAATGGAGTATATGTTGGATGGATTACATAGAATCATTTATAACCACCAAAGATTGGTAATCGCAACTGAAATTTGCTGCAGTTCGAGAGCAAGGCCGATGTTCATAGAACGTGAGAATTTTTTATGCTTCTCCACGTTTTCAAGATATCGTGCATGGTAAACTTCTTGTTGTCTTATTTTAAGCCAAATGTGTACGGTGGAAGGAAAGAGTTTTATTAATTTTGATTCTTTCTTTAATAATTATTATTAATTATAATAATTATTATTAAATGTGTTTTAGAAATATTGTGGATTATTTTTCCTCGTACTAAAAATCTTCTTTGAGAAATTTATAGAGACGAACGTGATACTTAAAAGGAATCTTGATCTGTTTGGAAACTAAGATCTCGTAAACAATTAGTTTCAGGATTTAATTCTTGTCATTTTAATAGGTTTACTTGATCTTCTTTCCAAAACAAGAGACAATTTGAATAAATTTGATTTATTCAAATTTTGTTGTGGACAAATCTGTTTTAACAGAAATTGTCATCGAAAGTAACATTGGTTACTATTATGTTCAACAGAATCTAAAGCGTTGATTTTGACCAAGGTCTTGAATCAAAGTATAGAAGAACTTTGTTTTCTATGTCAAATAAATTCTCAAAGCCTAGTCTGATGCGCGCTATGAAGTGTACAATATTTAAAATGGCTATAGAAGTGTAAGGGTCGTTGGACCATAAATATAAAATGGAAGATACTAGTGCTAAGAAAATTCTTAATTTGTGATGATTGATCCCAAATTTTTGTGAATCAAAGGCAGTGACTATAACTGATCACTCACGGTATTCTCACAAAAGGAATGGTTGGAAGTGGATACGTTCATACATTAGTCATTTGAAAAACAATATGAAAGTACATGTCTAGGATTGGTTCTTTGAAAGACTTGGCATTTAAGCGTGCCTAGTGCACAACCTCTCTTTCATAAGTTACCTACATGGTGCACTGTTCATTATTGTTCTTTCTATTAAGACCGTGTGAATTATTGTTTTGGGGTTTTTAATCTTTGGCTAAATTCGTGACGTTTAACATATTCATAATATTTTGGTTTTGGTTTGTGACTATGTGACACAATGGAAAAAGTGGCAACAATAGATGTTGCATATTTGATCATAATAAACTTTGTCAAAGATTTGAAGGATGATCCTCATATTATTTAGATAGGATAAGGTAAATATTGTTACCACCTTCAATGTTACTAAGGTAAATATTGCTAAGGCAAATATTACCATGACAAACGCAGTGAAAGTCATAAAAGACTAAGAAAACAAACTGTGTATTAGACGGTGTGTTCAAGAAGCAAATTTCATGGGAAATGCTTCAATTTCCATAAGATGAGGAGAAGCTCTATATGAATAGTGTTGGTACTATAATTTTGAAGATGACTTCTGAAAAGAACTACAACTTCAAAATTGTGTTTAACATGTGGGGAAGCTGTTTTATCAGTTAATTACCTTTTTATATAAGATTATCTACAAAAGAGAGAAGACACCATATGAGTTATGGAAGATAATAAACCCTTCCTACAAGTACTTAAAAATGTGGGGGTGTCTTGCAAAGGTAACAACCTCATCACCAAAGCAATGACATGAGAAGTTCGTTAGTGTCATAATGACAAACAACTTCAAGATTAATGAGTATGACAAATGTGTATATGTCAATGTCAGTATGTTGATGAGATACTCATTGTTGGAAGCAATAATGAAATAGTAAAATGTATCAATGGCGTGTTAAATTCAAGATTTGACATGAAAGATATGAGACTAGACGATACGTTTTTGGACATCCAAATTCAAACAGTCACATGAAGGTCTCATACAGTCACACTATGTGAACAAATTCTTAGGAAATTTGAAAATGATGATTATGGTATATCTAAAACTTCAATAGACACGAGCCAAGATTTGTCAAAGAATAAAGGTCAAAATGTTGACAAGTGGAATATGCAAGGGTCATAGGTAGTCTAATGAGCTGTACTAGACCAAATATTACTTTTACTGTGAACAGTTTAAGTAGATTCACAAGCAATCCAAGTGGAAATCTCTGGAAAACAATTGTGATGGTATTGAGATATCTTAGATATACTTAAGATTATGGATTTCATTATTCCAGAGATCCTACTATTTAGAAGGATCCTCCGATGCTAGTTGAATATCTGATATTCAAGATATCAAAGGCACAAGTGGATGGAAATCCTCAAGACAAACGGTTATAACCATATCCATAATGGAATCTGAGTTTGTAGTTCTACACAAGTCTAGAGAAGAAGCCGAATGACTTCAAAATTTCTTGGAGGATATTCTTGAATGGCCAAAGCATGTGCCTACAATATGCATATATTGTGATGACCAAGCAGAATGCGACGTTGACATAATAATGTTAGACAATTGATCTCAAATAAATTTATTTCTATTGATTTTGTAAGATCAAAGGATAACGTAGCGGATCCGCTAACCAAAAAGGTTAAATCAAGATCAGGTTGAGAAGACATCGAAAGGAATGTGACTAAAGCCTATGAAAATTTAAGGCGCTATGTGAAGGAAAACCCTACCTAGTTGACTAGAGATCCCAAGATCTAGGTTTAAAGGGACAACCTACTTCATAGACCTTGTGCAGTCACTGCGAGGGTTCTTCTCCCAAGTCTGTTCCTATGATGTAAACAATGATCAAAAGTGGAATAGGCTAAGCAATGCTTTTAATGACCATTGTGTGTTTCGGTGAGCAGAACAACATAAGTCACCTATGTAAGAGTGAAGTGGGGCTTCTTCAAGGAGATTATTGGGCATAGTTTTCTCAAACTCTCATAGAACTAGGCGATGTCTGCGGATATACAGACATACCCATAAGAACTAATATTCTTGCCAGTGAAATAGTTGTGTGAAATATATCATCGTTTACACAAACGGCATAATAGTTCAAGGACATCAAGTCTATTGGTCAGCCAGTAAGTAAATATACTTTCATAAGGGAAGGTTCAAGGGTGGACACCTACCTATCTTATGCAGCTATAGATCGTAGAATCTATCACCACATCGAGTCAAAATATTTTGATTTAAATCAATTTCATTCATGTGAGGGATTGTTGGAAAAAATATGATGAATGAGAAATTGATGCTCAAAGTGGGCTTGTGAATTGAGTTAAGGAAAAGGGAAATGCTTATATCCCATATTGATGGGTTACCAAGCGTGTGATATGTTTATATATAAGTCTCTACTTGGTGGTTATTGAATAACTTAAGCTTATATGATATGGGTAACGTGAATGCCCGGACCAGTCAGGCCCATTGTGGGCTTGCGGATATTTTAGCCCATTACGAGATAATTTTCTTTAAATGTAGCATTTTATCTCAAATAAAAGGATAAATAATCAAAGATTATCCTTAAATTTGGATATTATTTTTTAAAATATTTTGGAATTAAAAGGATAAATATATGATAAAATACTATCTTTTAATTCAGATATTATTGTGATAATGCTATTTGATAAATGAATTTTATTTTCAATAAAATTCAGATAATTCATAAGTTTTATTTCAAATGAAAACTCCTACCCTATAAATAGCATGCAAACCTACTAGGTTTAAAAAACTGCAAGAATACCGAGATTTTCTACTATTTTTACTCTATGATTTTCTAAAATATTTTCCGGTGGCAGAGGAAGGCAAGGTTACAGTTCGTGATCTATGCAGTCATGCAACTACAATTGATCATGTAGTTGTTGTATCCTGGGAGACAGACGACCAACGTATCTCAAACACCATAAAAATGACCGAAAATCTATCTTAAGTAAACTGTATTTCACATGCCTCAACTCGAATCTACCATTTGATTTTTAGTCGAGCCATGTCTGCCGCACACTCCAACAATGAAGAATTGACGCCAATCACTCAACCAAGGTACTGCCTATCTTTCTTAATTAACGTGCAAAGGTAAATCCCTTTTGTTTTGTTTTCTTTCGTTTATTATTATTATTGTATTCAATTTCATTTATTTTATTTTCTATCATTTACTTCAATAAAAAATCTTATTTATTTATTTCAGTTTCGGGTTATTATTGCTTATCGTCTATCAAAAAGAAAGATAGAGTTTGTAGCTTAAATTGAATTAAGTTTGAGAATGGAAGGATTGAATGTCAATTTTGTTTTTTCATGTTTAATTGAAGTTAAATTCCATGAATGATGAAATCAAATTAGTATAGTTAGCTTTTTTTAGGGTTTAAAGTTTGAGATTTAATTTGAGGTTGGTCATGAAAGAATATATGTTATACATGATCTAATATGTTGGTAAATATTTAGAAAGGTGTTGGAATGACTTTTAGATGTCAAAGAATAAATTTTTAAAATATGTCCTGAATTTTGGACATTGGTAGTGAGTTTGAAAATTCACAAAATTTTTTTATAAAAATAATTAGGAAGAAAGCCATATATCGTTGTAATCGTGAATCAATGTAATTTCTTTTAAGACAAACAATGACCAATTCCGAGTTGCATTTTTGAAGATATGAATTTTTAAGTGATGAAAGGTTAGAAAAAACTGGGCAGCAGAGCAATTTCTTTCTAACAGCACTGTTATGTGAATTAGGAAAATCACCGTAAATCGTACAAGCTGAATTTGGGCTACTAATTTATGTGGGTGAAATATTACCGAATCTAGTTTAATCTAGAACACGCAGAATTAGGTTTCAAGTTTTAGAATATTTTATAGAAATATTTCTTTGAATGTAGTGCAGGCTGTCATATTGTAATAAGTGAGTACCTAATTGGTGTATTTCTTTGTATGTGTTATGTAATGGATGTGTATGAAGCACCCGAGCAAGTACAAAGTCAAGACAATTTAAAAGCTAAGAGTTTAAAGCTTGCAAATAGGTTGGTAAAGTAGCTAAGGTGAGTGCATTTAATTCATTACATATGTATTTACATATGATGGTGAAGTCTCGGATCAACTCTACCTAAATGTTTATTCCCAAAAAAAATAGCAAATGGTAAATTTTCATTTATAAGTCATTACAAGCAAAGTGAGGCTACGGTACATAATAGGGTACGAATTGTCCTATTATGATGATTGATGATATTTATATCAACTGTATGTTATAACATTTCTCACATGTATGGAGAATACTTGTAAAATGCCCAAATATATTTATTTGAGAGTTATAGGTATAGTTGGCATGCTATGAGTCTAGTATTTTGGTAGTATAATTGGTGCTACCTTTTGTAGTATTGGTGCTACTATTCGAAAATACTTCGGTATATATATATATATATATATATATATATATATTTACTAGTATAATTGGTGCTAGCATGTGATAGTGCTTCGGTACTTATATATATTGTTAGTATAACGGGTACTAACATTTAATAACGCTTCGGTGTTGACTCACGTACCTTATCCTCTCATTGTGATATTTTGGGCTAAATGGCAAAATAAACTGATTAAGCGCAGGTTGCTCAACTTTGAAAATTTGATACTTCAATGATAGTGACGTGTTATGATTGAATTGTAGGGACAGTTCCTAGACAATTATTCTACTACTTTTACTTTAATATCTATGATGTTTTTTTGTTATTAATATTATCTCAGTAAATTTGTGCTTAAAGTGTTTTTGCTGGTGCACGTATAGGTAACTCGTGATCGAAGTAAGCAGAGCGTTGCATCACTTTTTGGGGAGCACTACAAGTTATCACAGTAATTACATCCTATCCGATGTTTTGATTTCTATAGTGGCATGTATATATTTGGTAAACTTAACATGTTTTGTATAAGACCTCTTAACTTTTAAATGGTTTTATGGTACTTTAATATGGTAGAAAATATTATAGTTATTAAATTAATAGGTCGTATGCCAAACTTAATTTATATATGATAGTATTGGACTCATAATTAACAAAATTTTATAGTATGATAGTCTGAAATTTCTAATTAAAGGAAATGAATTTTGGGTAAGCTTGGAAATTATTTGATCACTTATGGAATTGGTTTTGCTAAATTAAAATAAAAAATTCACTAAAAGGGGTAAAATAATTGTTTGTGACATCATCAACTCGTGTTTGATGATCGAATACGAGAAGGGGTGTTACAATTTCTTAATTAAGAAAAAAGTTAGAAAACTGCCAATTGGTTAACCTTACTTTCAATTGAAGGAAGATAAGAAAGAATGTTGTGTTCATGTTCTTCATTTTACCTTTTCTCCATGGATGAATACGTGAAGAACACCCAAATTTAAAATTTAAATTTTACTCAATCTAGTTATCAATCTTTGGTTCTCTTAATATATTCGATCAGTTCGATATCTATGGGTCATCAAATCCTTAAAGAAAAGCTAAACCTACCAATTAAGGGATTGTCATCAGGAGCAAACATAATTACGGAAGTCTTGGTGAGTGTAGTTCAAGGCTCGGTACTGGTTCACTACCATCTTGATTGCATTTGTTATGTCAATGTGATTTATGATAGTTACTTGGTGTTCAAGCTCAATTAGAGAAACTTGGTGAAAAGCTTTATATGGTAAGCTTGGTAAGCTTATTTCATGTTTATGTTTGATAAGCATATTGATATATTATAATAATAAATCTAGGTGATATGAGAACACGTGTTTATATGGAAAATTGCCTCGACTTTGATATATGCTTTATTTTTGAAAAGCTCATAAGATTTTTTTAAAAGTAGTCTAATCATTATTCGGTTGACATTATAACATGCGTTATGTGTGTTTTTTGCCTAAAAATACTTTGGCAAATTATTTTCAGAAAACATAGTTCTAGCCATTCCTTCTAAAGTTCTATTTTTCCTCTCAACAACCCCATTTTGTTGAGGGGTGCGAGGACCCAAAAAATTACGGTTAATCCCACAAGAGTTGCAAAACTCATCAAAACCAAAATTTTGAAATTCGATTCCATGGTCATTTTTAACATGTAAAATTGAGTAACCCACATCATTTTGGTTTGATTTTGAAAATGTGATGAATTTTTTTAAAGCTTCATCATTTGTACTTAAGAATAGAACCCAATTAAATCTAGAGTAATAATTAATTAAAACAAATGCATATTGTTTTCCACACAAGCTCATAGTCCTAATATGGCCAAGAAGACTTATATAGATCAATTGTAAAATCCTACTAGTAGACACATCATTAATAGGTTTAAAAGAAACTCTTTTTTGTTTACCTTTAACACACACATCACAAACTTTGTCTAAATCAAATTTGATCTTAGGCAAACCTCTTACTAGATTATTAGAAACTATTTTTTGCAAAACACTCATGCTAACATGTCCTAGTTTCCTATGCCACAACCAAGATGTCGGAGTATGCCCAATGGCCAATCATGAGATAATTATAATTACATACTCATTTTACCTCGTTTATTACTATAAGGCATTCCATTATTATGTCAATTAATTTATTATGTAATAAATAAATTGTTTTATAATAAAGTCCTAAGAATAAATATTTTTATTCTTAAAAAATCCTTAGTCAAGTATTATTGTGGGCTTGAACAACAATAATGCATTGAGAGTAATATGTAGTTGATTGACGAAAAAGTTTGTCATTGACATGGAGTTGTCAAAAGCAACACATAAGTATGTGTTAGAGAACGACATACTTGACTGACCCGCGATGAGAATGTTTCTTGGATTATTTTGTGACAGTCACAATATTGCTCATAGTGATAACTACATGCATGATCCTCAGACTTGAGATCAACATTATTTCAACATCATGAGCCATATATTTTGATACAGTCAAACGCGTGTCGTAACTTAACACACTATAAAGACTGATATTGGATATGTCACAATCTATGTAGTGGGATATGGTTTATCAAGATAGGATTTGTCCCTCCGACATAATAGGAGCAATGTCTAAGGCCACTTGATTGAGTGAGACTAGAAATGCATGGTCGTACTCGAATAAGTTGATATGAGATATCATAAATTATTCGTTTATAATAGTCTACTCAAGATATCAAGAAATATTAGATGAACTATAAAAGTGACTTGTGTCCAATCTAGATATAAAGGACAAATGATGTAATACATGAAAAGAGTTAATCACGAAGATGTTATGTCGAGTCATTACTTCTTGTAACTTAGGTGACTGTCGTGACCATTTTTAACCGAGGTGTGAAAATAGTTTGACGATTAATCTTGAAAATAGGGTATTGGCCATTTTTAATTCATTTTATCTTGAAAATTTAGTTTTCTTACTAAATCAGTTTTTTTATTTAATTAACCACAAAAATTTGATTTTCCTTTTTATTTAGTCTTAAAAAAACATTTGGAGTCGCCACTGGTCACTTTGGTAGTCCGGACACTATAAAAACAACCAGAGATTCGTTTCTTTAAAATTTTGGTTCGGGAGTCGGTTACGTGTGGGGAAAGATTAGCACCCCCACAAATGCCCGTTATCAGTACCTTTTAATTTTATTCTGCATTTTGGCATTTCGAATAACATTTTGAATTTAATTTAACCATAATTATCAACTGGATTTTAATTCCAAATAGAGATATCCTTTTGTAAGGAAATATATTTTTGAAAATATGATATCAGAAGCACTCAGTTGCTTTAGGACACTTCGATTCATATTCAAAAATATATCCCAAATAAAAGGTTTAAATGCATGACCAGTTATTGTCTTGTCGATTTTAAGTTCTAATCTAAAAATCTCTATTTAATTAAGTTGTTTAAAGGCTATGAATATTATTAAATTTAGGGTGTTTATGAAATAACACCCAATTACTTGGGCACTACACATATTAAAACCCTAAATTGAACAATGTTCCTAAATTGGTTAGCGAATCTAATTAATTAAAGTATTAGTAATAATTAAATCTCTAATTCAATTAACTAGGTTAATTTCATATTCTAAGTTAAAATAAGTATCAAATGTTCTACTTAAAGCCCCCTTGAATAACATCTCATTGCAATGAGACACAATTCAAATTAGAACTTAAAGCCCCCTTGAATAACATCTTATTGCAATGAGACACAATTCAAATTAGAACTTAAAAGCTTTTCACTTAACACACATTTATTTGCTACAATTTTCTTCCCTATTACACTTATTTAATTATAATTAAAGGGACCCTAAAATTAAGGCTCTAACAACTTACTAAAATTAAATGATTAAATTATCTAACACCTAATATTACATGCTTGACTTTAAAAAAGTAACATGCATATAATTTAACAACTAAAATTGGATTAACATTGAAATTATGGATCAAATTGAATTCTTATCAAAATTGAAGAGCCAAATTACAAAGAAATAGTGACCAAATTGTGAGAATCGTAACTAGAAGAGTTGCAGTATAAAGCCAATAGGAGTCGGGTGCCAGCTTGCGCGGGGATTCACGGGGGTTCGCGGGCCCCTAAGCCCGTGCATAATGCTTATTTAAAGGCTCCCTCAGCTTCCTCATTTTCCTTTTTTCCATTTTTTCGAAATCCTCTCTCTCTACTCTTCCCACTCTTTAAAATCCTCTAAGATAAACACCTAATTGCCCAGATTTTCCTTTCATCTTCAATCAAAACCCATGGTTTTGGATGAACATTCATATGTGTTCTTCGTTTTCATGAAGAACACGATGAACACCGGTAAAAAACCACCGGTCAATCCTCAGCCACCGGGATTCAAATCCCGGTCGCCCAAGGGCAATTTTCAACCACCTTCTACCGCCGCAGAGCGATTTTCGGCCACTGTGCTGGAAACCTAAAAACTCCCCAAAACTTCATTTTTTAACCTAATCCTAGATCTACTACTCGATTCGTCAAAATCACCCATCTTCCCTAGCTAAATCTAACTACCTGAAACCCTAATCCTCTCATTTTCAACTCCACCATTCCATAAAACATACTCCGGCCTCCGTTCAAGATAAGTACACCGGTCATCTATGTTTTTATTTCCTTTTATTATTTTGTTTCTCTTTTTCTTAATATGTATACTCGATCTCATGTTTCTTTTGCAGAAAAGGAAAAGAATGGAGGAAATATACCTCCGATGATGGTGACGAGTTGATTGCACGATGGCTGGTGCTTTTTCGACGTCTGTTCGCATCCTCGATGGTGCTCCGATCTCTAGCTCTGGTGATCTTTTCGACTTCCCTGGCGTCTCTCCGGCTTCTAGTAAGCTCTCCATCTCTATTCTTTTAATTCCCATAATTATTACCTCATTATTATCTGATAATTTCTTTCTCCTCCTTTATATAGGTGGTGCGCCATGACGTCATTGCTTACGTCACATGCATAACATCAGCGGCCAACAAAAACACTATCCACGTGATAAACCTTTAGACCAATCAACCACCTCCACGTGTCCTTTGAACAAAAAATTTGGGTGGGAAACCCAAATTTTCTGTTTGTTGGTTGGATTTTACTCGAAAATAGGTTGGAAATGAGCTGGAAACAAATGTAAACTAGGCCTTGGACTTGAATTTTGGGCTTTAGGTGTTTTTATGATGTGATTGGACATTATAATGGATTTTTGGACTATCTATTTTAACTATTTATTTATTTATTTATTTTATTTACTAAAATATATATGATACCCTGGATTAAATACGGGTATTACAGTGACAATGAAATATTGCTAGATTTCACTCATTTTTTGTAATATTAGAATTGTTCTAATATTTACTACTAACGTTAGAAGAACCTACAAGATCACACACACAGTTGAAATGAACAAATATTAAACGAATTAAATATGTACAAGTTTGTTGTACAAGAATTTAGTTAAATTAATATATATTGATATATATATATATAATTTAACTATTAGATAAATATTAAAAGAAAATAATTATTATAATTATAACTCTTTTAATATATAAATAATATAATTTGATTTAAATTAATATATGTTGAAATCTTAATTAAAGTTGAATTGGGATTATACATATGAATATATATAATAAAATCTTAATTAAGTTGAATTAGGATTATATTAATATATATATATATATATATATTGAAATCCTAATAAAGTTTAATTGGGATTATATATATATATATATATATATATATATATATATATATTAAAATCCTAATACGAGTTGAATTAGGATTACAAATGCTATATAAAGAATAAGAGGTCTAACAGTCATTAATGTTTTTTTACAAAACCCTCTAAATAGTTTAGAGAATTTTATTTGCTTGTTTCAACTTGGTGAACTAAGTAGAGGTAAGAGTGTTATCGTTGCGGCTTAGGAATCGACATCATAGAATCATGATTGGATCTTTGTCTTCTCTTTCATAATTCTAGATTTTAAATATGTAATTCTTCACCCTTATTCACCCCGATTTGTTCCTCTTACATTGATCTCTAGAGGTGATCACCAAATAATTTTTACATTGAGCCATGGGGTGTACTGGTGTGTCCCAACACAAGAATCATGCTCATTTTTAGCAACTAAGCATAAATTTAAATTATTAATATCATCTAAATGCACCATACATAAATTTCCTATTCTATGACCCACAAACATATCATGTTAGATGCAATGTCAACAATTTTACAACCATTTGACTCAAAAATGACATTGTACCCTTTATCACATGCTTATGCTTAAAAGATTATGTTTTAAATTGTTGACATAAAAATATTTTCAATAAGTATAGAAGAATTATTATATATAGATCCAATTCCTTCAATGTGGCCTTTGGAGTTGTCACCAAAAATCGCTACTCCTCTAATTTTGGCTTTAGCTCTATGAAACGATTCTTGTCATCGGTAATGTGTATTGAACATCCACTATCAAGGTACCATGAATTTGAACTTGCATTTTAGGCCTTGTAGCAATGCTCCCCGTACAAACATAGAATTAAGTCTTGATTTTTTGTACCCAAATTCTTTTGGGTTAATGTGCATTAGCTCCCAAAATATTTGTCCCCTTAGGAATCCATTTAGCAATAAAATCATTATTTTTGGTAGCTATGAGTTCTTTAGGAACCTAAACACTCCTATCTACCTTTGCATTTGAGGTTATATGGGGAACTCTATGTTTGTAACCATTAAAGTTCAATTTTTCATAGTTGGGCTTTGAATTTTCTCCTTTTTCAAAATATTTTCTTCCAACTTTGTTCAAGGGAGCTTTAAGATCATCAAGCTTCTTTTTATGATCACTAAAAGTAATTAATGTAGATCTTGATTTTTCTTTGGCTTAATAACTCCATTGTCTCTTAAATTATGCACTTTTTTTCGTTGGCCCCAAAAGTATTTTTTGAGATGTTTTGCGCTCTTAACTAAAAATCGTGACCTCATATATCCTATCCGTTAAAAAAATTCTCACGGAATGTCACGTGTCATTTTATTAACAAAAAATAAGCTGACTTAAACAAATGGGGTGAATTGTACATTAGGTATGCCAAATTTTATTTTTTGTTCATTCAGTCCCTTATATGAACTGTTCATCTTTTTCCTCTATTTAGACTCAATTCGCTTCACCGGTTGCGAACTTTTTCCCCAATTGAAGAACAAACAATGAAGTTTCCTAATACTGAGGCATTGAAGGATGAGAAAATGCAAAAAGCAGTAGGAGCAAGTGAAGAAAAAATGTCGGCTAGGGAATTTGGCATAATTTTTTCTTCAACTTCTGGTACTGTAAAAACAAGCATGGCCGGTGAAGATTTTAATGCAAAGGTAAATTTCATTTAGCAGAATCAGATATTTAATTGAAACCATTTCCTGGATGTTTCTTCTACCAATTCATGTTTTTTATATGAGGCTTATGTACTTTTCTAATATTGTTATCATATTTCTTTTACAAATTGAATGGTTGTCAAATATTTTTTTCATCAAAGCCTCATGTGGACATCGAATTTTGTCAGGTAATAAGCACACTGGATAGATTAAAAGGGAGTGATAACCAAAATGCATGCATAAATATTGAACAATCATATGATATTTCTCCATACAAAGGCTCTGATGATGATGAAGATGACGACAATGAAAATGAACCAAATAGAAAATTTGTTCCTTCATGGGCCAGGTACGTGTCTCAGTTTTATCATTTTAAAAACAAGTATTAAATTCCATCTTATCATGTTGTTTTCAGCTCATGGCTTCAGAGAATTAGTGTTTGACTCTTGAGAAATTTGCAGTAAATATCGTGTGGCTATGGCTATTGTTTCCCAGCAAAATGTAAATCCAGAAACAATATTTCCCTAAGAAAGCTTTTGAAGCTTTTCTCAAGGTGATTTTTTATACTAAGAGTAATTCTCCTGCGTAGTTCTCTTTCCAAGAAAATTCTAGAAAAACTCAAAATTTTGATTCCAATAAAAGGGTTTCTTTTATTGAATATTTTCCATCATCCGTGTGGTACACGAGATGGATATTAGTAGTTCCAAAATCATCCAGGGTGACAAAGATGGTTTTAATCAGTTGTTATCGAGCCTAATGAAGAGCTTGATGAACCATGTGGCATATGATGATCAATCGGGGAAAAAGTTCGCAACCGGTGAAGCGAACTAAGCCTAAATAGAGGAAGAAGATGAATAGTTCATATAAGGGACTAAAATGAACAAAAAAAATAAAATCTGGCATACCTAATGTGCAATTCACCCCTTTTATTTAAGTCAGCTTATTTTTTTGTTAATAAAAAATGACATATGACACGTTCTAATTGGCCCGTTAGAATTTTTTTTAACGAAGGTTAACAAAGGAGCATATGAACTCACGATTTTTAGTTAAGGGGGCAAAACGTCCTGAAAAATACTTTAGGGGCTATCTTGGGAACAAACTGTAGTTTAGGAGGCAATGGAGTCATTAAACCTTTTTCTTTTTAAAATTGTTTATTTTGACTTGCATTTCATTAATCTTATTTTCAAGTTCCAAATTAATTTTGGAAAGAGAGTCATTCTCATTTTTCAAATTTGAAATGATATTTTTGTTTTTCAAAATTAACTCTTTGAATTTCAAGACTAACTCATCATAAACCTCTTGCAATTCATCATATGCTTCATGTAACTCATCAAATGTAAAATCCATTGAAGTAGATAAATTAGAGGTTGCCTTAGGATCCTCTTCAAGTGTCATGAAACATAGGTTGGCTACCTCTTGCTCTTACTCATCGGATGAGTCTTCATCACTCCAAGTAGCCATGTGAGCCTTGAGCTTCTTCTTCTTCTTTCCAATGTTTTTTTTTTCTTTAGCTGGAGACAACCGAATTTGATGTGCTTTGGCTTCTTGCACTCATAGCAAATGACTTGATCCTTCTCTTTTGGTTTATACTTGAAGCATTTTTTTCGTTGGAACCTTCTTCCTCTATTGGACTTCATGAACCTTGTGAATCTCTTGGTAAGCATGACTATTTCTTCATCTTCCACATCACTAGAGTCACTTTCCTCATTTGTAGCTTTGAGAGAAACACCAACTTTCTTACTCTCCACTTCCTTCTTCTTCTCTTCGTCTATTCTTTCTTGTCTCATTAGCTCATTAGTTAGCAAAGACCCAATGAGCTCATCAAGCTTTAATGTCTTGAGGTTCTTTGCTTTTATGATGACAGTCTTCTTGGAATCTCATGAGTCGGGAAGAGAATAGGTAAGCTTTCTTACAAGCTTATACTCCAGAATAACCTCTTCACATCCCTTAAACCGATTCACAATGACTGAGAATTGATTGGACTACAAGAAATTTATAATATTGTAACAATTATTTTATCACTAAAAATGCTAAATTTGTCACGATATATTTGTTTTGACAAAAAAAATTGTTATCATGTTTGTTAGAACAACCCCATCACGTAAAGTATATTGTGACAAAATTGTATTTGTTACCATTTTATATTATTTATTGTAATAATGAAATTCTTTCAATATAACTAACTTATCATGACAAAAAATTTGTCACAATAAATGATAGAGTAGCGCAATCTTGGATTTGGAAGCCTTCAATCAAGTTGTTGCAAGAACTAGGAGCTCTAGACTCAATCAAGGAAGTTTGGGCAGATCTGAAAATTCAAGAGAAAAGAGAAGGGATTTTCTTGAATTTTTCAGATTCAAGGCTGGAAATTTAAAGAAAGAAAGACGAGATGAATGATTAGATGATAAGAAATAAGAATATAAATAAAAAGATGAGAAAAGATTAAGAAGAAGATAGGTAAAACAAATCTGAAAATTCCAGTTTTGTTTATGGAATTATGGAAGATGGTGTGAAGGTTGAAGATGAAGATGGCTTGCGAATTGTTGATGTTGTTTTGTCCTCGGCACCCTCTTAGACTCAATTATCTAAGCAAGCAACCTCAACCGGCTCTAACCCACCCTCCTAGACGCGATTATCTAGGCAAGCAAGAGTGTGAAGATGATCCCCCTCACAAGAACTCGTCAAACTTATGTTGAAGAAGACTTCGAAGGCACAAGTAATCAGCACTTGCAAAAACAAACTCACTAAATATTTCATAAATCAAAGAAAATATGTCTTACAATGATGGAGGCTTCATCCTTTTATAGGTGAAGGATAGACAAAGTAATTTAACTTCTGCTAAAACAAGGAAAACCTAATCTAATTAAAAATAATAATAAAATAACAGCCTTTAAACTTCTTGTGCTTGTGTGGCAAGGGATAGGGTGATAAGGCAAGTTATAAGCTGATAAGGGCTGGTTGCTTGGGCAGCAAGTAAACTTGATGAAGGCTGGTTTTGATACGAGCATGAGAGAGGTCAAAATAATCATCTTGGAAAAGAAGTTGAAACTGGTTTGCAAGTCAGAAACATCAGTCAACTTGCGAAGCATTTTTGGATGGGATCCAGGCATTTATGGGTCAACATGTCTTTTTAAAACTTGTCCGGCTGCAAATTAGCTTTCCAACGCATCTTGAAACGCCTCAATCGGACATCTGGATCTCAAGATACGTCTATTTTAGCGAAGACAGCGCATGCATAAATTCCTGTACGGGATTAATACGAGATTTTTGGATAATTACAATTAATCAAATAAAATCTTGAAAATTCGTAATTATCCAAAAATCTCGTATAGGAATTTCTGCATGCGCTGTCTTCGCTAAAATAGACGTATCTTGAGATCCAGATGTCCGATTGAGGCGTTTCAAGATGCGTTGGAAAGCTAATTTGCAGCCGGACAAGTTTGAAGAAGACATATTGACCCATAAATGCCTGGATCCCATCCAAAAATGCTTCGCAAGTTGACTGATGTTTCTGACTTGCAAACCAGTTTCAACTTCTTTTCCAAGATGATTATTTTGACCCCTCTCATGCTCGTATCATTTGGATGGGATCCAGACATTTATGGGTCAACATGTCTTCTTAAAACTTGTCCGGCTGCAAATTAGCTTTCCAACGCATCTTGAAACGCCTCAATCGGACATCTGGATCTCAAGATACGTATATTTTAGCGAAGACAGCGCATGCAGAAATTCCTATACGGGATTAATACGGGATTTTTGGATAATTACGAATTTTCAAGATTTTATTTGTAATTTAAATCAACATAGGATTCTGCAATATCTATTATGATCATATTTATTTAATTAAGATTTTATTTTTAACATTTATTTATTATTAGAAGTTACTTATCTAATTAGGAGATTAGATTTTAACATTTATTTATTGTATTTAATTCCTAAGTTTAGTAGGATTAAAATTTCTCCACGGCCTATATAAAGGAGGCTTCACCCACATTGTAATTCAGATTTCATTGATTAATAAAAAGTTCTCTTTGGAGATTTTAGTATTCATTGAGTTTGCAAGTGTTCAGTAAACTTGTCTAGAAGCCATATTCAACATAAGATCATCGAGTTCTTATGAGGGAGATCATCTTCACACTCTTGCTTGCCTAGGTAATTGCATCTAGGAGGGTGGGTTAGAGCCGTTGAAGGTTACCACGTGCCAAAGCATACTCTATCATTTGGTATCGGATTCAGGTCGTTTTTGAGGATGTCATTGAGCAACGTATTGGATTTTACCCTTTTAGGGACTCGATGTCATTATTGTTGTCGACTAGATCATTCAGGGTATGATTGTCCAAATAAGTTTTATTTTCAAGAAAATTTTTTGAGAGATATGTTGTCTGAATTCATGTCTTCTAATGATATTGAAACCCGTGATCCGGAGCATGATCAAGAAATTTGTTCTTCTAAAGAACATGAGGAAGACAATACCATCGAGAGTTTAACCTTGCCTATTGATGAGGAAGAAATTATAAGTAGTGTGTTTGTTTCAAAGTGGCGAACCTACTATTACGATTCAAGATGATCATCAAACGACAAACACCGATTTAAGGTACCTTACAATCAAAAGGTATCATTGAATGTTTTCAGAATTCTATTTATGCTTATTCCTGTTTTAGCATTAATAACAATTTTGAAGATGAGAATGAATTACTTTGCGACCAAAAGAACAACCGTGATGATCCCAATGAGAAGGAACTTGTAAATTACATTGCAAAAAGAGACTCTGCAAAAAGATCCTTCAAGACGTCTTCTCTTCTATGGTACTTTGATGAACTTCCTCCATTTACCGATCTAGATTCGAGGGCAAATCTTTTTGATGAGTGGGGGAATGATACGAGCATGAGAGGGGTCAAAATAATCATCTTGGAAAAGAAGTTGAAACTGGTTTGCAAGTCAGAAACATCAGTCAACTTGCGAAGCATTTTTGGATGGGATCCAGGCATTTATGGGTCAACATGTCTTCTTAAAACTTGTCCGGCTGCAAATTAGCTTTCCAACGCATCTTGAAACACCTCAATCGGACATTTGGATCTCAAGATACGTCTATTTTAGCGAAGACAGCGCATGCAGAAATTCCTATACGGGATTAATACGGGATTTTTGGATAATTACGAATTTTCAAGATTTTATTTGATTATTTGTAATTTAAATCAACATAGGATTCTGCAATATCTATTAGGATCAGATTTATTTAATTAAGATTTTATTTTTAACATTTATTTATTATTAGAAGTTACTTATCTAATTAGGAGATTATATTTTAATATTTATTTATTGTATTTAATTCCTAAGTTTAGTAGGATTAAAACTTCTCCATGGCCTATATAAAGGAGGCTTCACCCACATTGTAATTCAGATTTCATTGATTAATAAAAAGTTCTCTTTGGAGATTTTAGTATTCATTGAGTTTGCAAGTGTTCGGTAAACTTGTCTAGAAGCCATCTTCAACATAAGATCATCGAGTTCTTGTGAGGGAGATCATTTTCACACTCTTGCTTGCCTAGGTAATTGCATCTAGGAGGGTGGGTTAGAGCCGCTTGAGGTTGCTTGCTTAGATAATTGCGTCTAAGAGGGTGCCGAGGACAAAAACAACTATCAATTCATCACGCCATCTCCACATATTCAAGCTTCCCCCATTGACGCCACCACCATAAGCAAATCTGAATTTTTAGATTTGTTCTTTATTTTGGTTTGTTTGGTTTTTCTCTTTATTCGAATTTGCGCTACTCTATCAGGTTTGCTTGGGTATCAAGTAATAGGCTGATAAGAGCTGTTTTGATTGGGCAACAAGTAAAAGTTGATAGGGCCTTTATTTGGACGAATTTAAGGGTATTTGGGCTGGTTTAGATGATAAGAAATTGGTTCTTGGGCAAGGAGGCATGTATGGGTTGTTTAAAAAGCTAACTAGGCCTAAAAACACTTGTAAATCCTAATTTGGGCTAAAAATAAAAATCTGACCCAATCTTTTATAGTAGCAAGTATTGAGTCTATTTACAATAAAAAGGCTAATTAATGGATTCTAAAGGCTCATGGATATCCATCTCCAAAGGTGCAGCAAGTTGAGTTTTTGTGACCCAATTATTCTTAAAGGATGTTAAGTGTGGACTTCCTTCAAGAAATTCTTCTTTCTTCATGGCAGCTTGTAATCCTTGGCTCATGAATACTTGGACGGTCGAATTCAGCTTGTCCTTGATTAGCTTAGACTTGGCTCGGGTTATTGGGCCAAGTGGAAAAGTAAGTCCATCTTGTCCTTGGAATTGCCTTGTGGTACATGTATCATCCCCTCCCTCCTCAAAAGGATTCGTCCACGAATATGAAACATCAAAGGGAGAAAGATTAGAAACATTAAAAGTTGTACTCACATTATACTCACCTGGTAGATCAATTCGGTATGCATTGTTGTTGATCCTTTCAAGGACATGGAATGGTCCATCTCCTCGTGGATCCAATTTGGATTTCCTATGGTTCAGAAATCTTTCTTTACGCATGTGCAACCAAACCCAATCTCCTAGTTCAAAGACAACTTGGCGTCGGCCTTTGTTGACTTTGGCAGCAACATTTTCATATGTTTTCTCCATTCTTTGCTTTGCCTTAGTGTGAATGGATTTAACTAACTCCGCTTTGTTTTCGCCATCTAAGCTGCTAATATTATTAATAGGTAAAGGAACAAGGTCTAATGTAGTTAAGGGGTTAAAACCATAAACTACTTCAAATGGAGAATAAACAGTGGATGGATGAATAGAACGGTTGTAGGCAAACTCTACAAAAGGTAGATATTATTCCCAAGTTTTTGTGTTCTTACAGACAACAGTTTTGAGTAATGCACCTAAGATCCGATTTGTTACCTCGGTTTGTCCATCCGTCTGTGGGTGACAAGTAGTAGAATAAAGAAGTTTGGTACCTATCTTTCCCCACAAAACCTTCCAAAAATGGCTTATGAACTTTACATCTCTATCGGAAACGATGGTGCGTGGAATTCCATGAAGTCGTACTACTTCTCTAAAGAAGAGATCGGCTACATGTGTTGCATCATTCGTTTTATGGCATGGTATGAAGTGAGCCATCTTTGAAAACCTGTCGACCACAACAAAAATACTATCTCGACCCTTTTTGGTACGAGGTAATCCAAGAATATAGTCCATAGATAAATCAACCCAAGGGAAAGAAGGGATAGGAAGGGGTGTATATAAACCGTTAGGACTTACCTTGGATTTTGCTTGTTTACATACGATGCAAGATGCGCATACCTTTTCCACGGTTTTCCTCATATGTGGCCAAAAAAATGCTCCATTACCATGTCTAACGTTTTGGAGATGCCAAAGTGCCCCATTAAGCCTCCGGAGTGTGATTCATGGACTAGCAATTCTCTAATGGAGCCTTGTGGTATACACAACCTGTTTATTCGAAAAAAACCCATCTACAAGATAAAACTTGTTAAAAGCACCTTTTAAACAATGAGTATAAATTTCCTTGAAATCTGGATCATTAGGATACAATTGCTTTATATGTTCGAATCCCAATATAGTAGCATGCATTTGAATAATTAGGGTATACCTTCTAGATAGTGCATCTGCTACTACATTATACTTACCTTTTTTGTACTTGATCACATAAGGGAATGTTTCAATAAACTCCACCCACCGAGCATGTCTCTTGCTCAAATTACCTTGGCCGTTTAGCCACTTCAATGATTCGTGGTCGGTGTGTATGATGAACTCCTTTGGAAGAAGGTAGTGTTGCCAAACTTCAAGTACACGAACTAATGCAAGGAGCTCTTTATCATAAGTTGAGTATTTCAAATGTGCTCCTTTTAATTTCTCGCTAAAGTAAGCGATTGGTTGTTTTTCCTGTAAAAGAACTGCGCCTATGCCTATACCGAAGGCATCACATTCTAACTCAAAAGTTTTAGAAAAATCTGGAAGACGAAGAATTGGGGCAGTACAAAGTTTACCTTTTAGTGTTTGGAAGGCTTGTTCTTGTGCCTCACCCCAATGAAAACCTACCGTTTTTTTGATGATATCTGACAATGGTGCGGCAATGGTAGAGAAATCCTTGACAAAGCGACGGTAGAAGCTTGCTAGGCCATGGAAGGATCTCACCTCGGTTATGGATGATGGCGTGAGCCATTCTTGAATTGCTTTGACTTTTTCATTGTCAACATGGATACCCTGTGCACTTACTATAAAGCCTAGAAAACTAAGACTTTCACTACAAAACACGCACTTTTCCATGTTAGCATATAATTGTTCTCTTCGGAGAACTTCGAAGACCGATCTCACATGAAAGATATGTAAATCAAAAGAAGAAGAGTAGATAAGAATATCATCGAAATAAACAACAACAAACTTACCTCTAAACTCCCGAAAGACATGGTTCATCAATCTCATGAATGTGCTAGGGGCATTGGTCAAACCAAATGGCATAATTGTCCATTCATATAAACCGAACTTTTTCTTGAAAGCGGTTTTCCATTCATCTCCTTTCATTCGAATTTGATGATAACCACTCTTCAAACCAATCTTGGTGAAGATGCATGCACCGTAGAGTTCATCAAGCATGTCATCTAATCATGGAATAGGATGCCTATACTTGATTGTTATTCGGTTGATCGGCCGACAATCAACACACATTCTATATGAACCATCTTTCTTTGGCACCAAAAGTATTGGAACGACACAAGGGCTTAAACTCTCACGAATGTAGCCTTTTTTGAGTAGTTCTTCCACTTGATTTTCTAACTCCTTGGTTTCGTCGGGATTACATCTATATGCTGGTCTATTTGGAATAGAAAACCCAAAATTAGGTCAATTTAATGTTCAATTCCTCTTAAGGGTGGCAAACCGTCAGGTGGATCACCTAAAACATCATTGAAGTCCTGCAAAAGAGAAACAAACACACTAGGCAAACTTTTGTTATTGTTAGTGATAGAAAAAAATTGTTCCCTAAAGCGGATGAGGATGCAAGGCTGTTTAAGGAAGGGGGCTTGCCTCACTTCTTTTTCTCTCGCATAAATATTTTGAGACACTCTTTTTTTCTCACATTTAGGATCACTCACCACCCCTGGGCCTATACTTATTTGGCTTTAATCACTACTGGCCTCTTTTGTATTTGCCTTTTGTTTTTCATTCTTTTTTTCTTTTTTCATCTTTTTTTATTCCCACCTCCTCACAAAACTTCTTCATTCACATCTGATCTTTGTACACCTCTTTTGGATCGAGTGGAGCCAAGGTATACTTTTTGCCATGGTATACAAAGGAATACTTATTTAACTTACCATGGGTGAGTCACATCATGGTCATATTGTCACGGTCGTCCTAAAAGTAAGTGAGATACTTGCATAGGGATAACATCACACCAAACATCATCACAATATTTACCCATAGTAAAAGTGATTAAGGCACGTTTGTTTACCTTTAATTCTGACCCTTCATGAAGCCATTGGAGATAATATGGCTTTGGATGGCGTTGACAAGGTAGGTCAAGTTGATACATGTATGGGGGGGGGCTAAAATGATGCATTGTAGCCAAACAATTGAAGCTGTTTTATAAGTCTGGAATTTCAGCCGACTTGCATCGAATTTTCGGATGGGATCCGGGCACTTCTGAGTCTACATGTCTTCTTCAAACATATTCGTCTGTCTCTTAGCTTTCCAACGCATCTTGAAACGCATCAATCCGACATCGGGATCTCAAGTTATGTCCATTTTAGTGAAGACTGTGCGAGCAGAAATCTCTATACGATTTTATCACGAGAAATATTATTTATTACGAATTTTCAATAATTTTATTGATTATTTGTACTTAGATTTAATCTAGGATTCTTTATGAAGATATTTAGATGATTTAGGATTAGATTTGTTATTTATTTATTAGTTTTTTAGGTCAGATAAAATATGTTTATTTATTTTATTATTATCTTTACTTTTCCTAATTTAAGTTGAACTCTTCATTTGTAGCCTATTTAAAGGCATATTTGCTTCACTAATAAGAACAACATCATGAATTTATGAGTTGCAAAAACCTTTGGCCATGGGCCATTTTATTTTCAAGGTAGATAGATTTGCCTTGTTATTTTTAAAGATCGTAAGTCTTCTTCAACGTAAGTTCATCAAGTTCTTGTGATGAAGATCATCTTCACACTCTTGCTTGCCTAGGTAATTATGTCTAGGAGGGTGGGTTAGAGCCGCTTGAGGTTGCTTGCTTAGATAATCGCGTCTAAGAGGGTGCCGAGGATAAAATATCCTACAACATCTATCTCGTCATCATCCATTCATCGGAGAGATTCGTGCGGTTTGCAGGTGTTTGCCTATTCAATTGCGATTAGGAGGGTGCCAAGGACAAATCTATCCAACACCGCCACCATCAAATTCATCCTATATCGTTTTCTACATCAAGATCATGCTTTATTATCGGTTTGCTGAACGTGGAGTTTGGGGTTTTCTCGGATCATATTAGTGAGTTTGCTAGATTAATTGTGATCTAGAGGGTTCCTAGATTTTGAGGTAATTCTTGGAACCTGCCTTCTGTATCAATTGGTATCAGAGCCAGGTTTAGGTGTTTGAAACAATTATCTTTTACTGTTGTTTTAGTAGTTGAGAAAAAAAGAAAAAATATATAATTCTCTATATAGATCCTAGTTTTAATATTTCATTCCTGTAGACATCTCAAGAGACTTGAAGGTTGTGATCAACAACTCTTAAGATTCGGGACAAATCGTTTTCAACAGGGGGAGAATGATACATGTATGGGGGGGCTAAAATGATGTATTGTAGCCAAATAATTGAAGTTGTTTTATAAGTCTAGAACTTCGGCCGACTTGCATCGAATTTTCGGATGGGATCCGGGCACTCTGAGTCTACATGTCTTCTTCAAACATATTCGTCTGTCTCTTAGCTTTCCAACGCATCTTGAAACGCATCAATCCGACATCGGGATCTCAAGTTATGTTCATTTTAGTGAAGACTGTGCGAGCAGAAATCTCTATACGATTTTATCACGGAAAATATTATTTATTACGAATTTTCAATAATGTTATTGATTATTTGTACTTAGATTTAATCTAGGATTCTTTATGAAGATATTTAGATGATTTAGGATTAGATTTGTTATTTATTTATTAGTTTTTTAGGTTAGATAAAATGTGTTTATTTATTTTATTATTATCTTTACTTTTCCTAATTTAAGTTGAACTCTTCATTTGTAGCCTATTTAAAGGCATATTTTTCTTCACTAATAAGAACAACATCATGAATTTATGAGTTGCAAAAACCTTTGGCCATGGGCCATTTTATTTTCAAGGTAGATAGATTTGCCTTGTTATTTTTCGTATCAGAAGTCTTCTTCAACGTAAGTTCATCAAGTTCTTGTGATGAAGATCATCTTCACACTCTTGCTTGTCTAGGTAATTACGTCTAGGAGGGTGGGTTAGACCTGCTTGAGGTTGCTTGCTTAGATAATCGCGTCTAAGAGGGTGCCGAGGACAAAATATCCTACAACATCTATCTCGTCATCATCCATTCATCGGAGAGATTCATGCCGTTTGCAGGTGTTTGCCTATTCAATTGCGATTAGGAGGGTGCCAAGGACAAATCTATCCAACACCGCCACCATCAATTTCATCCTATCTCGTTTTCTACATCAAGATCATGCTTTATTATCGGTTTGCTGAACGTGGAGTTTGGGGTTTTCTCGGATCATATTAGTGAGTTTGCTAGATTAATTGTGATATAGAGGGTTCCTAGATTTTGAGGTAATTCTTGGAACCTAGCTTCCGTATCAATTGGTATCAGAGCCAGGTTTAGGTGTTTGAAACAATTATCTTTTACTGTTGTTTTAGTAGTTGAGAAAAAAAAGAAAAAATCTATAATTCTCTATATAGATCCTAGTTTTAATATTTCATTCCTAGAGACATCTCAAGAGACTTGAAGGTTGTGATCAACAACTCTTAAGATTCGGGACGAATCGTTTTCAACAGGGGAGAATGATACATGTATGGGGGGCTAAAATGATGCATTGTAGCCAAACAATTGAAGCTGTTTTATAAGTCTGGAATTTCAGCCGACTTGCATCGAATTTTCAGATGGGATCCGGGCACTTCTGAGTCTACATGTCTTCTTCAAACATATTCGTCTGTCTCTTAGCTTTCCAACGCATCTTGAAACGCATCAATCCGACATCAGGATCTCAAGTTATGTCCATATTAGTGAAGACTGTGAGAGCAGAAATCTCTAAACGATTTTACACGGGAAATATTATTTATTACGAATTTTCAATAATGTTATTGATTATTTGTACTTAGATTTAATCTAGTATTCTTTATGAAGATATTTAGATGATTTAGGATTAGATTTGTTATTTATTTATTAGTTTTTTAGGTTAGATAAAATGTGTTTATTTATTTTATTATTATCTTTACTTTTCCTAATTTAAGTTGAACTCTTCATTTGTAGCCTATTTAAAGGCATATTTGCTTCACTAATAAGAACAACATCATGAATTTATGAGTTGCAAAAACCTTTGGCCATGGGCCATTTTATTTTCAAGGTAGATAGATTTGCCTTGTTATTTTTCGTATCAGAAGTCTTCTTCAACGTAAGTTCATCAAGTTCTTGTGATGAAGATCATCTTCACACTCTTGCTTGCCTAGGTAATTACGTCTAGGAGGGTGGGTTAGAGCCGCTTGAGGTTGCTTGCTTAGATAATCGCGTCTAAGAGGGTGTCGAGGACAAAATATCCTACAACATCTATCTCGTCATCATCCATTAATCGGAGAGATTCGTGCCGTTTGCAGGTGTTTGCCTATTCAATTACGATTAGGAGGGTGCCAAGGACAAATCTATCCAACACCGTCACCATCAAATTCATCATATCTCATTTTCTACATCAAGATCATGATTTATTATCAGTTTGCTGAACGTGGAGTTTGGGGTTTTCTCGGATCATATTAGTGAGTTTGCTAGATTAATTGTGATCTAGAGGGTTCCTAGATTTTGAGGTAATTCTTGGAACCTGGCTTCCGTATCACAAGTGCATCAACTAGATAACTGCTCACCACATTCGCACAACTTTCGCTATCAATGATGACATAATATAGTTTGCCTTTGATCAAACATCTTGTGTGGAAAATATTTGTTCTTTGCATCTCCGTATCGTCGATTGCTTGGATATTAAGTGAACGTTGAATCACCAAGCTTTTAGGATCAGGTTCATCACTGGAGTAACCACCGGCGATGAATTCATTGTCGGACAATTCCTCCTCCGACTCGGATGAGTAGCTCCCATCTTTTTGAATAAGAAAGAGTCTTGTATTCGGGCAGTCTCTTTTATAGTGTCCATGACCGTTGCACTTGAAGCATACAATCTCCCGAGTTTGTTTGAGTGTTTGTGTGTTTTCCGCCAACATGGGGTTTTTTGTCTTGGTTTTGTCCAGTGACTTGGATGTTTCAATTTTTTGCTTTGGTCTACTTGAGTCGAGCAAAGGTTTAGAAGAATTAGAATGAAATAAAGGTTGAGTGATACCTTTGTCATAGTGACAATTCTTTTATCGATATCGTTGTCGATCTTTGATGCGCTTTTCAATTGTCATGGCGAATTGGAATGCCTCTTGAAGGGTGTAGTAGGTTTTGAGTTCAAGTACCTCAAGAATGTTGTCATTGAGTCCGACAACAAACCTAGTCATTGTATCCTCTTCATCCTCTTGGATATCGGCTCTTTGCATAAATGATTCCATCTCTTTGAGATACTCATCAACAGTCATGTAGCCTTGTCGAATTCTTTGTAACTTCTGTTTGATCTCTTGCCGATATAATGGGGGAACGAATCGTTCTCGTATGACTTCTTTAAGTTCTCCCCATGAGGTTATCTTGGCTTCTCCATTGAGATGCCGATTGCGAACCAATTGGGACCACCAAATGGATGCGTATTTAGTGAATTCGAGAGTCAACAGTGGAACTTGATCCTCTTCGGGTCATTGATAATACTCGAATAGAAGATCAACTCGATTTTCCCAGTCACAATAAGCATCAGGGTCATACCTTCCTTGAAAAGGTGGTACAATGATTTTTGGTTTGGCTAAGGTGTTTGTTGCTCGTCTTGGCTCTATGCGAGGATTGTGCCCATGCAGGGGGTTTTGGCGTCTATTCTGAATGGGAACAAGATTTGGACGCCTAGGCTCTTCAGTATCGCTTGCAATTGCAGTGGTTTCTAATCTCCCAATGGTTTGAGTGATTGCAGTTACGACTGTATCGGTGTGCTCAAGCTTGGCTGCCAAAGAGGTTACAATCTGTTCAAGTTTATTGAGAGTATTTGAAACTTCTTGAAGAGTCACTTCATGTGGTTCTTCATCGTTACTCGTTTTTGACATCCTGAAACACTCAGATTTAAAAAGGTGAAAAGCAAAAGAAAACTAGAAATCTCACTAAACACTCCAAGGAATAAATATTTAGCGAGGCAAGTAAACCGATCTCGTGCTCTTTAAAGACCTTCCTGCCACAAGTCAACAAGTTACAACAATCAGAGTTTAATCCTAACAATGAGTCCTAATTTTACTAGGAGTCCAATGAAAGGCTTGACACCAATTGAATATAGTTGCAAGAAAGAATGATTGGAATGCAACTTTTAGTCCTACTCACACCAGAAAAGAGAAGGTGTTAAATTGCGTAATAGAAGAAAGAAAAAGCAAAACAAAGGAACTTAAGAAACTAAGAGTAGAAAAAAATTAGTAGAGAAAGATGATAACCCCAAAACCCAAAAACAACTTGAAGGAAGAAATCCAATGTTGAATCCACTTCAATGTGATGCTTGTGGTTGTTGATGATGGTGATCTTGATGATTCTTGATGGTGGTTGGTGGCTAGGTATAAGCTTTCTCACTTTTCTTCACTTTTCTTTTCTTTCTTTTCTTTTCTTTTTTATTTTTTTTAATTTTTTTCTCTTTTTTTTCTTTTTACAAGGTAAATAAACTGAAAATAACGAAAATTGAAGAAAAAATATTGAAAATAGGGTTAAAGAAGGGGGAAAACCCTAATTTGGCTGAAACTTTATCCACTTCGTTCGAGGTGTTCCCGAACTCCAAAAATTATAAATTTTGTGTGGTGACTCCACCAATGGTGTATATCTGATATGGAAAGTTTCAGCTCAAAATTCACTCGTTTGGTTTTGACGAATTTTCCCTAATTTTCGAGTTCTTTCCCCCAAAAACGCCAAAATTCTTGCCAAGAATCGTCCCAAATCTAATACCAAATGATAGTGTAGCGGCTCTACTAATTTAACCTTCGCACCATCTTCAACCTTCACAAGCCCAAATCTGATACCAAATGATACCAAAAACAAACTCACTAAATATTTCATAAATCAAAGAAAATCTGTCTTACAATGATAGAGGCTTCATCCTTTTATAGGTGAAAGATAGACAAAGTAATTTAACTTCTTCTAAAACAAGGAAAACCTAATCTAATTAAAAATAATAATAAAATAACAGCCTTTAAACTCCTTGTGCTTGTGTGGCAATGGATAGGGTGATAAGGCAAGTTATAAGCTGATAAGGGCTGGTTGCTTGGGCAGCAAGTAAACTTGATGAAGGCTGGTTTAGATGATAAGAAATTGGTTCTTGGGCAAGGAGGCATGTGTGGGTTGTTTAAAAAGCTAACTAGGCCTAAAAACACTTGCAAATCCTAATTTGGGCTAAAAATAAAAACATGACCCAATCTTTTATAGTAACAAGTATTGGGTCTAATTACAATAAAAAAGGCTAATTAATGGGTTCTAAAGGCTCATGGATATCCATCTCCAAAGGTGCAGCAAGTTGAGTTTTTGTGACCCAATTATTCTTGAAGGATGTTAAGTGTGGACTTCCTTCAAGAAATTCTTCTTTCTTATGGCAGCTTGTAATCCTTGGCTCACGAATACTTGGATGGTCGAATTCAGCTTGTCCTTGATTAGCTTAGACTTGGCTCGGGTTATTGGGCCAAGTGGAAAAGTAAGTCCATCTTGTCCTTGGAATTTCCTTGTGGTACATGTATCAATAAATTAACTATTTCATTGTGAGAAGTGTTTTTTTTTCACAGCTAACTTGTTTTTTTAACATAAATATAAAGGGTTTTGTGACAAAATACATATTGCAACAAAAATTATTTTCTCTTGCTTCTATTTCGTCAGTAAATGTAACTTACAAAGACAAAATATTTGTTAGAATAAAATATTTATTTTATCACAAAAAGTAAATTTTGTCACATTTAACTTAATTTTTTGATGTAAAAGTGGAATATCCTGTGAGCCTCATTAAAAACCTCCCTACAGCTAAATGGAAGAAAAGAGTA
This sequence comes from Hibiscus mutabilis, assembly GCA_019671005.1. Taxonomy (NCBI): domain Eukaryota; kingdom Viridiplantae; phylum Streptophyta; class Magnoliopsida; order Malvales; family Malvaceae; genus Hibiscus; species Hibiscus mutabilis. Next base: position 52,897,451 of record CM033715.1, read on the forward strand.
TTCATGGAGATATTTACTGGAAAAGAAAAGAACTACTCATATCAAATACAAGCAACAAAAAACCAACAAGCACCAGCCCGGACACTGATCAACAACAAGAAGCAGAATAATTTTTGGTGGTGGCTGCCCATGAAGGACCTCACCAGTCGCATGGCCCCGAACCATCCTAACCAAACAATCAGCTACGACATTACCGATTCGACTAATGTGACAGATCCACACCTCACATTCTCTATCAAGCATTTCCCTTAAGCGCATAACAAGAGCACTACCACTCAAGACTAATGACTCACCACACATAATCTGAACGGCAATCTTGTTGTCAAGCTCTAAATCAATCTATCAAAACCCAAGATGCCATGCATGAAAAAAAGCATCATGAGCCACCTATAGCTCCGCTACAAGCACTAAGCAAGAGCCAAGGCTCTTGGAAAAACCAAAAAATTGCCTCCCATCACTATCAAGGATCACCCCTCTAATAGAAGCCATATTACCATTACCTTTAACAATGCTGTCGGCATTAATTTTAATTCTTCCCGCAACTGGTTTGCGCCAACCTGTCCCCAAATTTCCAATAGTACCCCCGTGACCGAAGAGGCATTAGCCTCGACCATTTCTCTCCACGTCCTATAGAAATAACTCACGATATCCCCAAAAATCTCATGGCCTCCATTGAAAACAAAGAAACACCTTATTTTCCAAATAGCCCAACAAGCAACCGCAAAAAGAATGCTCCAATTGGCTCTCATGCCATGAGCACTTCCACTAACACAAAGATTCTCGGCAAACCAATCCTGGAAGTTACCCGAATAAAAGGTCGAGTGAAGGTTCTGTCGCACAAGTTATGACCACACGGCTCTAGCCCACATGCAGTTGTGCAAAACATGGAGTAAGTCTTCCTCACCATGTGCACAAATCGAGCAATTACCATCAAATGCAATATGTTAGCTTTGACGTTCAACATTTGTTAATATGTGCTCATTCATAGCCAGCCAAAGAAACGTCCTCACCCGTTGAGGGACGTTCAAATGCCATATCACCTTCTAGTTTCTAGACGTACCGTTCGACACGTTACCGCTAAGAGCTTTGTAGGCCGATGTCATTTTAAAAATGTGGCTCTCCTACCATCTCCATACCGGTCAATCCTTCCCAAATGTCGCATATGGAGGCATGGCGCAAGAAATTTGTAGTAGCACCGCTTGCGACAGCACCTGAGTATGGCGAGGTCAATCCCAATTCTCGAACGATTTCAACATAGCCACAACCGATAGCTGGGGCGGTTGCACCGATACTAAGCAATGAGTCGCAAGCGGTTCGGCTCCATCAAGCCACAAATCCCACCAAATATCCGTATGCCAACCATCACAAATTTGCCAACTTACACTTCGACGAACCTCCCCCTAAATGTTGCTAAGCCCTTTCTACAAGCGCGAAGCACTAGGCCGGCTAATGCTCGAAGGTAATAGACCATTCCACTTGTACTTTTCTTTAAGAACCCGACCCATAACTTGTCCACATCGCAAACCATTTGAAATCCAACTTTCATCATGTAACGCCCCAGTGGGCCTAGCAGTTTTAGGCAGATTAAATGGTCTGGTGGATCGAGTTAGAGATTCGAGTCAGATTCAGGATTAAAATTGAATTACATATTTTCAGGTGAGAAAATATTTGGGAAAATATCTAAAAATCATTATTTATTATATGGATATTTTTGGTAAAATCAATTTTGGAAAATGAGGTTTGAAAATGTGACATTTTGGCTAGTGACCAAAATGTAAAGAATGGAAACTATTTTTAGAGATTGTTTTGTAAAAGTATCAAAACTTTGAATCTTTAAGGAGGTATTTGCCGAAATTCTATTATCAGACTTTTCTCCTTAATTGTCTATTTTAAAAAGATTTGGGGAGAGGTATAAGCAGATTTTGAGTAATTTCATTATTAATTCCCAAGTAAATTTTACGTAACTAACTTTTCTCTAAAAATATTTTCCCTCAAATTCTCTTCAGCCAAACACTCTTTTCTTCTTCAAAATCTTCAGGTAACTTCTTGATTTTTTCAATGTTTTAATGTTTGATTTTTTCAATGTTTTAATGTCAAATGAGTTCGTAATTGTTTCCTATCAAAACCTTATTGTTTTAATATTATTTTCTCATGTAAATCAATACAATTAAGGAGGAAAGTCAACATTAAAGGTGAGTTCATCCTTCTTCTCTAATGTATGGTTCTTTACTGAAATTCCCAAGTTTTGATCCTTTATAAATGTTTTCTTTTGAGCTTTAATGACTTAATTGTGGAAAGATGGTTAAATCAAGGTTTAATTGATGAGTTAATGTGATTTTCGAATTGCATCTATTTTGCTAGGTTCTTGATTGGTTTTAATAAAAAAAATTATGTTATATAATTTTAATAGATTGATTTTAACATTGGAATCCCAAGGCAATGTGAATCTCTAATTTTCTAGGTTACTATTTATGTGTTTTTGAGAAGTTGTGGAGGTTTAATGTATGCTAGAGATATAAAGATTGTTTTGGATTTTTTTGGATGTCAATTGATGGATTAAACCTTTAGGTTTTGGCTGGGTTAAGTTTGGAAGACGTTTGATGTTGATTTCGGTAATTTTGGGAAAGGTTTCGGCTAGTGTTTGTAGAGGTTTGTTGTGGATTATTGTTGTTGGGTTTGTGAATGCATTTTGATGCATTGGATCCTCTATTTTTGTGTGGTAAAATCAGGGGAGGTTGATCCTCAAGCTTGAAGTGCCGCTTTGAAAGCTTTGGAGGAGTAAATTGCATCGGCGAATGAGGCTTTACGTTGTCGGTGAGTGAGAACGTGGATTTCAGCTTTGAAATGGTTTAAAGGTTATATTGGGGGTTTAAAATTAGCTTGAAATGCCGGTTTAAACTCAGAAGTAAGTATAAAGAGATTTCTCCCTCGGTCGTGCTTTTATGAATGGTTTTATACACTTGTTTTGAATGTCATGGTACCTACTGTTTAAGCATGTTTCAAAGTATGTTATATACATTTTTTGATCATATAATGATGATGGATGCATTGGTAAATGATCCATGTAAGCATGTGGAAATACTTGTTTTAAATCATGGCTTGTTGCTTTGGAAATGGTTTGGTTTGATGCATATAAAAACAATGAGGTACATGGTTAATAATGAATTATATTGGCAAGTGATGTGGTTTAAAATGTTATCGGATATAGTTCACCGGCCATAGGATTGATAGTGCACTATAAAAAGTCGCCTTGGATGTCGAGGGGTTTATACGGTCGCCTTGGATATAGTTCGCCAGCCATAGGATTGATAGTGCACAATGAGTTGAGTTTTCACCTGCTGCCAGTATGCACAATATAGGTTATAATTTTGCATCTAGATAAGATAAAAGAAAAAAATGGACGTAATTCGAGTTAAATCTTTACGGGTTTGTTTTGGCAAACTCAATGTAACTCGCTCGGCTCGGTCGCGACTAGGCCGGGTCGAGGGGGTTACACATCAATAGAGCATTGTTTTGTCGCTGCAAATCCTTGAATCCTAAACCCCCCACATCAAGCGGCTCCTTCACCGACTCCCATATTAATGTCGAACAAAAAATATTTTTATGACAAAAAAACACGGTACAACAAAATTTAATTTAACACTACCTTTATTTCGTCACTGAATGTTACTTATAAGGACACAATATTCGTTATAACAAATATTTATTTCATCGCAACAAGTAAATTTTGTTACAATTAGCTTGGATTTTAACATCAAAAAAATTGTTTTATGACAAAAACAAAAATTACAACAAAATTTATTTTCTCACAATAAGGCTAAACTACTTAAACAATTCTACATCTTGATTTGCATTATAAAAATCATGCATTAATCAAACTAGTCCTAATTGGCATTCTCTTTCTTGAAATTGTCACGTTTGGATTGGATTCTTTATCGTTTCTCTGCTTCAATAGATCTCTTGTCTCTATGCCTTGTGTAAGTCTCAAAAAAACTTATTTTTTTCTCTTTATTGACTCATTCCACGTTATAAAAAAGTCGCATACACTGAGATCATAGAAGAAAATCTAATATAAAACCATTAATTTCTACTCTTTATATCACATAATCACCATGGAGTGTGTGCTTTTATAATATTTCATGTGTAATAAAGAAAGAAAAAGATGAGTTGTGTAACGCCCCGGTTTTGGGCCTAGAGGTTTATAGGCTGATTAGATGGTCTGGTGGACTGGGTTAGAGATTCAGGTCGAATTTGGGATTAAAATTGAATTAAATATTTTTGGGTGAGAAAATATTTGGGAAAATATCTAAAAACCACTATTTATTATTTGGATATCTTTGGTAAAATCAATTTTGAAAAATGTGATTTTAAAATGTGACATTTTGGGTTAGTGACCAAAATCTAAGGAAATGAAAACTATTTTTAGTGACTGTTTTGTTAAAGGATCAGAACTTTGAATCTTTAAGGAGCTATTTGCCCAAAGTCTAATATCAGATTTTTCTACTTAATTGTTTATTTTAAAAGGGTTTTGGAAAATATAAATAGGTGGGCAAAATTAATTTTATAATTAATTGCTTAAACAAATTTCACGTAACTAATTTTCTCTAAAAGGATTTTCTCTCAAATTCTCTCCAGCCAAACACTCTTTTCTTCTTCAAAATCTTTTGGTAGCTTCTCGTTCTTCAATCTTTTAATAGTAAATGAATTCTTAATTGTTCCCTATCAAAATCTTATTGTTTTAATCTTGTTTTCTCATGTAAATCAATACAATTAAGGAGGAAAGTCAACATTAGAGGTGAGCTTCGTCACTTCCCAATTAATGAGTTTTGATCCTTACTGTTTAAGCATGTTTTAAAGTATGTTATGTACTGTTTTTGATCATGAAATGATGATTGATGCATATGGTAAGTGATCCATGTAAGTATGAGTTACACTTGTTTAAAAACATGAGTTGTTGCCTTTGAAATGGTTTTGAATTGATGCATATAAAAACAATGAGGTACATGGTTAATAATGGATTATATTGGCAAGTGATGTGGTTTAAAATGTTATCGGATATAGTTGCTCGGCCATAGGAGTGCACTATAAAAAGTTGCCTTGGATGTCGAGGGTTTTATACAGTGTACCGAATACTCCATCCAAGTACCCTAACGGTTGAGGGGATGGTACCAAAAAATCCCGTTAGTGGATTATGCATCTAACTGATGATTGGGGTTGGTGTCCTTTGGTTGCGGATGTACCTTTTTGTATTCCGATTAAGATGGCATGAAGTGTTGAGAGGACACTTGTTGAATCCGTGTATTCAATGTTATATTTTGGAAGTGGAACTTGGTTTATTATCACTTGAAAACCAATATAATTGTTAATGTATCATGTTGATAGATGTTAATGTATAATGTTGGTTTATACATGTTTTACTTTTTAAGCTTTGCATATGGTTGTTATGCATGGGAAGGCTTAAATTAAGGGTTGGCATTGGGATATGCTGTTGATCCATGATACATGTTGCATATGGTTTAATATGCTGGGTTTTAAAAGTGTTTAGTGCATGGTTTTCAAGGCATGATGTTTTAAATGATGATTGAAATGGTGATCTCAATATGGTTTTGGAAAATGGTTTAAAAATGCATTGATAGTGTGTTGTTTGAGCACTCTTCAGTAAGCCTTATGTGTTTATGCTCTTTTTGTCGATCAATGCAGAGAATTAAAGCTTGGGAGGCAGCACATGGGCAAGGGATTACCAAGGACTTCTGATTTGAAAGTATGATTTCGATTTAGACTTTGTAATAATAAAGGCAATGTGGTTCATTGTTGGTTTGGGAGGCGTTTGATAAACTCCCTGAATTTGCATGTTTGCTATGTTGTTTTGGTTTGTAAATGACCATTAATGCTTGGTATTGTTTTGGGATTTGCAATTCATGCTTTGAGTGGCTTGGTTCCTAGGAAGCATGCCTCTAGTTTACATTTGAAGCATAAAGCCATGTTATGTTGATAATTTTGTGATGCTTTGGTATAGATTGACCTTTAGGGATGTTGTGTTAATGTTTAAAACATGTTAGAATGTTTTGGTATCCTAGAAAGCATGTAAAACCAGCAAATTTGGTCATTACAGGTCCAATCGTATCGATACGCTGCTTCCGTATCGATATGAGTAAGCTGTTTTAGGCATAGCGTTTTGGTACATAAGGAACTGTATCGGTACATGCAAGAGTATTGTGGCAGGTGTATCAATACGCCTAAGCCGTATCGATTCGGTTTTGAGCTATTGAAATATGATTTTAAATAAAAGGCCAAGGCGTACCGATACACTTGCTCGTGTATCAATACGGGCAGCTGGTAATTCAGTTATTGGGATGTTTGGAAGTTTCTATTTCTTTCGTTTTGGTCCCTAAATGTTATGAATGCAATTGAATGAGTTCAAAATGATCATTTTGAGTTGATTTTTGACATATGAGCATGAAACCTGATTAATTAAGGATCGGTAAACTTAAAATGGGTTAAGTCCTTGTAATTCCCCAATAATTGTAATTTGGTCCCTAAATTGTAATTGCATACAATCGAATGTCAAATTAATGCCTGATTGTGTTGAGTTTTCTTCCGCTGCCAATATGCACACCATAGGTTAATATGTTGCATCTAGATAAGATAAAAAGAAAAAATAGTCAGGATTCGAGTTAATCTTTACGGGTTTGTTTTGGCAAACCCAATGTAGCTCGCTTGATTCGGTCTTGCGACTAAGCAGGGTCGAGGGGGTTACAAGTTGAACCTATTGAAGTAATGACTGGTTTAACACTTGCATGCTTAAACAAAGCTTCCACGCATTCTTATTTGCTCATGTTGAAATCAAGCACTTCTCTTTTCTCATGTTAAATATCAAGCACACTTCTATAAGATAGTGCACTTGCATAGAAGTACATGATCACCAACACCATTTAGAGTTATGTCTCATGACTACACAATAACTAGAGGCCTCCCTGTATACGTAATCTTATTTTTAAAAGGTGCTATGCGCACCGAGGCGCAATAGGTCTCTAGAGCCGAGGCGCTAGGCGAAGACGTACGCCTTTCGCAGGCAAGATGCCTTTTATATTAAAATATTATTTATATTAATTTAAATATAAATTTACAAATAAAATTTAAAAAATATATTCTTTATTAAGTGACGAAAATAGCTAATAAGTATATATTTTCAATAATTTATAGGATCTTAAAATCAAAATACTCCAATCAGATGTAGATTTAAAAACTATTAAAAAATATTTTAATATATACTTGAATATGTAATTTTAATATTTTATTTAAATTAATAGTTAGACATAAATTTTATTTTATTATATTAATTTACATCAAAATTAATGTTAAAATAGTCTTCTCAATCTAGATTATGTTTTTGAATCACAAATTTAATAAGATGATTGTTTTCATAAATAATAATAATAATAAATGTAATTAAAAACATTAATCTTTTTTAAAAAACTAATAATTAAAATAAAAAAAAATAAAAAAAGAGGGATTCGGTGAACCATGCCAACAAGACTGTCATTAAAACAATTTTTGGGCCTCACAAGAGCCATAAATAATAATTTTTAAAAAATAAATTAAAATAAAAGGCTTTATTTCTTCTTTTACCTATGCCATTTATTGGAAAACAAAGAAATAAAAAAGAACTACTTAATGGACAGCTATACCACAATTGAACACTTAGGAAATCGAAACAAATTAAAGAATATTAAAAAAGTTCCCTTCTTCTTCCTCAACTTAAAGGAGAGAGAAGAGACTTAAAGAACAGAACAAAGAAACTAAAAACAAAGAAGAGAGAAAAACTAAAGGTATGCTCGGGCTATTTCCTCTTCTTCCCAAGGGCGCAAAAGCGTCGCGCCCAGTGCCTTCACAAAAGCACCGCGCCACCCACGCCTCCGGTACCTCGCTGCGCCTTTACAGGCAGAGCCATTTTCTTTCATGCCTCCATGCGATAAAACTATGTAATTAGTCTAACAGTCATACAAACAAAAATAATAGAGCTATTCCGAAAAGCAGTCAGTCTAATGTGAGCTATGTGATAAAATAACTTTACAAAAATCATTCTGCATGTATTTTCAACTTACTTTTGCTTTTTTTACTGGTCGTTCGCCTGATTCCTCTCTCATGTCAATGGTAGAAGTCATGATTTCTGCCATATAATGCATATATATTACGATAATAAGTTTGAGTTCTCAACATGAAATGAGCTAAAAGGTATCTTGTAAAGGGTAAGACTCACTTTTTTCAATGGCCATCCCATTGTTTTTCAATATCTTAGCAATGATAAAATCAGTGGCAATAGTTGTCAGGAAGCATTGAAAGTGAGTTATAATGTAAAGCAAATTGTCGCACAATATCCTTTTCACAACATTTAAAACCAAGAAGAGAGCTGCATTGCAACACAATCATAAATCACATGCCATAAATGATGTACACATAGTGTGTTTATATGTCAAGGCAATGTGTTAATAATACAATTTGTTCACGTTGTTCCTTCCCGTTGCAGTAACGAAAGGTAGTGGAACAGTTTGCGAGCTCCAAGATGTATTAATTAGCCACGCAGGTTCAAGCTTTCAATTTATATAACTATTCTATCCCTCAAAAGCTAAACAGATAACATGTAATAAGAAATCGAGAGAGCAGCAAAACAAACTGCCACTTCAATGTTGTGTAACGAGTTTAAATTGTAGTTAAATAAAAACCAGGTTGTTTTAATATTAGGGGAAGAGTTTAAACATCTTAATATTGTTAGGGTTGGTGTTTAAGTTTTGTTAAAATGCTGCGTTTGAGTCTGTAGGGTTAAAATAGCGTGTTTTTCTGTTTTCTTCCTTATATGAGAAATCAATGGAAATGTTCTAGCCGTTATTCTTGGCTATTTTGCTTCTTTTTTCATCTTTTAACTCTTCTATTCTTCTCACCTATTCTTTTAATTCTGATTGTTCAATTCGGACTCTTACAAATGCATCAGAGCCTAGGTTCTTGCTTTGCTCATCAAAAATGAAAGAATTTACTGAAGAATTTGGGAAGGAACTGCTGGAGCAATTTGCTATTATATGGGATAAAGCGTTTGATCAAGTCTTTGGGCCTTCGAAAAGAAAAGAGAAACAAGATTTCCAGCCTGAGTTAGTAAATCCAGAAATCGTAGACTCTATGATAGCTGAGGAATCGGATGAATCATCTTTGGCAACCAATTTCGCAGAACCGATTGTTCAAGTCTCGACAACTGAAATCTCTGCTCTAGTGGAGTTTAGTGACCGTTTGTTGGAACCACCACTGGTTCAAGGTGAAGTGCCGATAGAGTTGGCTGAGACAGAACATGAACCGTTGGTAACAGGCTCTGTTGAATTCAAGGTGTTCGACAAATTGTCTGTGACAACATACAAAGAAGTTACAAGTCAAAGAATCCTAGTTCTAGAAGAAACTGATGGCTGTATGATCAAACAACTGGCTGTATGATCAAACAACCATTATTGGTTCCTGTGGTTGCTGAAAAACTCTACAAAAATGGTCGAGAGTTCAAGGTGTTTGATCACGTGTCCAATGGAATTCAAGCAGGGGCAACAATGAAAGAATTTATTGAAGCAGTGGAAATCGACTTCGTTGGTATTCGAGGTAACAATTTGAATGACTTTTGCTTAATAATAATATTTTCATTGTGAAGGAGTATTTGAAGTTGGAGCCATTGCAATTGATACAATTTAAATTTTTTGATCCTGGTATCTTCATTAGCAATGCTATACCATTTATTGAGTCTAAATTTTATATGGTTGCACTGTTAAAATATTGTGAGCAAATGGAAGTGCCTAAAGAATTAATAGTCCCACAACAGTTGCAAGAGCTAAAGATGCAGGGGTCTTATTTTGCTTCTTTTAGTCCAGCAAAAAAGGGTTACAAAATTGTAAGACAAGGAACTCGTACTAGAGTTAGGGGAGGTGTAATGCAACTCATAGTTGGTGGGGAGAGAGATGCTGAATTTTCTGACTCAAAAGGAGCTAAAAAAAAGGTGCCCGACCTCTTAGTGAGGATGATCGAGTTGATAACTTCTCAAGGGAGCACTTGCTTCATAGGGTGCTGCATAGTGTTTGGCTGGAGGATGCAACTGATAGAGTTAGACAATTGTATTTGTCTTACTATTGGTCAATTTCGAAGAGTTTGGTACATTCAATGGCTCACAAGCTCATATTAGCTATGAGGAATGGGGACTTCTCAAAGAAAGAGATGGAGTTTTGTATTCTTGATCTTCTGGGAACAATTATAGCATCTAGAAACTCCGGAAGTGAGCATGAATTTGGTCCAATCTTGTTTAGAACGTCTTCATTTGACTTGCAATTTCAACAAGTACTCTTTAAGGACACTGATAATAGGGGATGTGCATATATCATAGGCCCTGCACCTAACCAATGGGGTTTTACAATGGAATGGAAAGATCCATGGGATTCAGTTGTTGACATTGCAGTTGCGGATAAAGCACAACTCCATTCTAATGAGGGAAATGACGTTCATAAGGATCTGCAAAAGAAACTTTGCAGCCCTCCACTTCTCTATGGCAGAACAATATGGCTACTAGCTGTGTTTATAAATTTTAATACAGTCTGAGATTCTTTTGGATTAACATATGATATATCATTTGAGTTAAGCATGCTTGATCGACTTAAGTTTGGATTGTTGGCTCACCTGCAAGTCCTTCTATTTTGTTGAAAGTTTTAATCAGATGTTTATTAACTTGGATTGACAAAATATGTGATTTGACTGTTGTTGAGGGGGGTATGAGTACACTTCTACAGTCCATTGATGCTAGTGGCAAACAACACAAAAAAACAGTCTCCAACACTTGTGATTCATTGTTATTCAAGTTGGCAGGAAGTGACTCAATTAAGGGTGTTATAGTTGAGCAAACAAACTGCAATGCCAACTTACACTGGAATTTGTTAAAAAAGAAATGAAAATCAGCAAGACTCAAGAATCAATAGTGAAGACAATTGAGGAAAATCTAAGTGGTGAACAACACTGTAGTGATGCACAAGAAATTCAACCAGTTCGGACCAGACTATTTCAACCAGTTCAGGGATTTTCCAACAGATCATTTCAATTCATGTTGAGTCATAAGGTTCAGGGAACTACTTCAATCCTGTCCATGGTATGCATAGTGATCCGGTTCAGTACAGTAACACTGTTAGACTGAATAGTAGGCCAGTTCGAATGTTGAATTCTCATTTGATTGAAAATATGCCGTTTACTTTCGAACATGATCGACTTGATGAACCAATTAGGGTGCTTTTTGACCCCGAAGGTATTAATCTTGTCTGCTTTGACATGGAAACTATATTGTTGGTTCATATTTGGTTTTCAGCCATTGTTGTAACCCCCTCAACCCGGCCTTGACGCTATACCGAATCGAGCGAGTTACATTGGGTTTTGCCGAAATAAAACCCGAAACGATTAACTAGGATTAAGTCCATTTTTTCCTTTTTACCTTGTATAAATGCAACATTAGGACCAAAGGTGAGCATACTAGCAGCGGATGAAATATCAACTAAATCGGACGTCGAATCGACATCCAATTTGGTGTAGTTGCAATTTAGGGACCAAATTGCAAATATGGAAAATTACAAGGACTTAAACAATTTCAAAGTTACTATTCCTCAATTAATTAGGTTATATGCTTACTTGTAAAAAACCAGCTCAAAACAATCATCTAAGCACATTCAATTGCATTCGTAAGAACTAGGGATTAAAACGAAAGAATTTCAAAACATAAAATCTCCACCAACTAACATAACTGCCAGTTGTACCGATATGGTCCCAAGGCGTATCGGTATGCGGGCTATACAAGCTAAAATCAGATTTCAGTGGCTAAAAGGCGTACCGATCACATCTTTGTGTACCGCTACGGGGCCACCAAAAACACATACACGTACCGATACGGAGCCCACATATCGGTACGCCTGGACCTGTAATGTCCAAAATTGCTGGGTTTTTTCTCTCTTACATGGATTCAAACATGCCTTAATTCAACACAATGATACATACAACTGCATAAAAGGGTCAAACCATGCTTTATGTTGTCACTTAATTTTCATCGTCTTTTTATTTTTATTTATTTATTTCATTCTATATTTTTATTTATTTTATTTTATATATAATATAGCCTCATTAGATATAAAAACCAAAAAGAAAATAAAGGGATCCATTTTAAAAGAGTTCATTTTAAATAAATAAGAACCTATGTACATTGTTGGCCCAATCTGACCCAAAGATAAACCTTAACTAACCCCATTTTTATCTCATATGCAGGCTTTAATCTAAGCTGTCAGATCTAGGGTAAGGATCCAATAGTCCATATTAGACCAAAGAAAACAAGGGCTGCCCACTCGCGTTGTCACGCATCAGGCAAGCTCCGCGTGTGTGGCACACGTGCTCGAGGTTGTAGGCACTGCGGGAGGCCGTTAGGCACTCCTTTGGACACACTGCCATCGTCGACCGGGAAAGCTAGGTCGTATCGAACCGTCGCAGGTCCTCTTCGCAATCTAAGCCGCCCGGTACCTCTCCTGATCTCGCCGTGGTTTGTGAGCAACAATATTAGCTCGGGGCTGTGACATTAGCAGTTGCCGACGTCGTCGCACCGCACCGATCAACTCCCACAGTCAGCCATCCCTCATTGAAGCTCGTGCCGCACTGCTGCCGTCATTTTCTATCCTACCGAATCTGTAGCAAACATGGAAGGGAAATGTTAGGGTTTCGTTCGAATATGGAAAGAAAAGGGAAAGAATCAACCCTGTTAGGATATTTGTTTTGATATAATAATTGAAAAATAGTTTTGGACTAATTTGAAAAGATTTCAAAAATGTTTTTAAGTCCAAACAACTTGAAAATATGTTTGATGGATTTTATAAGGTTTTGAAATGATTTAAATGTCTTTAAAGTAGCCAAACCTGAGTTTTTCTAATAACCGTACCGATACGGTATTCCCGTATCGATACGCCTTAGGGTTTCAGCTACAGTCTATTTGAAACTGCCAAAACCCGTACTGATACAGGGCTTGCTCGTATCGATACGGAGATGGATCGTTTCGATACGCCTCTTAGCATTTTGATATGCCTACGTGGTAAAAACCCCAACGACCAAAACCTTTCAAAGGCTATTTCCCAACGGTCTTTTAAATTGAGAGCCGTACCGATACGCTCTTATGCGTATCGATACGCATCAGCTGTGAAGAGCATAACAGCTAGTTCTGAAGAAGGGCGTACCGATACGGCTACTTGCGTATCGATACGTACAGCTTTAAAACTATATTTATTGCGGGAAATAAAAGCCCCAACGGCTCCAATTCAATCCAACGGTCTCCAACGGCTAGAAGCTCAATTGAGAGTATAAAAGGGACCTCCAAGCATCTTTGGAAGACTAATGATCCTCAAGCCAACAATCATATGATCAAGAAATGTCTTAGTGCTCATATTGTCATATTTCTTGTATAGACAACACTTGTGAGCTTAATTGTAAATGTATGCTCAAGTGTTTTAGGTTTTGGGTGAGAGCTTAAGAGTGAAAACAATCACCTTTTAGAGGGATTTCTAGTTTGCTAAGTTTTCTCTTGTTAGAGAGTGTTCCCAAAGCTCGGTTTGTGAGCTTTGGATGCTAGACTTGGTGAGTAAGTCTAGGCTGTAAATGGTTACCTCCTTACCCTAGAAAATGGGAAGAATTCTTAGTGAATTGGTTGAAATCCTTAGTAGGAAGCTAAGGTAGTGGATGTAGAGCTTGGTTAGAAGCTCGAACCACTTTAAATATTGTGTCTAATTTTTTTCTATATTTTTTCTTCCACCACCATCACCCAAATTACATATTCTCCACCACTTGGCAAGCAATTCGGTTGTGATTATCGAGCCTAACAATTGGTATCAGAGCGAGGCTCAATTCGAGATGACTTGCATTCTATTGAGGTGATCCTAGCAAGCTCGACCGACAAACAATCAACCGAAGCCATGGCGTAATCCATTGACCGACCACCATTCTTTGACGGGATCAACTACTCCTATTAGAAGAATAAGATGATGTATTTCATGAGATCCAAGGATTATCATCTTTGGGACATTGTTGAAGATGGTCCGTTCGTGCCACAACGAAGCAAGGTGGAATGGAGTGCTGATGATCGCAAGAAGATGAAGCTAAATTGCAAGGCTTTGCACATTCTCTTTTGTGCTTTTAGCCCAGACATATACGCAAAAATGTCTTATTGTGAGAGTGCCAAGGAAGTATGGGACAAGCTTGAAGTCATATACGAGGGAACCAACGACGTAAAGAAGACCAATATCGGCCTTCTTAACCTAGAGTATGAGAACTTCAAGATGGACCCCGATAAAGACATTAAGAGGATGTTCGATCGTTTTTCCATAATCTTCAATCAACTCAAAAGTCTTGGAGAGGAGGTTTCAGAAGACAAACTCGTTCGGAAGTTGATCTACTCACTTCTCGAATCATGGGAGTCCAAAAAGACGGTAATTGTAGAAGCAAAGATCTTGAAGGAGCTCGAGCTTGACGAGCTCGTGGGATCTTTTCTCACGCATGAGATGATGTCTCAGCCCTTGAAGAGGGAGAAGGAGAAGAAGATTAAAGAGCAAGGCATTGATGTGAATGTCATTGCTCTTCCAACCTCCACATGCTAACATGTAGATTCAAGTGAGGAGGAAAGTGAAGATGAAGAGGTCGTCAAGCTCTTCAACAAATTCATCTGATTCATGAGGAAAGAAAAGGAAGAACTAAGACAAGAATCAAGGATGAAGAAGAAGGGGCCAAGCTCTTCAAGCCATAAGAAGAAGGCCTATGTGGCTACTTGGAGTGATGATGACTCCACCAAAGATGAACAAGCCAACCTTTATCTTATGGCCATCGAAAAAGATTCGAGGGTAACTTCTAATTCATGTACTTCTAGTTCATATTTTTTGATGAATTACAAGATGCCTATGATGATTTGGTTTTATAGTTTAAAAATTACATTTTGAAAAACAAGAAAGTGATTTCAAATTTGAAAATTCAAAATGATTTAATTTCTAAAACCAAAATTGAACTTGAAGCAAAACTCAATGAGTTTAAGAAAAAGTGCATAGGTTTACAAACTTTGCTTCATAAAGTTCAAGAAGAAAAATATTTTATTTCCAAAGAGCTTGAAAAGAAAAACAATTTTATAAAATCAAATTTTTACCAAAGACAATCTAGTGCCCATAGATTTTTGAATGGAAAATGTTTTAGAAGTATTTCGATCCCAAAAGGACTAATTACTTCAACTAAAAAAAGATGAAATTGAAAAATGGATTCCTAAGGGGACTAAGTTATGTGCTACTAATGCTTATGGATCCAAAGCAATTTGGATACCAAAAATCACTTGATTATCTTGTTTTAGGTGTGATCGAGAATGATCAACAAAGTAAAACATTGAGGGGGAGCTCCATACACACAAGGAAAGCACTTGAAGAAGGAAGGCTTCACATCCTCCCTTTAGTTCAAGTGTGGTAAAATTTAGTTGAATTTATTTACTTTAATTTAGTTTATTCACTTTAATTCAACTAGATTATCATAAATTGTTTGACTAACATTTGATGATGCTTTAAGTAAAGGGGAACCATTTTTAAACAACTCTTATTTTATTATTTTTTAACTCTCCATTGTTATGGACTTAAAAGTTTTCAAACTTTGGTTTGAACCATTTTTGATATAACAAAAAGAGGGAGAATGGTTCGAAAAATTGAATTTTCAAATGAATAAGTGGGAGCTATTAACTCTTTTGAATCTATATTCTCTTATTCAAAATTTATTTTTACAAAGTGAGAGAATCCCAAAAACAAATTTTCAAGTTGGTTTTATTATATCAAAGAATGGGAGATTGTTAGGATATTTGTTTTGATATAATAATTGAAAATAGTTTTGGACTAATTTGAAAAGATTTCAAAAATGTTTTTAAGTTCAAACAACTTGAAAATATGTTTGATGGATTTTATAAGGTATTAGAATGATTTAAACGTCTTTAAAGTAACCAAACCCAAGTTTTGCAAATAACTGTACCAATACAGTATTCCCCATATCGATACGCCTTAGGGTTTCAGCTATAGTCTATTTGAAACTACCACGATACGTCTCTTAGCGCTTCGATACGCCTACGTGGCAAAAACCTCAACGGCCAAAATCTCCCAACGGCTATTTCCCAACGATCTTTTAAATTGCAGGCCGTACCGATACGCTCCTACGCGTATCAATACACATCGGCAGTGAAGAGCATAACGGCTAGTTCTGAAGAAGGGCGTACTAATACGGACAACTTTAGAACTACATTTATTGCGGGAAATAAAAGCCCTAACGGCTCCAATTCAATCCCATAGGTCTTCAACGGCTAGAAGCTCAATTGGGAGTATAAAACGGACCTCCAAGCATCTTTGGAAGACTAATGATCTTCAAGTCAACAATCATATGATCAAGAAATGTCTTAGTGCTCATATTGTCATATTTCTTGTATAGACAACACTTGTGAGCTTAATTGTAAATGTATGCTCAAGTGTTTTAGGTTTTGGGTGAGAGCTTAAGAGTGCAAACAATCACCTTTTAGAGGGATTTCTAGTTTGCTAAGTTTTCTCTTGTTAGAGAGTGTTCCCAAAGCTCGTTTTGTGAGCTTTGGATGCTAGACTTGGTGAGTGAATCTAGGTTGTAAATGGTTGCCTCCTTAGCCTAGAAAAGGGGAAGAATTCTTAGTGAATTGGTTGAAATCCTTAGTAGGAAGCTAAGGTAGTGGATGTAGAGCTTGGTTAGAAGCTCAAACCAATCTAAATCTTGTGTCTAATTTTTGCTTCCACCACCATCACCCAAATTACATCTTCTCCACCACTTGGCAAGCAATTCGGTTGTGATTATCGAGCCCAACAAGCCCCAAATCTACTTAGATTCGAACCAGAATCAAAATCGAATCATCTTCAAATCGAATCTGAATCTGCATTGAATGTGATACATGTATGGGGGGCTAAAATGATGCATTGTATGGGCAGATCTGGATTGAGTCTAGAGCTCCTAGTTCTTGCTACAACTTGATTGAAGGCTTCCAAATCCAAGATTGAGTCTAGAGCTCCTAGTTCTTGCTACAACTTGATTGAATGCTTCTAAATCCAAGATTAAAAGCCAAAACAGTGCATGCATAGGAGGTCAAAAACGATGCATCTTGGACAAGAAATTGAATCTGTTTGTAAAGTCTGGAAAGTCAGCCAACCTACGACGAGTTTTTGGATGGGATCCGGGCATTTCTGAGTCAAGTTGTCTTCTAACAAATTGTCCTCCATTCAATTAAATTTCTAACGCATCTTGAAACGCATCAATCGGACATCAGGAACTCAAGATACGTCCAATTTACTGAAGACTGCGCATGCAGAAAACTGGATATGGGATTTTGAAAAATTCAGCTCAAAAGCTAACATATAAGGCTTTGGACGAATTAAACTTAGCCCAATATATTTATTATCATTTAAATTGATGTTTTTAGGGTTTTATATACTTTTTAAGAACCAGCCACCCAACCCTTATCAGCTTATCACTTGCCTTATCACCCTATTCCTTGCCACACAAGCACAAGGAGTTTAAAGGCTGTTATTTTTATTATTATTTTTAATTGGATTAGGTTTTCCTTGTTGTAGTAAAAGTTAAATTACTTTGTCTATCCTTCACCTATAAAAGGATTAAGCCTCCATCATTGTAAAATAGATTTTCTTTGATTTATGAAATATTTAGTGAGTTTGCTTTTGCAAGTGCTGATTACTTGTGCCTTCGAAGTCTTCTTCAACATAAGTTCGACGAGTTCTTTTGAGGGAGATCATCTTCACACTCTTGCTTGCCTAGATAATCGCGTCTAGGAGGGTGAGTTAGAGCCGCTTGAGGTTGCTTGCTTAGATAATTGAGTCTAAGAGGGTGCCGAGGACAAAACAAAAACAACAATTCGCAAGCCATCTTCATCTTCAACCTTCACACCATCTTCCATAATTCCATAAACAAAGCTGGAATTTCCAGATTTGTTTTACCTATCTTCTTCTTAATCTTTTTTTCATCTTTTTATTTATATTCTTATTTCTTATCATCTAATCCTTCATCTTGTCTTTCTTTCTTTAATTTTCCAGCATCGAATCTGAAATTTTCAAGAAAAGCCCTTCTATTTTCTCTTGAATTTTCATATCTGCTCATAGTTTCTTGATTGTCTAGAGCTCCTAGTTCTTGCTACAACTTGATTGAAGGCTTCCAAATCCAAGATTGCGCTACTCTATCATTTGGTATCAGGTTTGGGACGGTTCTTGGCAAGAATTTTGGCGTTTTTTGGGGAAAAAACTCAAAAATTAGAGAAAATTCGTCAAAACCGAACGAGTGAATTTTGAGCTGAAAATTTCCAGATCAGATCTACACCATTGGAGGAGTCACCACACAAAATTTTAGATTTTTTGTACTTCAGGAACACCTCGAACGAAGTGGATAAAGTTTCAGCAAAATTAGGGTTTTCCCCCTACTTTAACCCTATTTTCATTATTTTTTCTTCAATTTTCGTTAATTTCAGTTTATTTACCTTGTAAAAAGAAAAAAAGAAGGAAAAAAAGAAAAAAAAAGAAAGAAAAGTGAGAAAGCTCATACCTAGCCACCAACCACCATCAAGAATCATCAAGATCACCATCATCAACCACCACAAGCATCACATTGAAGTGGATTCAACATTGGATTTCTTCCTTCAAGTTGTTTATGGCTTTTGGGGTTATCATCTTTCTCTACTATTTTTTTTCTACTCTTAGTTTCTTAAGTTCCTTTGTTTTGCTTCTTCTTTCTTCTATTACGCAATTTAACACCTTCTCTTTTCTGGTGTGAGTAGGACTAAAAGTTGCATTACAATCATTCTTTCTTGCAACTATATTCAATTGGTGTCAAGCCTTTCATTGGACTCCTAGTACAATTAGGACTCATTGTTAGGATTAAATTCCGATTGTAACTTGTTGACTTGTGGCAGGAAGGTCTTTAAAGAGCACGAGACCAGTTTACTTGCCTCGCTAAATATTTATTCCTTGGAGTGTTTAGTGAGATTTCTAGTTTTCTTTTGCTTTTTACCTTTTAAATTTGAGTGTTTCAGGATGTCAGAAACGAGTAACGACGAAGAACCACATGAAGTGACTCTTCAAGAATTTTCGGATACTCTCAATAAACTTGAACGGACTGTAACCTCATTGGCAACCAAGCTTGAGCACACCAATACAGTCGTAACCACAATCTCTCAAACCATTAGGAGATTAGAAACCACTGCTATTGCAAGCGATACAGAAGAGCCTAGGCGTCCAAATCTTGTTCCCATTCAGAATAGACGCCAAAACCCCTTACATAGGCACAATCCTCGCACAGAGCCGCGATGAGCAACAAACACATTAGCCAAACCAAAGATCACTATACCACATTTTCAAGGAAGGTATGACCCTGATGCTTATTGTGACTGGGAAAATCAAGTTGATCTTCTATTCGAGCATTATCAATGTCCCAAAGAGGATCAAGTTCCACTGTTGACTCTCGAATTCACTGAATATGCTTCCATTTGGTGGTCCCAATTGGTCCTCAATCAGCGTCTAAATGGAGAAACCAAGATAACCTCATGGGGAGAACTTAAAAAAGTCACGCGAGAACGATTCGTTCCCCCATTATATCAACGGGAGATCAAACAAAAGTTACAAAGGATCCGACAAGGCTACAGAACTGTTGATGAGTATCTCAAAGAGATGGAATCATTGATGCAAAGAGCCGACATACAAGAGGATGAAGAGGATACAATGACTAGGTTTGTTATCGGACTCAATGACAACATTCTTGAGGTACTTGAACTCAAAACCTACTACACCCTTCAAGAGGCATTCCAATTCGCCATGACAATTGAAAAGTGCATCAAAGATCGAAAACGATATCGACAGAAGAATTATCACTATGACAGAGGTACCACTCAACCTTTATCTCATTCTAATTCTTCTAAACCTTTGCTCGACTCAAGTAGACCAAAGCAGAAAATTGAAACATCCAAGTCATTGGATAAAACCAAGACAAAAATCCTCATGTTGACGGAAAACACACAAACACTCAAACAAGAGGATAGTGATAATGAACACATTAGACAAGATGGCAATGCTTCTAATCCCTCATGTGAAGTAGTAGGTCCACTTGCTATACTCCCATCACCTCCCCACAAAGAAAGTAAGTGTAATTCTAACCCTTCATTTGATTCTTGTCCTATCATTTCGTTAGAAACACTTTCTCCTCTACAGAAATTGTACATTGATGATAAATTTTGTGAGAGGGATATGGGATGTGAGAAACAAAAGACTGAGAGTAAATAGGCCGAGAGTGAAAAAATTCAAATTAACGGCCCAAATTTGGTGAGTGAAAATACATATGAGGTAAAAGTCACACAAAGCCCAAAAGAAAAAGACAAGAAAAAGAACGCGACGAGTGATTTTGTTTTGACTAATCCTTACAAATGTTCGAGTAGTGCTGTCTTATTTTTTCAGGATTTTGTTGAACCATTGAGAGGAGCTCAATTAGATCAATCCACATACAACAAAGAAGCCTTTTCAATTGAAGTTGATGATTGTTCTCTCATTGCCGATTTTGATTCGAGGACGAATCCTTTTGAGGAGTGGGGGAATGATACATGCATGAGCGGGATCAAATTACTAATATTGGACAAGAAGCTAAATTTGTTCGATGCAAACAATAAAAGCCAAAATAGTGCACGCATAGGAGGTCAAAAACGATGCATCTTGGACAAGAAATTGAATCTGTTTGTATAGTCTGGAAAGTCAGCCAACTTGCGACGCGTTTTTGGATGGGATCCGGGCATTTCTGAGTCAAGTTGTCTTCTAACAAATTGTCCTCCATTCAGTTAACTTTCCAACGCATCTTGAAACGCATCAATCGGACATCAGGAACTCAAGACACGTCCAATTTGCTGAAGACTGCGCATGCAGAAAACTGGATACGGGATTATTACGGGATTTTGAAAAATTCAGCCCAAAACTAACATATAAGGCTTTGGACGAATTAAACTTAGCCCAATATATTTATTATCATTTAAATTGATGTTTTTAGGGTTTTATATACTTTTTAGGAACCAGCCATCCAGCCCTTATCAGCTTATCACTTGCCTTATCACCCTATTCCTTGCCACACAAGCACAAGGAGTTTAAAGGCTGTTATTTTTTTTTATTTTTAATTGGATTAGGTTTTCCTAGTTTTAGTAAAAGTTAAATTACTTTGTCTATCCTTCACCTATAAAAGGATGAAGCCTCCATCATTTTAAAATAGATTTTCTTTGATTTATGAAATATTTAGTGAGTTTGCTTTTGCAAGTGCTGATTACTTGTGCCTTCGAAGTCTTCTTCAACATAAGTTCGACGAGTTCTTTTGAGGGAGATCATCTTCACACTCTTGCTTGCCTAGATAATTGCTTCTAGGAGGGTGGGTTAGAGCCGTTTGAGGTTGCTTGCTTAGATAATTAAGTCTAAGAGGGTGCCGAGGACAAAACAAAATCAACAATTCGCAAGCCATCTTCATCTTCAACCTTCACACCATCTTCCATAATTCCATAAACAAAGCTGGAATTTCCAGATTTATTTTACCTATCTTCTTCTTAATCTTTTTTCATCTTTTTATTTATATTCTTATTTCTTATCATCTAATCCTTCATCTTGTCTCTTTCTTTAATTTTCCAACCTCGAATCTGAAATTTTCAAGAAAAGCCCTTCTATTTTCTCTTGAATTTTCAGATCTGCCCATACTTTTCTTGATTGAGTCTAGAGCTCCTAGTTCTTGCTACAACTTGATTGAAGACTCTGATACCAATTGATACGGAAGCCAGGATCCAAGAATTACATCAAAATCTAGGAACCTTCTAGATCATAATTAATCTAGCAAACTCACTAATATGACCCTAGAAGACCCCAAACTCCAAGTTCAGCAAACTGATAATAAAGCATGATCTTGATGTAGAAACGAGATAGGATGAATTTGATGGTGGTGTTGGATAGATTTGTCCTTGGCACCCTCCTAATCGCAATTGAATAGGTAAACACCTGCAAACGTCACGAATCTCTCTGATGAATGGATGATGACGAGATAGATGTTGTAGGATATTTTGTCCTCGACACCCTCTTAGACGCGATTATCTAAGCAAGCAACCTCAAGCGTCTCTAACCCACCCTCCTAGGTGCAATTACCTAGGCAAGCAAGAGTGTGAAGATGATCTCCATTACAAGAACTTGACAAACTTACGTTGAAGAAGACTTCTGATACGAAAAATAACAAGGCAAATCTATCTACCTTGAAAATAAAATGGCCCATGGCCAAAGGTTTTTACAATTCATAAACTCATGATGTTGTTTTGTCCTCATATGCATGCATTGTTTTGGCTTTTATTGTTTTCATCGAAAAAATTCAGCTTCTTGTCCAATATTAGTAATTTGACCTCGCTCATGCATGTATCATATTCATACGGAAGCCAGGATCCAAGAATTACCTCAAAATCTAGGAATCCTCTAGATCACAATTAATCTAGCAAACTCACTAATATGATCTGAGAAAACCCCAAACTCCAAGTTCAGCAAACTGATAATAAAGCATGATCTTGATGTAGAAAACGAGATAGGATGAATTTGATGGTGGCGGTGTTGGATAGATTTGTCGTCGGCACCCTCCTAATCGCAATTGAATAGGCAAACACCTGCAAACGGCATGAATCTCTCCGATGAATGGATGATGACGAGATAGATGTTGTAGGATATTTTGTCCTCAGCACCCTCTTAGACGCGATTATCTAAGTAAGCAACCTCAAGCGACTCTAACCCACCTCCTAGACGCAATTACCTAGGCAAGCAAGAGTGTGAAGATGATCTCCATTACAAGAACTTGACGAACTTACGTTGAAGAAAACTTCTGATACGAAAAATAACAAGGCAAATCTATCTACCTTGAAAATAAAATGGCCCATGGCCAAAGGTTTTTGCAACTCATAAACTCATGATGTTGTTTTGTCCTCCTATGCGTGCATTGTTTTGACTTTTATTGTTTTCATCGAACAAATTCAGCTTCTTGTCCAATATTAGTAATTTGACCTCACTCATGCATGTATCATTCCCGCACTCCTCAAAATGATTCGTCCTCGAATCTAAATCGGCAATGAGAGAACAATCATCAACTTCAATTGAAAAGGCTTCTTTGTTGTATGTGGAGTGATCTAATTGAGCTCCTCTCAATGGTTCAACAAAATCCTGAAAAAATAAGACAGCACTACTCAAACATTTGTAAGGATTAGTCAAAACAAAATCACTCATTGCGTTTTTTTTCTTGTCTTTATCTTTTGGGCTTTGTGTGACTTTTACCTCATATGCATTTTCACTCACCAAATTTGGGCCGTTAATGTGACTTTTTTCACTCTCGGCCTCTTTACTCTCAGTCTTTTGTATCTCAAATCCCATATCTCTCTCACAAAAATTATCATCAATGTACAATTTCTGTAGAGGTGAAAGTGTTTCTAATAGAATGATAGGACAAGAATCAAATGAAGGGTTATAATTACACTTACTTTCTTTGTGGGGAGGTGATGAGTGTATATCAAGTGCACCTACTACTTCACATGAGGGATTATAAGCATTATCATCTTATCTAATATCTTCATTATCACTATCCTCTTGTTTGAGTGTTTGTGTGTTTTCCGTCAACATGGGGATTTTTGTCTTGGTTTTGTCCAGTGACTTGGATGTTTCAATTTTCTGCTTTGGTCTACTTGAGTCGAACAAAGGTTTAGAAGAATTAGAATGAGATAAAGGTTGAGTGGTACCTCTGTCATAGTGATAATTCTTCTGTCGATATCGTTGTCGATCTTTGATGCGCTTTTCGATTGTCATGGTGAATTGGAATGCCTCTTGAAGGGTGTAGTAGGTTTTGAGTTGAAGTACCTCAAGAATGTTGTCATTGAGTCCGATAACAAACCTAGTCATTGTATCCTCTTCATCCTCTTGTATGTCGGCTTTTTACATCAATGATTCCATCTCTTTAAGATACACATCAACAGTTCTATCAAAATGGAAAAGGGAAAGAATTAGCCCAGAATTCAAATCAAATCAACTCCAAATCAAATATGTATCTGCATTAAATGGAAAAGGGGAAAATCACCCAAAAATAGGGATTTATTTATTCCGAATTTTTGTATTTTAGGTATGAAAATTACCTATGTAAATCATTGAACCCCTTTGTAAAAATACACGGTTTTTTTTAAGAGTTACACAAAGTTTTTTAGAGAGTTCTGCACAATTTTTTAACTTGGATTCGAAGTTGGAATAAAAGCTTGAAGCATTATTGAGGTATTTATTGTATCATTCTTTTTATGTGCATTCTTTTATTTCGAATATATGTTGATCTTGTTAGAACTTTAAATTACCACTACCATAACCCGAATTCGAGTGAAGTGATGGTTGAAAATTGAGGATTGAAAGAAAGAGGGGATTTTGATTTTTTTTAAAAGGGGAAAGTAGTTTTCTTTCGTTTTGAGAATTTTAAATTAGATTCGAGTTGGTATTTTTAATATTTTTTTAATTTGATCAATATTTTTGTTTTTTTCTGAATTTTAATAGTATTCAACCTTTTTTTTCCTTTTTAACCTTTTAAAATTAAATTTTAGTTTGTACATATATTTTTTTTAAAAAGGAAACCCGATTTACATATTGTGTTGACCAACTTTAGGGAAGGATACACATTCCTTAAATAAAAAAGGATTCTTTATTTTATCCCTTTTTACTAATTTGTTCAAGATTTTGTATTTATTTAATTTTTGTAAATATAATTGCTTAACTTTAATTTTTATGTATCATTTTTACTTGATTCTTTCCTAAAATACCAAAGCATTAATGTTTTAATTAAATAATTAGGTTAAATAAGGCCTCTAGGGTTAGGTACTTAAATATCTTAGATAGAGCCTTGTAAATATAAAAGTAAAAAACACTACTAAGTTTAATCAATAAAACACGCTTAATCATACTTTAACCCTAATAGGTAAAATCAATGTAGAATATATTGTAGGTTGATAATCACTAACTTAGAGTAAATAAAAGCTTTAACACACTAATTATTTCTTTGTTTGTATGATTAAAAAGTGGAACTTAATTAATGCGGTGTCCTATCGAAGTGAAGTGACGGGTTAGCACTAGAAATGTTGGCGATGATTACAGTTTACTTTTTGGATGATGGGATCGTTAAAATGGAATCATATTCATAAATGGACAATGAGTTGAATTTTATATGAACTTGCAAATTCCAACATTAAAACGTTTTGTAATCGGCTAGGTACCAATTTTTGGGCGCTGTGGGGGTGCTAATTCTTCCCCACGCGGAATCGACTACGAACCCCTTTTTGTTTTTCACAGACCAAAATGTTGTTTTAATAAAATAAAATGATTTTATTAAATGACACGTTTTTAGGTGATCTAATCACACCTTTTAAAGGATTGGTGGCGACTCCGTTGTTGTTTTGTTTTTTTTATAAAACGTCAAGCTCGAAAAAAGTGTTGCGACACTTTATACACAAGGTAACAAGATCAATTCATGAATAGATACATCAATCACAATTCTAGAGGCATGTTACCTATGAACCACCCGACTCAACATTCAAAAAGATATTCAAAGCACATATCAACATAGGCATTGCATCGACAACCTTTCAACAACATTTTAAGTATGTTAGCTTCAGAAAAGCATGATCATAAGTATTTTCGACCAATATGCATACCAAAGGAAAATCACAAAGCATAAGGTCATGCTAGCAAGACCTCAACCATCATGTCTCAAATCTAACCACAAAAGCCATTTTACCATCACAATATGACCAAAATCCAAATCCCCCAAAACATGGTAACACATTACCTTATTTACCGAATTTAAAACCAAGTTCTCATACTCAAGTAAATGTCTTGATCTTGGACCTTCCTTGCCAAACCAATGTTGTCCCTTAATTCTATTGCTCTGTATAAATGGGAAAAAGAGAGTGTAAGCACAATTGCTTAGTAAGGATGCTCATATACAACATTGATGCAATTGAAAACCGTTTGAAAACCATCACCTTGTTTCCAAAAACATGCTTAACTTCCCAAGCATCATCACAAATGTTTAATTAACAACTCATGCTTAACCTCCCAAGCATTTCACATTTAATTGAAAATCCATTTGAAAACAATAAACCATCTTTTTTTCAAAACATGCTTAACTACCCAAGCTTTTTCTCATTTGTTTCCAAACAAATCATGCGTAGCAACCATATGCATCATAATCATTTGCAAAACACTTTTATCACATATATTCTCATATTTTGGCATTTATAGTGACCTGGATAGACTTACCTATATCCATGGATAGCACTACCCCTATCCATACATGTTCAGATACATGGATTCCACTTGATGGCACAACCCCCATCAGGTCTCATGGCGGTACTACCTATATCATAACTCACTTCGGTCGGGAATAAAACTACCCTTATCCCGTTGTGATAGCACTACCCTTATCACTTCACAATAGCATTACCCCTATTGTGTAACCGAAGAATTTCACACGATCATTTTTACATTTTATAGTGCACTTTAATCCTATGGCTAGCCAACCATATCCAAAACTTTCTCAATACATCATATAGCCAAAATATCATTATCAAATACATTTACTCACTATTTTCAATGCATTTCTCAAAACTGTTTCATATGCAATGCCACATTGACAAAGGAAACAACATATTCTGTAACATCCCTTAACCGGTTTAGAAGCTAAACAGAGTTAAGATGAGTTACTTAACATACAAGAAACAACAGAAAGCATATACAACAAGGATTAATTACTAAGGGAAGGTAGCAAAAACAAAATGGGTGTCAAAGATAAAACATATGGATTGAGGACATTTTAGCTTTCATGTGTATGACTAATCAGATTCGTGTTTACCATTCAAATGGGTAAAGGAAATTGACTACAACAAAACTATTCTTTTACGGGCAATTGGAAATCCAGCCAGACCTATATCTATTAGAATGGTCTTATCATTTGAAGGAAGATCTCTTAATCAGGGTACCAATAATATCATAGCATGACTATCACTTAGTCAAACATCTACCTTTGAACAAAACTAGTAAAATAAAAATCATTTACATTTTGATTCATACAGCCTTCTTTTTGAACCATTTTAAAGCCACGATTACATCTAGATGTAAGGAAAGCATGTGTAACACCCCAAAATCTGGTCTAGTCAGAATTAGGTTCCGACGATTGGAAACCCTACATTAGAAGGTCCAAACATTGTATTGACTTTGACCGCAAGGTCAATTGCATCAATGTTGGACTCTAATTGAGTCAATTTATTATCTAAGAACCTTATTGAATGTATTGAAATCTTTTAGTGGCTAAATTATAGAAATTGAAAGTTTGGGGGTAAAGTATAGAGAATTGAGAGTTGAGGGACTAACCTTGCAATTAACCCCTCCTCAATTAAAATCACCACCTACGTGGGATCATCTGAAGACTTTCCTTCAATTGAAGGAAAGCTAATGCTAATAAAATAGAATGAATAGCAAAGAAATAAAGGCTTACCCGATTTCTAAAGAAGCAAGCACCTCCATTGTCTTCATCATCTTCAAGCAAGCACACACCTCCATTGTTGAGTGTTGGGGAGTTTGAGTTTTCTTCAGTTCATTAACATCGAATCGTTGCTATCGATCAGCTCAAGAATTGAATAGAGATCACCCATGATCACCGATGAAAGCTAGGAAAAAGAGAATTGATATCCGAGAGCTGTAGGAGCATCAGATTATTGAGGTGAGTGTAGTCGGAGTCTCGAGATTAGGCTAGGTGCCTTTCCCGATTCCATCGTCATTGAATATAGTATTGCTAACATGGTAGTTAAGGAATATTATATCGAACCACTTAGTGGACATCATTGGTAAGTAGAGGTAAGTCATTGTATCGAATATCAGACATCGATATTGTTATAGTCATTGCCATCGATCATTGTCATTGATTTCGCCACTGATATAGTTAATGAATTATTGAAGCATTAAACATCGGACATAGAGCATAGTTATTGCTATTGTTATCGTCATTATCATTGTCATTGAACATTAATATCGATATAGTTATTGTCATTATAACATTGAAAATGAAGCATCGATCATTTCCATTGCCATTGAGATCATTGAACACTTCAATTGTCATTGATATTGCTATTGAACATTGACACCAGAACATTGCTTATTGATAAGAACATTGGATATTGTCATTGTTATTGAGCATTGATTATTGATATTGTCACCAGACCTTAGATTCGAAAGACATTGGATACAATTTGCATGCCATAGAATTCATGAGCTGATTGGTACGAGTGGACTATGGTCATTGGCTATGAACATTATTGTGGTGAGGCGGAGGTATGATGTGTTATTGGTCATTTGGCGAGGCGGAGGGTGTAACATCCCCCACCCGACCTAGAAGAAAATCGGGTCGGAGAATGCAACTAGTGAACGAAACGGTAATCGGTGCAATGAATTTTCAATCAATTATCGATAATTAAACGATATTATGCTTTATAAACATTACCAAAATAATCATTAGTCCAATTTATCTAATGTGCAACAGTAATTCATCAATTAGGACTAATTTATAACTTTTACAAGTTTTAGGGACTAATCTATAAATTTAGTAATTTAGGGGGTCCTTACATGCAATTGACTAAAAAAACATGAAATTCAATACAATAACAATAAGTTTACAAATTTTCATGTCGTTCCGGTATAATTTACCCATCCAATTAGACTATACAATATTCAATGACCATTTTTGAAACTTTTTAAAGCTGGTTTCTATGTCTTTTAACAGAATTAATTAACTCCGTACCGATACCTTTGGGACTGTATCGGAATGCTAAGCTAAATTTTCAAGTTTTCAGATTAAAGGATAATAGCCCGTACGATACACCTAGGCTAGTATCGATACGCGTTGACTAAGGTTGACCCGTTTTGGTACAGCCTAGGGCCGTATCGATACCATTTATTTTTTAGGCCTTACTGTCTAATTTCGTATCGATACACCTCCTTTGCGTATCAACATGCCTTGTTTCACTTGGACCAATTATGCAAGGCTATATCGATATGCCATTACATGTACTGATACGCCTGTCCTGTAATGACAAATTTTTGCTGGTTTTTATTCGAATTAACCTACTTGTCCAAACATTACCAAATTTTACCAGCAACCCTTAAACACTAAAATATAATGATATGCAAAATTTCATGATCAAATGAGTTCGTTTACCATGTTTTCACTAGTTAGGCCAATGCTTCTTACCAAGATACTAACATGACCATTTAGAGCATTTAAGCTTCTTTAACATTGAGGACAATACATACATGCAAAATGGTGCCAAACTAACTTGTCTAAACCCTACGCCATCATTATAGGAGTTCAAGGACTAGATTACATTGCATAGAAGGTTGTGACTTGCTTCAAAAATGCCCCTTTGATAGAGTTGCGCATCTTTGATTTGGAAGCCTTCAATAAAGTTGTAGCAAGAACTAGGAGCTCTAGACTCAATCAAGAAAGTATGGGCAGATCTGAAAATTCAAGAGAAAATAGAAGGTCTTTTCTTGAAAATTTCATATTCAAGGTTGGAAAATTAAAGAAAAAAAGACAAGATGAACGATTAGATGATAAGAAATAAGAATATAAATAAAAAGATGAAAAAGATTAAGAAGAAGATAGGTAAAACAAATTTGGAAATTCCAGCTTTATTTATGGAATTATGGAAGATGGTGTGAAGGTTGAAGATGAAGATGGCTTGTGAATTGTTGATTTTTAGACTCAATTATCTAAGCAAGCAACCTCAAGCGGCTCTAACCCACCTTCCTAGATGCAATTACCTAGGCAAGAAAGAGTGTGAAGATGATCTCCTCCACAAGAACTCGATGATCTTATGTTGAAGATGGCTTCTAGACAAGTTTACCGAACACTTGCAAACTCAAAGAATACTAAAATCTCCAAAGATAACTTTTTATTAATCAATGAAATATAAATTACAATGTGGATGAAGCCTCCTTTATATAGGCCATGGAGAAGTTTTAATCCTACTAAACTTAGGAATTAAATACAATAAATAAATGTTAAAATCTAATCTCCTAATTAGATAAGTAACTTCTAATAATAAATAAATGCTAAAAATAAAATCTTAATTATATAAATCTGATCCTAATAGATTTTGCAGAATCCTATGTTGATTTAAATTACAAATAATCAAATAAAATCTTGAAAATTCGTAATTATTCAAAAATCCCGTATAGGAATTTCTGCTTGCGCTGTCTTCGCTAAAATAGACGTATCTTGAGATCCAGATGTTCGATTGAGGCGTTTCAAGATGCGTTGGAAAGATAATTTGCAGCCGTACAAGTTTTAAGAAGACATGTTGACCCATAAATGCCTAGATCCTATCCAAAAATGCTTCGCAAGTTGACTGGTGTTT
Source organism: Hibiscus mutabilis (assembly GCA_019671005.1). Taxonomy (NCBI): domain Eukaryota; kingdom Viridiplantae; phylum Streptophyta; class Magnoliopsida; order Malvales; family Malvaceae; genus Hibiscus; species Hibiscus mutabilis. The sequence goes on from CM033715.1 coordinate 52,928,043, forward strand.
CTGACTTGCAAAACGGTTTCAACTTCTTTTCCAAGATGATTATTTTGACCCCTCTCATGCTCGTATCATTCCCCCACTCATCAAAAATATTCGCCCTCGAATATAGATCGGTAAATGGAGAAAGTTCATCAAAGTACCATAGAAGAGAAGACGTCTTGAAGGATCCTTTTGCAGAGTCTCTTTTTGCAATGTAATTTACAAGTTCCTTCTCATTGGGATCATCACGATTGTTCTTTTGGTCGCAAAGTAATTCATTATCATCTTCAAAATTGTTATTAATGCAAAAAGAGGAATAAGCATAAATAGAATTCTGAAAACATTCAATGATACCTTTTGATTGTAAGGTACCTTCGTCGGTGTTTGTCGTTTGATGATCATCTTGAATCGTAATAGTAGGTTTGTCACTGGAAACAAACACACTACTTATAATTTCTTCCTCATCAATAGGCAAGGTTAAACTCTCGATGGTATCGTCTTCCTCATGTTCTTTAGAAGAACAAATTTCTTGATCATGCTCCGGATCACGAATTTCAATATTATTAGAAGACATGAATTCAGACAACATATCTCTCAAAATATTTTCTTGAAAATAAAACTTATCTGGACAATCATACCCTGAATGATCTAGTCAACAACAATAATGACATCGAGTCTCCAAAAGGGTAAAATCCAATACGTTTCTCAATGACATCCTCAAGAACGACCTGAATCCGATACCAAATGATAGAGTATGCTTTGGCACATGGTAACCTTCAATTTGATGGCTTGGAAGCAAATCTAGGGCTTTAAGACTCGAACAAGGAAGTTAGGCGCAGATCTGAAAATTCAAGAGAAAATAGAAGGGCTTTTCTTGAAAATTTTAGATTCGAGGTTGGAAAATTAAAGGAAGAAAGACAAGATGAAGGATTAGATGATAAGAAATAAGAATATAAATAAAAAGATGAAAAAAGATTAAGAAGAAGATAGGTAAAACAAATCTGGAAATTCCAGCTTTGTTTATGGAATTATGGAAGATGGTGTGAAGGTTGAAGATGAAGATGGCTTGCGATTTGTTGATTTTGTTTTGTCCTCAGCACCCTCTTAGACTCAATTATCTAAGCAAGCAACCTCAAGCGGCTCTAACCCACCCTCCTAGATGCAATTACCTAGGCAAGCAAGAGTGTGAAGATGATCTCCGTCACAAGAACTCGATGATCTTATGTTGAAGATGGCTTCTAGACAAGTTTACCGAACACTTGCAATACTAAAATCTCCAAAGATAACTTTTTTATTAATCAATGAAATCTAAATTACAATGTGGGTGAAGCCTCCTTTATATAAGCCATGGAGAAGTTTTAATCATACTAAACTTAGGAATTAAATACAATAAATAAATGTTAAAATCTAATCTCCTAATTAGATAAGTAACTTCTAATAATAAATAAATGCTAAAAATAAAATCTTAATTAAATAAATCTGATCCTAATAGATATTGCAGAATCCTATGTTGATTTAAATTACAAATAATCAAATAAAATCTTGAAAATTCATAATTATCCAAAAATCCCGTATAGGTATTTCTGCATGCGCTGTCTTCGCTAAAATAGACGTATCTTGAGATCCAGATGTCCGATTGAGGCGTTTCAAGATGCGTTGGAAAGCTAATTTTCAGCCGGACAAGTTTTAAGAAGACATGTTGACCCATAAATGCCTATATCGGATCCAAAAATGCTTCGCAAGTTGATTGGTGTTTCTGACCTGCAAAGCAGTTTCAACTTCTTTTCCAAGATGATTATTTTGACCCCTCTCATGCTCGTATCATTCCCCCACTCATCAAAAAGATTCACCCTCGAATATAGATCGGTAAATGGAGAAAGTTCATCAAAGTACCATAGAAGAGAAGACGTCTTGAAGGATCCTTTTGTAGAGTCTCTTTTCGCAATGTAATTTACAAGTTCCTTCTCATTGGGATCATCACGATTGTTCTTTTGGTCGCAAAGTAATTCATTCTCATCTTCAAAATCGTTATTAATGCAAAAAGAGGAATAAGCATAAATAGAATTCTGAAAACATTCAATGATACCTTTTGATTGTAAGGTACCTTCGTCGGTGTTTGTCGTTTGATGATCATCTTGAATCGTAATAGTAGGTTCATCACTGGAAACAAACACACTACTTATAATTTCTTCCTCATCAATAGGCAAAGTTAAACTCTCGATGGTATCGTCTTCCTCATGTTCTTTAGAAGAACAAATTTCTTGATCATGCTCCGGATCACGAATTTCAATATTATTAGAAGACATGAATTCAGACAACATATCTCTCAAAATTTTTTCTTGAAAATAAAACTTATCTGGACAATCATACCCTGAATGATCTAGTCGACAACAATAATGACATTGAGTCTCCAAAAGGGTAAAATCCAATACGTTGCTCAATGACATCCTCAAGAACGACCTGAATCCGATACCAAATGATAGAGTATGCTTTGGCACATGGTAACCTTCAATTTGATGGCTTGGAAGCAAACCTAGGGCTTTAAACTCGAACAAGGAAGTTAGGCACAGATCTAAAAATTCAAGAGAAAATAGAAGGGCTTTTCTTGAAAATTTCAGATTTGAGGCTGGAAAATTAAAGAAAGAAAGACAATATGAAGGATTAGATGATAAGAAATAAGAATATAAATAAAAAGATGAAAAAAGATTACGAAGAATATAGATAAACAAATTTGGAAATTTCAGCTTTGTTTATGGAATTATGGAAGATGGTGTGAAGGTTGAAGATGAAGATGGCTTGCGAATTGTTGATTTTGTTTTGTCCTCGGCACCCTCTTAGACTCAATTATCTAAGCAAGCAACCTCAAGCGGCTCTAACCCACCCTCCTAGATACAATTACCTAGGCAAGCAAGAGTGTGAAGATGATCTCCCTCACAAGAACTCGATGATCTTATGTTGAAGATGGCTTCTAGACAAGTTTACCGAACACTTGCAAACTCAAAGAATACTAAAATCTCCAAAGATAACTTTTTATTAATCAATGAAATCTGAATTACAATGTGGGTGAAGCCTCCTTTATATAGACCATGGAGAAGTTTTAATCCTATTAAACTTAGGAATTAAATACAATAAATAAATGTTAAAATCTAATATCCTAATTAGATAAGTAACTTCTAATAATAAATAAATGCTAAAAATAAAATCTTAATTAAATAAATCTGATCCTAATAGATATTGCAGAATCCTATGTTGATTTAAATTACAAATAATCAAATAAAATCTTGAAAATTCGTAATTATCCAAAAATCCCGTATTTATCCCGTATAGGAATTTCTGCATGCGTTGTTACGCTAAAATAGACGTATCTTGAGATCCATATGTCCGATTGAGGCGTTTCAAGATGCGTTGAAAAGATAATTTGCAGCCGGACAAGTTTTAAGAATACATGTTGACCCATAAATGCCTGGATGCCATCCAAAAATGCTTCGCAAGTTGACTATTGTTTCTGACTTGCAAAGCAGTTTCAACTTCTTTTCCAAGATGATTATTTTGACCCTCTCATGCTCGTATCATTCCCCCACTCATCAAAAAGATTCGCCCTCGAATATAGATCGGTAAATGGAGGAAGTTCATCAAAGTACTATAGAAGAGAAGACGTTTTGAAGGATCCTTTTGCAGAGTCTCTTTTTGCTTTGTAATTTACAAGTTCCTTCTCATTGAGATCCTCACGATTGTTCTTTTGGTCGCAAAGTAATTCATTCTCATCTTCAAAATTGTTATTAATTCAAAAAGAGGAATAAGCATAAATAGAATTCTGAAAACATTCAATGATACCTTTTGATTGTAAGGTACCTTTGTCGGTGTTTGTCGTTTGATGATCATCTTGAATCGTAATAGTAGGTTCGTCACTGGAAACAAACACACTACTTATAATTTCTTCCTCATCAATAGGCAAGGTTAAACTCTCGATGGTATCGTCTTCCTCATGTTCTTTAGAAGAACAAATTTCTTGAGCATGCTCCGGATCACGAATTTCAATATTATTAGAAGACATGAATTCAGACAACATATCTCTTAAAATATTTTCTTGAAAATAAAACTTATCTGGACAATCATACCCTGAATGATCTAGTCGACAACAATAATGACATCGAGTCTCCAAAAGGGTAAATTCCAATACGTTGCTCAATGACATTCTCAAGAACGACCTGAATCCGATACCAAATGATAGAGTATGCTTTGGCACGTGGTAACCTTCAATTTGATGGCTTGGACTCGAACAAGGAAGTTAGGCGCAGATCTGAAAATTCAAGAGAAAATAGAAGGGTTAGATGATAAGAAATAAGAATATAAATAAAAAGATGAAAAAAGATTAAGAAGAAGATAGGTAAAACAAATCTGGAAATTCCAGCTTTGTTTATGGAATTATGGAAGATGGTGTGAAGGTTGAAGTTGAAGATGAAGATGGCTTGCGAATTGTTGATTTTGTTTTGTCCTCGGCACCCTCTTAGACTCAATTATCTAAGCAAGCAACCTCAAGCGGCTCTAACCCACCCTCCTAGATGCAATTACCTAGGCAAGCAAGAGCGTGAAGATGATCTCCCTCACAAGAACTTGACGATCTTATGTTGAAGATGGCTTCTAGACAAATTTACCGAACACTTGCAAACTCAAAGAATACTAAAATCTCCAAAGATAACTTTTTATTAATCAATGAAATCTGGATTACAATGTGGGTGAAGCCTCCTTTATATAGGCCATGGAGAAGTTTGAATCCAACTAAACTTAGGAATTAAATACAATAAATAAATGTTAAAATCTAATCTCCTAATTAGATAAGTAACTTCTAATAATAAATAAATGTTAAAAATAAAATTTTAATTAAATAAATCTGATCCTAATAGATATTGCAGAATCCTATAATGATTTAAATTACAAATAATCAAATAAAATCTTGAAATTTCGTAATTATCCAAAAATCCCGTATTAATCCCGTATAGGAATTTCTGCATGCGCTGTCTTCGCTAAAATAGACGTATCTTAAGGTCCAGATGTCCGATTGAGGCGTTTCAAGATGCGTTGGAAAGCTAATTTTCAGCCGGACAAGTTTTAAGAATACATGTTGAACCATAAATGCCTGGATCCCATCCAGGAATGCTTTGCAAGTTGACTGATGTTTCTGACTTGCAAAGCAGTTTCAACTTCTTTTCCAAGATGATTATTTTGACCCCTCTCATGCTCGTATCACCCTTGCTCCGATCCTCGACCCAACTAAGCTTTAGGCTTACTTAGCCTAGTGAGGTAGTCAAAGACAATTGTATGAACATCAATGAAAATCATATCATGTAAAACGATGAAAGTGCATCTCAATTCATATTTTAACAATACTTGCAACACTTATTCACATATATTTTCCTTGGATTGACATGTAGTGGATACACAAATTCCCAACCAACATCGCCAACAATGAATGGTCAATATCTGCCAACATCGCCAATGGGACCAACATAATGACATCTCGCCAACATCACCAATGAGAGCCTCAGCTCAAGGACCGTAGTCCACCCCATACGAATGAGCTCATGAATTATATGGCATGCCAATTGTATCCCATGTCCATTCGTGTCCAAAGATTCAATACTTATCAATAGCAATAACAATAGCATTAACAATAGCTATAACGGTAACAATAGAAATAGCAATAGCAATACGATATCAATGGTAATGATTTGTGATTTGTCTAACATGGCTTATCTCGACCCTATCATAATATCAATGATCATGTAATGACTCCGTATTCAACCTATAATGTAACAAGCTTACCAAAGCTTACTGATGATGCCTCCTACAAGGCTTGAATACAAACGTACCTTGGTCAATGATGGAAATGCAACAATTCAACGCTAATGAAATCGAGAAGGCACCTAGCCATTCCCTTGACTCCGACTACACACACTGATGATTCTGAGGCTTTCAAGGCTCCCGAATGACAACTCCCTTATTCTAGAACTTGGTGGAATTAGGAGGATTTGGTGATTCTTCACCTTGATTATCTTGAGCTACACAAAATCGAGATTACAAGGTTTTCAATATCGATAACGGAATTGTAACAACTCAATAACTATAATAAACGATAATAAACAAGCCTTAACATCCCCAAGGAATTTCTAGGGTTTAGCTCAATCCTTAAACTCGAGATTAAACATGATTAACCCATGGATTCGGTATATCGATGAAAGAAAGCTATTTACCTGATTGATAGCTACAATCTATGATCAAGAAACTTAAGGAAATCGAATCTTGCTTTCACCTTCTATGGAGGTGTGTGCTTGGGAGAAGATGAAGTGAGGTGCTTGCTTAACAATCCACCAGGTAAGTCTTTCTTTTCTTTTTACTCTCAATTTCAATTGAGCTTTCCTTCAATTGAAGGAACTCAATTTCTTAATCCCACGTATGTGGTGATTAAGCTTGAAGAGGGGCTAACCACAAGATTAGCCCTCAACTTTTTATTGTCTATACTTTTACCACCCTAACTTTCATTTTTCTCAATTTGGTCACTAAACCATGTTTCAAAGCTCATAATATAATCTTTAATATTGTCAATGCTTAATCGGGGATTCAATAATTGACCACTCGATCGAAAGTCAACTCTATAATTTGACTTTTTGATGTGAGATTTCCAGTTATCGGAATCAAATTTCGTCTAGGCCCAGTTTTGGGATGTTACAACTCTCCTCCCTTAAGAAAAACTCGTCCTCGAATTTTTTTCCTGAATCGAAGAGATACAGATACTGCCTTCTCATTCTTTCCTCTGGTTCCCATGTAGCTTCTTCAACCTTGTGACTTCTCCATAATACTTTAACCAATGGGATATTCTTATTTCGAAGCCTCTTGACTTCCCTTGTCAATATTTGCACTGATTCTTCTTCGTACGACAGATTAAGTTGGAGTTCCACAGATTTGGGCTCTATAACATGTGATGGATCAGATCTGTACTTGTAAAGCATCGATACATGGAACACGTTGTGGATCTTACTCAACTCTTGGGGTAAAGCTAACCAATAAGCTACAGGGCCAACTCTTTCAGTCACCTCGAATGGTCTGATAAATTGAGGACTTAATTTCCCCTTCTTACCGAAACGCAGAATCTTCTTCCGCGGGGAGACTTTTAAGAATGCTTTCTCACCAACATCAAACTGTACATCCTTCATCTTGAGGTCAACATAGGTCTTTTATCGATCGAAGGCGGCCTTCAAAAGGTCATGAATGATGGTTACCCATTCTTCAGTTTCCTAGAGTAAGTAAGGGCTGAACACCTTGCCTTCACTGAGTTCAGACCAGCATAGTGGTGTTCTACACTTCCTGACATACAATGCCTCATACGGTGCCATGCCAATGGATGATTGGTAGCTGTTATTATAAGCAAATTCAACAAGAGGTAGGGACCTCTCCCAAGATCCTTCAAAGTTAATAACACAAGCACGAAGATTATCTTCTAATATCTGAATTATCCTTTCTGATTGACCCTCTAGTTGAGGGTGAAAAGCTATGCTAAGATTGACTCTGGTGCTCAGAGCTCCTTGCAATGACTTCCAAAATCAAGATGCAAACTGTGGATCCCGATTGGAGACAATAGACTGTGGCACACTGTGGAGTCGAATGACTTCTTTAATAAACAAGTCAGCTAGTCTCGGAAGACTGCAATCCATTCTAACTAGTATAAAGTGCGCTGACTTAGTAAAGTGGTCTACAACAACCCAAATAGCATCGTGTTTTGCTGGGGTCAAGGGTAAACCACTAACAAAGTCCATAGTTATCTTTTCCCATTTCTACTAAGGGAATTCAATGGGCTGCAACAATCCGGTAGGGTTATGATGCTCGACTTTAACTTGTTGACATGTGAGATACCTCAATACAAAATCTACAATAGCTGCTTTCATGCCAGGCCACCAATACAATTCTCGTAGGTCTTTGTACATCTTTATTGCTCTTGGGTGAATTGAGTAAGGACTGCAATGGGCCTCCCGGAGAATTTCATCATGAAGAGACTCATCACTGGGCACACATATTCTTTCATGGAAGCATAAGAGTCCTTTGGAATTAATCTTGAAGTCAGTCAGGGTCAAGATTATTTCGAAGTCTAGAAGCAATGGTTTGTAATTCCGGATCTTGTTCTTGTAGAGACTTGATTCTCATCACAATGGAAGACTGAAATTGGAGTTTGGCTATAAAACCATAGTGCTTTTGAAGTCAAAAATGAGCATTGATAGCCCGAGGGGCAGTCAAAGGCCTGTGACTGAGCGCATCTGCTACTACGTTGGCCTTGCCCGGATGATAATCAATGACAAGATCATAATCTTTGAGAAGTTCCATCCATCTCTTTTGGCGAAGATTGAGCTCTTTTGTGTCAATAAATACTTAAGGCTCTTGTGGTCGGTGTACAGGTAACATTTTTTTCGTAGAGGTAATGTCTCCATATTTTCAATGCAAAGGCGACTGCATCCAATTCAAGGTCATGAGTAGGGTAGTTCATTTCATGTTGTTTGAGCTGCCTTGATGCATAAGCAACAACCTTGCCTTTTTGCATCAGTACACACCCCAACCCTTGGTGCAAAGCATCACTATACATAGTCTAGTCCTTCCTAGATTCAGGTTGAATCAGAATCAGTGCATGAGTTAATACATGCTTGAGTTGGTCAAAACTTCTTTGTTGCTTCTCAGTCCATTCGAAAGGAGCATCCTTCCGTACAAGTTTAGTTAACGAAGCTGCTATTATAGAGAATCCTTTAATGAATCTCCTATAATAACCAGCAAGACCGAGAAAGCTACGGATTTCACCTATATTCTTCGGTGGTCTCCAATCAACTATGGCTTGGATCTTCTTTAGGTCTACTTGAATGCCTTCAGCCGAGATCACATGACCCAAAAATGAGACTTGGGTGAGCCAAAACTTGCACTTGCTGAGCTTGGCATACAATTGCCTCTCTCGAAGGGTTTGAAACACAATACGAAGATGTTCACGATGTTCAGCTTGGCTTTTAGAGTAGATCAGGATATCATCAATAAACACTACTACAAATTTATCAAGATAGGGTCTAAAAACCTAATTCATAAGATCCATGAAGGCAGTAGGTGCATTGGTTAACCCGAAGGGCATAACCAAGAATTCATAATGGCCATATCTTGTATGGAAAGTCATCTTGGGCACATCACACTCTTTCACTTTCATCTGATAGAATCCAGACCTCAAATCGATCTTAGAAAAGACTATTGCATCTTTCAGTTGATCAAACAAGTCATCGATCCTTGGCAAGGGATACTTATTCTTGATTGTGAACTTATTCAATTGTCGATAGTCAATACAAAGATGCATTGATCCATCAATCTTCTTAACAAAGAGGACCGGAGCTCCCCAAGGTGAGGAACTCGGTCGAATGAAACCATTGTCTAACAGGTCTTGGATTTGCACTTTAAGCTCGGTGAGTTCTATTGGTGCCATCCTATAAGGTGGTGCAAAGGAAACTGGGGTGGTTCCAGGTTGTACTTCAATCCTAAATTCAACCTCACGAGCATGTGGTAAACCCAGAAGCTCATCTGGAAACACATCAAAAAAACTCTTGCATGGTGTCTATATCGTGCAACTCTGCTTCTTCCTTGCTTACAGTGGCATATAACAATGATCTCTTACCTCTAGATTCCATGAGAGTTACACTCTCCTTACCCATACCTTGAAGGTACAACTTTTTCTTTGAACAGTCTACCCAATCTTAATGCTCCCCGAGCCAATTAAGCCCCAAAATAACATCAAACTCATGTATGGGGAGGGCCATTAGGTTAGCCAGAAAAGGTATCCCTTGTTTCACAAGAGGAAAATTCTTACATATGAGCCCAATTACAACACTATCCCCTAAAGGATTGGTCATGGTGACCTTAGAAGTTATAGGTTCAGATGTCAACTTAAATCTCTTAATCAACATAGTACTTATAAAGGAATGAGTGGATCCAGGATCAATTAATGCATAAACATGATGAGTATATAGTCAACAGTACCTGCGATGAGATCAGGATCCTCATCCTCCTCTCCGCTGCTTACATGGTAAACTTGGGCTGATGCTTTAGACTATTATCATTTAGGAGCCCTTGTAGAACCACTAGGTCCTCCAGAAGTTCTCGATGCATCTTGTTCTGTCCTCTACCCTTGAAGGACTGAGCAGGGGACGTCATAACTACCGATGCATGAGGTTTATTATTATTCATCAGGTAGTCTTTAATATAATGGCCTTGTTTTCCACAGAAGAAACACGCTCCAGATTGCTTACGACACTGTCTTCTAGGATGCCTCATCTGACAAAAGTTATAAACTGGATATGTGACTCTCGTCCAAACCCTTTAGTACTTTCCACAGAGGTAGTTCTTGCAGCTGACTGAGACATAACTTGTGGCTTCAGATAATCACCTGATCGAAGGACTGCTGCTGATACGATGACTTGTATCCTTGCTGCTGCTTGCTCTTCTTGTACGGTAAAAGGGTCGAGAATCATCTCATGACCTCTTCTCAAACCGGCTCAGCCTGTTAAACCTGTGCGACCTTTGAGCAGCTTGGAGATCGCTCGATTCACCGGCTCCTGGAAATCCTTGATCCCTAGAGCAGTAAACAATGGACGTAGTTCATCACTCAAACCTGCAATGAACATTCTACATTTCTTCTTTCTTGATGTATTTATCCCCATATTTGCAATACTTACAGAAGTCGTGAGTATACTATTCCACCGGTCTCCCACCTTGTTTCAGATGTAGGAAGTTATCCCTTCTCTCAGCTAGGTAATGTTCACTGATATATTTCTTCTTGAACGCTCGCAGAAAGAACTCCCAGGTTACAACTTCCTCAGGAGCAGTAAGAGTCATGGTTTCCTACCAACTTAGGGCTAAAGCACACTCAAGCTTATGCTCATTTGAGCACTGCAACAGCTTGTTCAAAATTCTCATCGTACTATCTAACTAGTGCTCCGCTACTTTAGGGTCTTGCTCAGCCTTACCCGAGAAAGTAGTAGCTCGATGTTGAGCTAACTTGTCGATAAGGGCTCGATTCACAAGAGTGGCAGCCGCGGAAGACTGTGCGAACTGCTCGGACTTGAGGGTAGCCATGAACTATTTGAACATCTCAATCATGTTCTTATAGCACTCAAACTGAGCAGCATGCATCATGGGCTCAATGTTCACTAGCTCTTGTGGGTGTACTTACGGGTTAGGAGGATTCTCTCCCCTTTTCTCCTCGCCATTGGTCGTGGAGCCAATCGTGTGCTCAACTTCTTCGTGAGCCTTATCGTAGTCAGACATCTTTACACTATAAAGGAAGGAGGATCAGATTAGTCGCAAGTCACAATATATCAAATTAAACTCCTAGGTGGCGTATGCAATATAATGATCATGCAACAAACTCTAGTTTAGTCCTAGAATCGACTAAACTCTAGCTCTGATACCTAAATTGTAACATCCCCCACCCGGCCTAGAAGAAAACTAGGTCTTTAAAGAAAGATGAAAAAAGAAGTTGAATTTGTTCGATGCAAACAATAAAAGCCAAAACAGTGCACGCATAGGAGGTCAAAAGCGATGCATCTTGGACAAGAAATTGAATCTGTTTGTAAAGTCTGGAAAGTCGACCAACTTGCGACGAGTTTTTGGATGGGATCCAGGCATTTCTGAGTCAAGTTGTCTTCTAACAAATTGTCTGTCATTCAGTTACCTTTCCAACGTATCAATCGGACATCGGGAACTCAAGATACGTCCAATTTCCTGAAGACTGCGCATGCACAAAATTGGATACGGGATTATTACGGATTTTGTAAAATTCAGCCCAAAAGCTTAAATATAAGGCTTTGGACGAATTAAACTTAGCCCAATGTATTTATTATCATTTAAATTGATGTTTTTAGGGTTTTATATACTTTAGGAACCAGCCACCCAGCCCTTATCAGCTTATAACTTGCATTATCACCCTATTCCTTGCCACACAAGGAGTTTAAAGGCTGTTATTTTTTTTATTTTTAATTAGAGTAGGCTTTCCTTATTTTAGTAGAAGTTAAATTACTTTGTCTATCCTTCACCTATAAAAGGATGAAGCCTCCATCATTGTAAGATATATTTTCTTTGATTTATGAAATATTTAGTGAGTTTTCTTTTGCAAGTGCTGATTACTTGTGCCTTCGAAGTCTTCTTCAACATAAGTTCGATGAGTTCTTGTGAGGGAGATCATCTTCACACTCTTGCTTGCCTAGATAATCGCATCTAGGAGGGTGGGTTAGAGCCGCTTGAGGTTGCTTGCTTAGATAATTGCGTCTAAGAGGGTGCCGAGGACAAAACAACAACAATAAGTCGCAAGCCATCTTCACCTTCAACCTTCACACCATCTTCCATAATTCTATAAACAAAGCTGGAATTTTCAGATTTGTTTTACCTTTCTCTTTTGCAATCTTTTTATTTATATTCTTATTTCTTATCATCTAATCCTTCATCTTGTCTTTCTTTCTTTAATTTTCCAGCCCCGAATCTGAAATTTTCAAGAAACCCCCAAATAGTTTCTCTTGAATTTTCAGATTTGCGCCTAACTTCCTTGTTCGAGTCTAAAGCCCTAGGTTTGTTTCCAAGCCATCAAATTGAAGGTTACCACGTGCCAAAGCAAACTCTATCATTTGGTATCAGATTTGGGACGATTCTTGACAAGAATTTTGGCGTTTTTGGGTGAAAAACTCGAAAATTAGGGAAAATTCGTCAAATTCAAACGAGCGGATTTTGAGCTGAAAATTTCCAGATCAGATCTACACACTTGGAGGAGTCACCACATAAAATTTTAGAATTTTTTGACATTGGGAACACCTCGAACGAAGTAGATCAAGTTGCTGCAAAATTCTAGGGTTTTCGGGGTTTTTCTAATTTTCTTTCATTCTTAGCCATTAGTTTTCGTTTGTTTTAGCTTTTATTGCTTCTTACACATCTTCTAACACCTTCTTGTTTCCTTTGTGTTAGTAGGACTAAAAGTTGCATACTGTTCTTTCTCTTTGCAACTATAATTCTATTGGTGTCTAACATTTTCTTTGGATTCTTAAAGCAATTAGGATGTTTTATTCTCCTTTCAACACGCGTTATCGTATACCAATAAATATTTTTCGGTCACGGTGTAGGATACAAGGTAATCTATGTTCTTTAATTATTGATGGTGACAGTCGTGTAAACTTAGTGAGCAGCTTCATTGTTGATGCACTCGATCTACCATGCCAAGAACACCCTAAGCCGTATCATCTTCAAGGGTTTAATAGCGGACCGGATATGAAGGTAACCGAACGTTGTTTAATCTCTTTTACTCTTGGAAGCTATTGTGATGATGTGTGGTGTGATGTGGTTCCTATGGAAGTCACCCACTTGCTATTAGGAAGACCTTGGAAAAATGATCGTGGCGCTGTCCATTGAATCAATACAAATGGATACTCGGTTGTGCACCATGGCCAGAAGCTCTGGTTTGCTATAATAGAGCCAGAAAAAGTAGATGAAGAAATAGTGAAAGCAAAAAAACAGTGTGAGAGCATAAAACAAAAAAGATTGGAAGCACAAAAAGGCTGAATCAATTGACAACACGAATGCAACCAACCACGAAGACATCCCAAAACCAGAAGGTACACATGATTCTCTTCCTACTTCTACTTCTAGCATTTGTGCAAATGTTGATATTGGAGAAGAACCATCTCCCAAACAAAAGGATAGTGATAGTGAACACATTAGACAAGATGACAATGCTTCTAATCCCTCATGTGAAGTAGTAGGTCCACTTGCTATTCTCTCATCACCTCCCCACGAAGAAAGTAAGTGTAATTCTAACCCTTCATTTGATTCTTGTCCTATCATTCCGTTAGAAACACTTTCTCCTCTACAGAAATTGTACATTGATGATAATTTTTGTGAGAGGGATATGGGATGTGAGATACAAAAGACTGAGAGTACAGAGGCCGAGAGTGAAAAAAGTCAAATTAATGGCCCAAATTTGGTGAGTGAAAATACATATGAGGTAAAAGTCACACAAAGCCCAAAAGAAAAAGACAAGAAAAAGAATGCGACGAGTGATTTCGTTTTGACTAATCCTTACAAATGTTCGAGTAGTGCTGTCTTATTTTTTCAGGATTTTGTTGAACCATTGAGAGGAGCTCAATTAGATCACTCCACATACAACAAAAAAGCCTTTTCAATTGAAGTTGATGATTGTTCTCTCATTGCCAATTTAGATTCGAGGACGAATCCTTTTGAGGAGTGGGGGAATAATACATGCATGAGCGGGGTCAAATTACTAATATTGGACAAGAAGCTAAATTTGTTCGATGCAAAAAATAAAAGTCAAAACAGTGCACGCATAGGAGGTCAAAAACGATGCATCTTGGACAAGAAATTGAATCTGTTTGTAAAGTCTGGAAAGTCAGCCAACTTATGACGCGTTTTTGGATGGGATCCAAGCATTTCTGAGTCAAGTTGTCTTCTAACAAATTGTCCGTCATTCAGTTACCTTTCCAACGCATCTTGAAACGCATCAATCGGACATCGGGAACTCAAGATAAGTCCAATTTACTGAAGACTGCACATGCACAAAACTGGATACGGGATTATTACGGGATTTTGTAAAATTCAGCCCAAAAGCTTAAATATAAGGCTTTGGACGAATTAAACTTAGCCCAATGTATTTATTATCATTTAAATTGATGTTTTTAGGGTTTTATATACTTTAGGAACCAGCCACCCAACCCTTATCAGCTTATAACTTGCCTTATCACCCTATTCCTTGCCACACAAGGAGTTTAAAGGCTATTATTTTATTATTATTTTTAATTAGAGTAGGTTTTCCTTGTTTTAGTAGAAGTTAAATTACTTTGTCTATCCTTCACCTATAAAAGGATGAAGCCTCCATCATTGTAAGACATATTTTCTTTGATTTATGAAATATTTAGTGAGTTTGCTTTTGTAAGTGCTGATTATTTGTGCCTTCGAAGTCTTCTTCAACATAAGTTCGATGAGTTCTTGTGAGGGAGATCATCTTCCCACTTTTGTTTGCCTAGATAATCGCGTCTAGGAGGGTGGGTTAGAGCCGCTTGAGGTTGCTTGCTTAGATAATTGCGTCTAAGAGGGTGCCGAGGACAAAACAACAACAATAAATCGCAAGCTATCTTCACCTTCAACCTTCACACCATCTTCCATAATTCTATATACAAAGCTGGAATTTTCAGATTTGTTTTACCTTTCTCTTTTGCAATCTTTTTATTTATATTCTTATTTCTTATCATCTAATCCTTCATCTTGTCTTTCTTTCTTTAATTTTCCAGCCCGAATCTGAAATTTTCAAGAAACCCCCAAATAGTTTCTCTTGAATTTTTAGATCTGCCCATACTTTTCTTGATTGAGTCTAGAGCTCCTAGTTCTTGCAACAACTTGATTGAAGGCTTCCAAATCCAAGATTGCGCTACTCTATCACTATCGGTGAACGAAATAGTAATCGGTGCAATGAATTTTCAATTAATATCGATAATTAAACAATATTATGCTTAATAAACATTACCAAAATAAGCATTAGTTCAATTTATCCAATGTGCAACAGTAATTCATCAATTAGGACTCATTTATAACTTTTACAAGTTTAGGGACTAATTTGTAAATTTAGTAATTTAGGGGGTCCTTACATGCAATTGACTAAACAACCACGAAATTCAACACATAACAGTAAGTCTGCAAATTTACATGTCATTCTGGTATCATTTACCCATCCAATTAGACTATACAATATTCAGTGACCATTTTTGCAACTTCTTAAAGCTGGTTTCTATGTCTTTTAACAGAATTAACTAACTCTGTACCGATACCTTTGGGACCGTATCGGTACGCTAAGCTAAATTTTCAAGTTTTTAGATTAAAGGATAACAGCCCGTGTCGATACACCTAGGCTCGTATCGATACGCGTTAACTAAGGTTGACCCGTTTCGTTACGGCCCTAGGCCGTTTCGATACCATTTATTTTTTAGACCTTACTGTCCAGTTTTGTATTGATACACCTCCTTTGCGTATCAATATGCCATGTTTCACTTGGCCCAATTATGCAAGGCCGTATCGATACGCCATCACCCGTACCGATACGCCTGCCTTGTAATGACAGATTTTTGCTAGTTTTTATTCAAATTAACCTACCATTTGTTGTCCAAACATCACCAAATTTTACCGGCAACCCTTAAACACTAAAATCTAATGATATGCAAAATTTCATGATCAAATGAATTCATTTACCATTTTTTCGATAGTTAGGCCAAAAGTGCCTATTTGATGTTTCTTACCAAGATACTAACATGACCATTTTGAGCATTTAGGCTTCTTTAACATTGAGGACAATACCAAACTAACTTCTCTAAACCCTACGCCATCATTCTAGGAGTTCAAGGACTAGATTACATTACATAGAAGGTTGTGACTTGCTTCAAGAACGCCCCTTGCTCTGATCCTCGATCCAACTAAGCTTTAACTTGAAAATGCATGGAAATGAGATGCGTTAGGCTTACTTAGCCTGGTGAGGTAGTCAAAGACAATTGTATGAACATCAATGAAAATCATATCATGTAAAACGATGAAAGTGCATCTCAATTCATATTTTAACAATACTTGCAACACTTATTCACATATATTTTCCTTTGATTGACATGTAGTGGATAGACGAATTTGCAACCAACATCGCCAACAATGAATGGTCAATATCTACCAACATTGCCAATGGGACCAACATAATCACAACTCGCCAACATCACCAATGAGAGCCTTAGCTCAAGGACCGTAGTCTACCCCTTACCAATGAGCTCATGAATTCTATGGCATGCCAATTGTATCCCATGTCCATTCGTGTCCAAGGATTCAATACTTATCAATAGCAATAACAATAGCATTAACAATAGCTATAACAGTAACAATAGCAATAGCAATACGATATCAATGGTAATGATTTGTGATTTGTCTAACATGGCTTATCTCGACCCTATCATAATATCAATGATCATGTAATGACTCCGTATTCAACCTATAATGTAACAAGCTTATCAAAGCTTACCGATGATGCCTCCTACAAGGCTCGAATACAAACGTACCTTGGTCAATGATGGAAATACAACAATTCAACGCTAATGAAATTGGGAAGGCACCTAGCCATTCCCTTGACTTCGACTACACTCACTGATGATTCCGAGGCTTTCAAGGCTCCCGGATGACAACTCCCTTGTTCTTGAACTTCGTGGAATTATAAGGATTTGGTGATTCTTCATCTTAATTATCTTGAGCTACACAAAATCGAGATTACAAGGTTTTCAATATTGATAACGAAATCGTAGCAACTCAATAAATATAATAAACAAGCCTTAACATCCCTAAGGAATTTCTAGGGTTTAGCTCAATCCTTAAACTCAAGATTAAACATGATTAAACCATGGATTCGGTAAACTGACGAAAGAAAGCTACTTACTCGATTGATAGCTACAATCTATGATCAAGAAACTTAAGGAAATCAAAGCTTGCTTTCACCTTCAATGGAGGTGTGTGCTTGGGAGAAGATGAAGTGAGGTGCTTGCTTAAAAATCCACTGGGTAAGTCTTTCTTTTCTTTTTACTCTCAATTTCTTAATCCCACGTATGTGGTGATTAAGCTTGAGGAGGGGCTAATCGCAAGACTAGTCCCTTAACTTTTTGGTGTCTAAACTTTTACCACCCAAACTTTCAATTTTCTCAATTTGGTCACTAAACCATGTTTCAAAGTTCACAATATAATCCTTAATAGTGTAAATGCTTAATTAGGGACTCAATAATTCAATAATTGACCACTCGATCGAAAGTCAGCTCTATAATTTGACTTTCTAATGTGAGATTTATGGTCACCAGAATCAAATTCTGTCTAGGCCCGATTTTGGGATGTTATAGAGGGACTAGATTATTCATTGATTTGGCGAGGCGTAGGGAATTCGCGTATCCACTATGTTGAATCGATTCCAAGGATTAATGTTGAACTATGAACTAAATGATATTGAACGTGAGATATAGCATTGATGTTATTGAGCATGAGTTGTTATGCATTTCATTGTTAATTGCATTGTCTATGACTACCTCACTAGGCAAAGTATGCCTAATGCATTTCATCTCATGCATTTCAGGTTGATCGAGTTGTTGAATTGGGATCGGAGAAGTTGGAAGCTTGACAAGTCACTTGCAAGTCAAAGTAAAGTATTTTGTCTTTATAAACTCCTATAATGGTGGAAAAGTAGTTAAACTAGTCACTTATGGACTTTCAGATGTGTGTATATTGTCTATGCTCTGTGTAAGGTTATAAGACCCTAAAATGACTTTTAAGTGTTGCTAAAAGTAACTAAAATGACATATTTGGCTCTACAAGGTGAAAATCTAATAAACAGATTCAGATGTATGTGAAATCTGACATGCTAGTAGATTATAGTGTTTTGGACCTGCTGGTAAAGTTTCATTGCATTTGGACAACGTTTGATAGGTTAATTTGAATAAAAACCAGATAAAATTTGTCATTACAGTGCATGGTGTATCGATACTTCTTGTGGTGTATCGATACGAGTATGCCTAACTGGACTTAGTAAACAGGGAATATCGATAATACATAGTGCATATAGATACGAGTTTTGGTCACTGGAATTTGGAAAAATTAAAGGTATCGGTACGGTCTTAGGGTGTATCAATACGAGTCAACGTGGTCAACTCGTATCGATACGGTCTCTACCTGTATCGATACGAGTCTATATCTTTTGAATCTGGAACTCTTAAATTAGGCATGGCGTACCGATATGACCATCCGAGTATCGGTACGGTGATAGGTAATTCAGTTATAAGTGTTATGAAACAGTTCTAAAATATTGCGTTTTGGTCACTGAATGTTATAGACCTTAATTGAAAGGGAAAATGAACTCCGATTAACATGAAAATTCACACAATCGTTGTTTATAGGTTGAATTTCATTGTAGTAAACTTAATTTTTGAAAAAAATACCTCTAGAACACTAAAATTACAATTTAGCCCCTAAAATTTATAAGTTTAAAATTAGTCTTGAATGGACCTCTGGTAGTACTCTCCGACCCGATTCTGGACTAGGCCAGGAAAGAGGTGTTAAATTTATGGTTTTGAAGCTAGAGTTTAGTCGATTCTAGGACTAAACCAAAGCCTATTGCATTGTTATTGTGTTACTTTGCCACCAAGAGTTGTTTTATTGTGTATAGTGACTTGCCGACTAATTCAATCTCTTTATATTGTAGTTATGTCAGAAACTAACGAAGCTCACATAAATGAGCCTGCAATCGGCTCCTCAACTCATGGCAAGGAAACAAGGGGGATACCTTCCGAATCCACCTAATCCCCCACCTCAAAATGTTGAGCGGAATTGCCTACAACACAGAATGAGTGTTACCAGAACATGGCTGACATGTTCAAATATTTTATGACTTCCATGAGAATTGAACAGCTTGTGCAATTAGCTGCACCTGTTGTTCGGTACGTTTGGGCCACTATCGATAAGCTAGCACAACACCGAACCTACACCTTCACTGGTCAAGATGACGACAATCCTGAGATCGCTGAGTATTGGTTGGTGATAGAGTAGCGCAAATTCGAATAAAGAGAAAAACAAAACAAACCAAAATAAAGAACAAATCTAAAAATTCAGATTTTCTTATGGTGGTGGCGTCAATGGAGGAAGCTTGAATATGTGGAGATGGCGTGATGAATTGATAGTTGTTTTGTCCTCGGCACCCTCTTAGACGCAATTATCTAAGCAAGCAACCTTAAGCGGCTCTAACCCACCCTCCTAGATGCAATTACCTAGGCAAGCAAGAGTGTGAAGATGATCTCCCTCACAAGAACTCGATGATCTTATGTTTAAGATGGCTTCTAGACAAGTTTACCGAACACTTGCAAACTCAATGAATACTAAAATCTCCAAAGAGAACTTTTTATTAATCAATGAAATCTGAATTACAATGTGGGTGAAGCCTCCTTTATATAGGCCATGGAGAAGTTTTAATCCTACTAAACTTAGGAATTAAATACAATAAATAAATGTTAAAATCTAATCTCCTAATTAGATAAGTAACTTCTAATAATAAATAAATGCTAAAAATAAAATCTTAATTAAATAAATCTGATCCTAATAGATATTGCAGAATCCTATGTTGATTTAAATTACAAATAATCAAATAAAATCTTGAAAATTCGTAATTATCCAAAAATCCCGTATTAATCCCGTATAGGAATTTCTGCATGCGCTATCTTCGCTAAAATAGACGTATCTTGAGATCCATATGTCCGATTGAGGCGTTTCAAGATGCGTTGGAAAGATAATTTGCAGTCGGACAAGTTTTAAGAAGACATGTTGACCCATAAATGCCTGGATCCCATCCAAAAATGCTTCGCAAGTTGACTGATGTTTCTGACTTGCAAACCAGTTTCAACTTCTTTTCCAAGATGATTATTTTGACCCCTCACATGCTCGTATCATTCCCCACTCATCAAAAAGATTCGCCCTCGAATCTAGATCGGTAAATGGAGGAAGTTCATCAAAGTACCATAGAAGAGAAGATGTCTTGAAGGATCCTTTTGCAGAGTCTCTTTTTGCAATGTAATTTACAAGTTCCTTCTCATTGGGATCATCACGATTGTTCTTTTGGCCGCAAAGTAATTCATTCTCATCTTCAAAATTGTTATTAATGCTAAAAGAGGAATAAGCATAAATAGAATTCTGAAAACATTCAATGATACCTTTTGATTGTAAGGTACATTCGTCGGTGTTTGTCGTTTGATGATCATCTTGAATCGTAATAGTAGGTTCGTCACTGGAAACAAACACACTACTTATAATTTCTTCGTCATCAATAGGCAAGGTTAAACTCTCAATGGTATTGTCTTCCTCATGTTCTTTAGAAGAACAAATTTCTTGATCATGCTCGGGATCACGGATTTCAATATCATTAGAAGACATGAATTCAGGCAACATATCTCTCAAAATATTTTCTTGAAAATAAAACTTATCTGGACAATCATACCCTGAATGATCTAGTCGACAACAATAATGACATCGAGTCCCCAAAAGGGTAAAATCCAATACGTTGCTCAATGACATCCTCAAGAACGAACTGAATCCGATACCAAATGATAGAGTAGCGCAAATTCGAATAAAGAGAAAAACCAAACAAACCAAAATAAAGAACAAATCTAAAAATTCAGATTTGCTTATGGTGGTGGAGTCAATGGAGGAAGCTTGAATATGTGGAGATGGCGTGATGAATTGATAGCTGTTTTGTACTCAGCACCCTCTTAGACGCAATTATCTAAGCAAGCAACCTCAAGCGGCTCTAACCCACCCTCCAAGATGCAATTACCTAGGCAAGCAAGAGTGTGAAGATGATCTCCCTCACAAGAACTCGATGATCTTATGTTGAAGATGGCTTCTAGACAAGTTTACCGAACACTTGCAAACTCAATGAATACTAAAATCTCCAAAGAGAACTTTTTATTAATCAATGAAATCTGAATTACAATGTGGGTGAAGCCTCCTTTATATAGGCCATGGAGAAGTTTTAATCCTACTAAACTTAGGAATTAAATACATTAAATAAATGTTAAAATCTAATCTCCTAATTAGATAAGTAACTTCTAATAATAAATAAATGCTAAAAACTAAAATCTTAATTAAATAAATCTGATCCTAATAGATATTGCAGAATCCTATGTTGATTTAAATTACAAACAATCAAATAAAATCTTGAAAATTCGTAATTATCCAAAAATCCCGTATTAATCCCGTATAGGAATTTCTGCATACGCTGTCTTCGATAAAATAGACGTATCTTGAGATCCAGATGTCCGATTGAGGCATTTCAAGATGTGTTGGAAAGCTAATTTGCAGCCGGACAAGTTTTAAGAGACATGTTGACCCATAAATGCCTGGATCCCATCCAAAAATGCTTTGCAAGTTGACTGATGTTTCTGACTTGCAAACCAGTTTCAACTTCTTTTCCAAGATGATTATTTTGACCCCTCTCATGCTCGTATCAGTTGGGCAATACACTGAGGGTTTTAAACAAACAACTACAGTGTTCAGATGAGCACAACTGGAGTGCGCCCTCGCATTACTAGCGGATGAAGCCCTTCAGTGGTGGAAAACCACTATTCTTACTATTTCTGAAGTGATTGTCACTTGGGAGTTCTTTCTTCAAGAATTCTGAAAGAAGTACATCAGTGAATACTACCTCGCAGAAAGACGTAGTATCTTCCTCCATCTGAAGTAAGGTGGTTGACCTATCGAGCAGTATATTCCTGACTTTTGCAAGTACTACCGATATGGTGCAGAGTATATCAATAAGGAGGAAGAGAAGTGCAGAATGTTCATTGTTGGGCTTAGTGATGAGCTACGCCCTATGTTTACCACTTTGAGCATTGCTGACTTCTAGGATCTTGTGAACTAAGTCAAAGCTACCGAAGCAGCACAAAAAGCTCAAAGGGACAATAGATCAGGTAAGTCTAAGAGGAGGTTCAGAGGTGATTCTCGACCACCTAAGTGGAACAAGAAGGGAAAGTACCAAGGTCCCAAGCAGAATACATATTCACAGCTTCCCCGCTCTAGGAATATTGAGAGACCCCAAACTGTGGCATAGACTTTTGTCAAGACGGCTTTAGTTGAAAGTACTAGGGGGCTCCAACCGGAGTTTACAGAATCCAGTATGTAACTATTACCAGAAACGACATCCTGTAAGTCAGTTTCATAGACACACTAGAGCCTGTTTCTACTATGGTGAGTAAGGTCATTTCATTCGTGTTTGTCCCCTTGGTGCCACTAAGTCTACTGCTGCATTGGCAAATGTTGCATCTCCTGCTCTGTCTTTCTGAGGCAGGGGATCGAGGCAAGGACCATCGAAAGCTACAGGGAAACCCAATGGCTCGGGAAAACCATCAAATAAATAGGAATCGAAGGCATCTACTCAGATGTATCATGTGAGGAGCCAAGATGATACATGCATGAGCAGGGTTAAATTACTCATATTGGACAAGAAGCTGAATTTGTTCGATGCAAACAATAATGGCCAAAACAATGCACGCATAGGAGGTCAAAAACGATGCATCTTGGACAAGAAACTGAATCTGTTTGTGAAGTCTGGAAAGTCAGCTAAATTGCGACGAGTTTTCGGATGGGATCCAGACATTTCTGGGTTGAGTTGTCTCCTAACAAATTGTCCGTCATTCAGTTACCATTCCAACGCATTTTGAAACGCGTCAATCGGACATCGGGAACTCAAGATACGTCCAATTTACTGAAGATTGCGCATGCAGAAAACTGGATACGGGATTATTACGGGATTTTGTAAAATTCAGCCCAAAAGCTTAAATATAAGGCTTTGGACGAATTAAACTTAGCCCAATGTATTTATTATCATTTAAATTGATGTTTTTAGGGTTTTATATACTTTAGGAACCAGCCACCCAACCCTTATCAGCTTATAACTTGCCTTATCACCCTATTCCTTGCCACACAAGGAGTTTAAAGGCTATTATTTTATTATTATTTTTAATTAGAGTAGGTTTTCCTTGTTTTAGTAGAAGTTAAATTACTTTGTCTATCCTTCACCTATAAAAGGATGAAGCCTCCATCATTGTAAGACATATTTTCTTTGATTTATGAAATATTTAGTGAGTTTGCTTTTGTAAGTGCTGATTATTTGTGCCTTCGAAGTCTTCTTCAACATAAGTTCGATGAGTTCTTGTGAGGGAGATCATCTTCCCACTTTTGTTTGCCTAGATAATCGCGTCTAGGAGGGTGGGTTAGAGCCGCTTGAGGTTGCTTGCTTAGATAATTGAGTCTAAGAGGGTGCCGAGGACAAAACAACATCAACAATTCGCAAGCCACCTTCATCTTCAACCTTCACACCATCTTCCATAATTCCATAAACAAAGCTGGAATTTTCAGATTTGTTTTACCTATCTTCTTCTTAATCTTTTCTCATCTTTTTATTTATATTCTTATTTCTTATCATCTAATGCTTCATCTCATCTTTCTTTCTTTAAATTTCCAGCCTTGAATCTGAAAAAATTCAAGAAAATCCCTTTTCTTTTCACTTGAATTTTCAGATCTGCCCAAACTTCCTTGATTGGGTATAGAGCTCCTAGTTCTTGCAACAACTTGATTGAAGTCTTCCAAATCCAAGATTGCGCTACTCTATCATTTGGCATCAGATTTGGGACGATTCTTGACAAGAATTTTGGCGTTTTTGGGTGAAAAACTCGAAAATTAGGGAAAATTCGTCAAATTCAAACGAGCAGATTTTGAGCTGAAAATTTCCAGATCAGATCTACACCTTTGGAGGAGTCACCACATAAAATTTTAGAATTTTTTGACATCGGGAACACCTCGAACGAAGTAGATCAAGTTGCTGCAAAATTCTAGGGTTTTCGGGGGTTTCTAATTTTCTTTCATTCTTAGCCATTAGTTTTCGTTTGTTTTAGCTTTTACTGCTTCTTACACATCTTCTAACACCTTCTTGTTCCTTTGTGTTAGTAGGACTAAAAGTTGCATACTCTTCTTTCTCCTTGCAACTATAATTCTATTGGTGTCTAACCTTTTCTTTGGATTCTTAAAGCAATTAGGATGTTTTATTCTCTTTTCAACACGCGTTATCGTATACCAATAAATATTTTTCGGTCACGATGTAGGATACAAGGTAATCTATGTTATTTAATTATTGATGGTGACAGTCGTGTAAACTTAGTGAGCAGCTTCATTGTTGATGCACTCGATCTACCATGCCAAGAACACCCTAAGCCGTATCATCTTCAAGGGTTTAATAGCGGACCGGATATGAAGGTAACCGAACGTTGTTTAATCTCTTTTACTCTTGGAAGCTATTTGTGATGATGTGTGGTGTGACGTGGTTCCTATAGAAGTCACCCACTTGCTATTAGGAAGACCTTGGAAAAATGATCGTGGCGCTGTCCATCGAATCAATACAAATGGATACTCGGTTGTGCACCATGGCCAGAAGCTCTCGTTTGCTACAATAGAGCCGGAAAAAGTAGATGAAGAAATAGCGAAAGCAAAAAAATAGTGTGAGAGGATAAAACGAAAAAGATTGGAAGCACAAAAGGCTGAATCAATTGACAACACGAATGCAACCGACCACGAAGACATCCCAAAACCAGAAGGTACACATAGCATTTGTGCAAATGTTGATATTGGAGAAGAACCATCTCCCAAACAAAAGGATAGTGAAAGTGATAGTGAACACATTAGACAAGATGACAATGCTTCTAATCCCTCATGTGAAGTAGTAGGTCCACTTGCTATTCTCTCATCACCTCCCCACGAAGAAAGTAAGTGTAATTCTAACCCTTCATTTGATTATTGTCCTATCATTCCGTTAGAAATACTTTCTCCTCTACAAAAATTGTACATTGATGATAAATTTTGTGAGAGGGATATGAGATCTGAGATACAAAAGATTGAGATTAAAGAGGCCGAGAGTGAAAAAAGTCAAATTAATGGCCCAAATTTGGTGAGTGAAAATACATATGAGGTAAAAGTCACACAAAACCCAAAAGAAAAAGACAAGAAAAAGAATGCGACGAGTGATTTTGTTTTGACTAATCATTACAAATGTTCGAGTAGTGTTATCTTATCTTTTCAGGATTTTGTTGAACCATTGAGAGGAGCTCAATTAGATCACTCCACATACAACAAAGAAGCCTTTTCAATTGAAGTTGATGATTGTTCTCTCATTGTCGATTTAGATTTGAGGACGAATTCTTTTGAGGAGTGGGGGAATGATACATGCATTAGCAGGGTTAAATTACTCATATTGGACAAGAAGCTGAATTTGTTCGATGCAAACAATAATGGCCAAAACAATGCACGCATAGGAGGTCAAAAACGATGCATCTTGGACAAGAAACTGAATCTGTTTGTGAAGTCTGGAAAGTCAGCTAAATTGCGACGAGTTTACGGATGGGATCCAGGCATTTCTGGGTTGAGTTGTCTCCTAACAAATTGTCCGTCATTCAGTTACCTTTCCAACTCATTTTGAAACGCGTCAATCGGACATCGGGAACTCAAGATACGTCCAATTTACTGAAGATTGCGCATGCAGAAAACTGGATACGGGATTATTACGGGATTTTGTAAAATTCAGCCCAAAAGCTAACATATAAGGCTTTGGACGAATTAAACTTAGCCCAATATATTATTATGATTTAAATTGATGTTTTTAGGGTTTTATATAGTTTAGGAACCAGCCACCCAGCCCTTATCAGCTTATCACTTGCCTTATCACTCTATTCCCTGCCACACAAGCACAAGGAGTTTAAAGGCTGTTATTTTATTATTATTTTTAATTAGACTAGGTTTTCCTCGTTTTAGTAGAAGTTAAATTAATTTGTCTATCCTTCACCTATAAAAGAATGAAGCCTCCATCATTGTAAGACAGATTTTCTTTGATTTATGAAATATTTAGTGAGTTTGTTTTTGCAAGTGCTGATTACTTGTGCCTTCGAAGTCTTCTTCAACATAAGTTCGACGAGTTCTTGTGAGGGAGATCATCTTCACACTCTTGCTTGCCTAGATAATTGCGTCTAAGAGGGTGCCGAGGACAAAACAACATCAACAATTCGCAAGCCATCTTCATCTTCAACCTTCACACCATCTTCCATAATTCCATAAACAAAGCTGGAATTTTCAGATTTGTTTTACCTATCTTCTTCTTAATCTTTTCTCATCTTTTTATTTATATTCTTATTTCTTATCATCTAATCCTTCATCTCGTCTTTCTTTCTTTAAATTTCCAGCCTTGAATCTGAAAAAATTCAAGAAAATCCCTTCTCTTTTCTCTTGAATTTTCAGATCTGCCCAAACTTCCTTGATTGGGTCTAGAGCTCCTAGTTCTTGCAACAACTTGATTGAAGTCTTCCAAATCCAAGATTGCACTACTCTATCATTTGGTATCAGATTTGGGACGATTCTTGACAAGAATTTTGGCGTTTTTGGGTGAAAAACTCGAAAATTAGGGAAAATTCGTCAAATTCAAATGAGCAGATTTTGAGCTGAAAATTTCCAGATTAGATCTACACCTTTGGAGGAGTCACCACATAAAATTTTAGAATTTTTTGACATCGGGAACACCTCGAACGAAGTAGATCAAGTTGCTGCAAAATTCTAGGGTTTTCGGGGTTTTTCTAATTTTCTTTCATTCTTAGCCATTAGTTTTCGTTTGTTTTAGCTTTTATTGCTTCTTACACATCTTCTAACACCTTCTTGTTTCCTTTGTGTTAGTAGGACTAAAAGTTGCATACTCTTCTTTCTCCTTGCAACTATAATTCTATTGGTGTCTAACCATTTCTTTGGATTCTTAAAGCAATTAGGATGTTTTATTCTCTTTTCAACACGCGTTATCGTATACCAATAAATATTTTTCGGTCACGATGTAGGATACAAGGTAATCTATGTTCTTTAATTATTGATGGTGACAGTCGTGTAAACTTAGTGAGCAGCTTCATTGTTGATGCACTCGATCTACCATGCCAAGAACACCCTAAGCCGTATCATCTTCAAGGGTTTAATAGCGGACCGGATATGAAGGTAACCGAACATTGTTTAATCTCTTTTACTCTTGGAAGCTATTGTGATGATGTGTGGTGTGACGTGGTTCCTATGGAAGTCACCCACTTGCTATTAGGAAGACCTTGGAAAAATGATCGTGGCGCTGTCCATCGAATCAATACAAATGGATACTCGGTTGTGCACCATGGCCAGAAGCTCTCGTTTGCTACAATAGAGCCAGAAAAAGTAGATGAAGAAATATGGAAAGCAAAAAAACAGTGTGAGAGGATAAAACGAAAAAGATTGGAAGCACAAAAGGCTGAATCAATTGACAACACGAATGCAACCGACCACGAAGACATCCCAAAACTAGAAGGTACACATGATTCTCTTCCTACTTCTACTTCTAGCATTTGTGCAAATGTTGATATTGGAGAAGAACCATCTCCCAAACAAAAGGATAGTGATAGTGATAGTGAACACATTAGACAAGATGACAATGTTTCTAATCCCTCATGTGAAGTAGTAGGTCCACTTGCTATTCTCTCATCACCTCCCCACGAAGAAAGTAAGTGTAATTCTAACCCTTTATTTGATTATTGTCCTATCATTCCGTTAGAAATACTTTTTCCTCTACAAAAATTGTACATTGATGATAAATTTTGTGAGAGGGATATGAGATGTGAGATACAAAAGATTGAGAGTAAAGAGGCCGAGAGTGAAAAAAGTCAAATTAATGCCCCAAATTTGGTGAGTGAAAATACATATGAGGTAAAAGTCACACAAAACCCAAAAGAAAAAGACAAGAAAAAGAACACGACGAGTGATTTTGTTTTGACTAATCATTACAAATGTTCGAGTAGTGTTATCTTATCTTTTCAGGATTTTGTTGAACCATTGAGAGGAGCTCAATTAGATCACTCCACATACAACAAAGAAGCCTTTTCAATTGAAGTTGATGATTGTTCTCTCATTGCCGATTTAGATTCGAGGACGAATCCTTTCCAACGCATTTTGAAACGCATCAATCGGACATCGGGAACTCAAGATACGTCCAATTTACTAAAGATTGCGCATGCAAAAAACTGGATACGAGATTATTACGGAATTTTGTAAAATTTAGCCCAAAAGCTAACATATAAGGCTTTGGACGAATTAAACTTAGCCCAATATATTTATTATGATTTAAATTGATGTTTTTAGGGTTTTATATAGTTTAGGAACCAGCCACCCAGCCCTTATCAGCATATCACTTGCCTTATCACTCTATTCCTTGTCACACAAGCACAAGGAGTTTAAAGGCTGTTATTTTATTATTATTTTTAATTAGACTAGGTTTTCCTCGTTTTAGTAGAAGTTAAATTACTTTGTCTATCCTTCACCTATAAAAGGATGAAGCCTCCATCATTGTAAGACAAATTTTCTTTGATTTATGAAATATTTAGTGAGTTTGTTTTTGCAAGGGCTGATTACTTGTGCCTTCGAAGTCTTCTTCAACATAAGTTTGACGAGTTCTTGTGAGGGAGATCATCTTCACACTCTTGCTTGCATAGATAATCGCGTCTAGGAGGGTGGGTTAGAGCCGCTTGAGGTTGCTTGCTTAGATAATTGAGTCTAAGAGGGTGCCGAGGACAAAACAACATCAACAATTCGCAAGCCTTCTTTATCTTCAACCTTCACACCATCTTCCATAATTCCATAAACAAAGCTGGAATTTTCAGAATTTTTTTACCTATCTTCTTCTTAATCTTTTCTCATCTTTTTATTTATATTCTTATTTCTTATCATCTAATCCTTCATCTCGTCTTTCTTTCTTTAAATTTCCAGCCTTGAATCTGAAAAAAATTCAAGAAAATCCCTTCTCTTTTCTCTTGAATTTTCAGATCTGCCCAAACTTCCTTGATTGGGTCTAGAGCTCCTAGTTCTTGCAACAACTTGATTGAAGTCTTCCAAATCCAAGATTGCGCTACTCTATCACAAGAGGAAGATGATGAACCTGATCTCATTGCAGGTACTATTGAACTGTATTCCCACTCTTTATATGCATTGATTGACCCTAGTTCCAGTCACTCTTTTATAAGCACTGTGTTGATCAAAAATCATAGCATGTCTTCTGAACCTATAACGTCGAAGATCTCCCTAACTAATCCATTGGGTAATCGTGTCACCATAATTCGTGTGTGTAAGAATTGCCCCTTGATGATCCAAGGGATTCCATTTTCAGCTGATTTATTAGCCTTACCGATCCATGAGTTTGACATTATACAGGGTCTGGATTGGCTTAGTAAACATCAAGCTTCGGTAGATTATAGCAAGAGGAAGTTGTATCTTCGAGGCCTTGGCAACGAAAGCATAGCTCTAATGGATTCTCGAAACCCTTTGTTGTGTGCCTTGATGTTGGAATCCAAGGATGGACCTCACTTGTCAAACATTAATATTGTATGTGAATTTCCTGATGTCTTCCCTGATGAACTTTCAAGTTTACCCCTAACCCATGAAGTTGAATTTGGAATTAAAGTGCAACCTGAGACTGCCTCGATTTCTATTACGCCCTACCGAATAGTAGCTGTTGAATTGAAAGAACTAAAGGCCCAAATTCAAGACCTGCTTGATAAAAGTTTCATAAGACCGAGCTCTTCACCTTGGGGAGCCCCAGTCCTCTTTGTAAAGAGGAAGGACGGTTCTATGAATCTATGTATTGACTACACACAACTAAATAAAGTTACCATCAAGAACAAGTATCCATTGCCAAGGATGGATGACCTATTCGATCAACTCAAGAATGTCTCTGTGTTTTCTAAGATTGATTTAAGGTCTAGGTATTATCAAATGAGAGTTAAAGATTGTGATGTACCCAAAACTGCTTTCCATACAAGATATGGTCACTACGAATTCTTAGTGATGCCATTTGGGCTAATCAACGCACTGAAAGCTTTTGTGGACCTAATGATTTTAGACCCTATCTTGATAAGTTTGTAGTGGTATTCATTGATGGCATTCTGATTTATTCCAAGAATGTTGCGGAACATTATGAACATCTCTGTATTGTGCTTCAAACTCTTTGAAAGAAGCAATTGTTTGCCAAATTCTCCAAATATGAGTTTTGGCTTACTGAAGTTGCCTTCCTTGGCCATTCTTGATTGGCATCCACCGAAGAACGTTGGTGAGGTGAGAAGTTTCGTTGGTCTTGCTGGCTATTATAGGAGATTCATCAAAGGATTTTCTATGTTAACGACCCTATTGACTAAACTACTTTAGAAAGAAGCTCTATTTGATTGGACCGAGGAACAACAGTGAAGCTTTGATCAGTTGAAACAAGTGTTGCCTCACGCACTAGTCCTAACCCAACCCAAGTCTGGAAAAGACTACACAGTTTATACTGATGCATCACATCTCAGGTTAGGATGTGTATTGATGCAAGAGAGTAAGGTTATTGCATATGCTTTCAGACAACTTAAGCCACATGAGATGAATTATCCCACTCATGATTTGGAGTTGGCTGCGGTTGTATTTGCGTTGAAAATCTGGAGACATTATCTCTACGGATAAAAGTGTTATCGCTTCACCGATCATAAAGGCATTAAATACCTCTTGACTCAGAAAGATCTAAATCTTCGGTAACGGAGATGGATGGAAATCCTCAAGGACTATGACCTCGTCATTGGTTACCATCCGGGCAAGGCCAACGTTGTGGCTGATGCACTCAGCCGCAAACCATCGCCTGGTAAGCATTCTCATTACATCTTATGCATTAGGTGGAAAATTGAATCATTATGAAATCATTCAATTGTATCCCCTAGAGCTATTAATGCTCATTTCCGACTTCAGAAGCATCATTGTTGTCATATCCCTAAAATTGGTATAGTCGAAATTTGGTTCTGATGACCAAAAATTTTGAATCCGATGTGCAAAATGTTGTAATAGTTGACCTTTGTAACCTTCCTTTATAATGAAATCACATCTTGGTCCCATTTGAATAGTTTAAGTCTTTCTTGTATGAAGTTCCAAGCCAAAATGCAAGTTTTGAACAAGGCGTATCGATACGGTCAAGCCAGTATCGATTCAACCAACCTGCCAATAACTAACTTACTTATTTTAGCATAAACATATCGATACGGCCATGAGTGTATCGATATGGGTCCCCTATTCTGAATCTGTTCGAAGCCAATTGAGAGTGAATTAAGCAATGTGCTTACTCACCTCTTTGCTTGTCATATCCCCACGTGTTTGTCCCAAAAAAGAAAGTAAGTAGCCATCAAATTACTTCATATTATTAAGAAATGTGATGTGAAAGACCTTGGGTTAAGCAAACCCTTTAGGATAGGAAATTCTCTTATTGGTTCTTTGAAAGGTAAGCAATGATGGAATTAGAAATTTCTTAGAATTGCTTAAATCCTAAGTTCAAATCCCCGATTTCTTCCCCTCTGATTGCTTAATTTTTGCCATGGCACCAATTGGGGATTTTGGTCTTCTACTTCGGTTGACTTTGCCTCTGATTTGGCTCCAAATTTCATTTGGTTGCTTCGATTTTTGTTAGAGCTTTTTAAATTAGGGATTTTCGCTTTGCTGACCATGCTTTATGGATTTGACTCTTTTTTCTTTCCCTTTTTGCATGTTGATGATCGGAAATGACCATAAATTTGCCGGTGAGAGCAAATAGGGGTGAAAGGTGGCACCAGAGAAGACGAACCACTCGATGGAAGTTGTAAAGTCAAGCGCGTGGTCACTATGCACACGTCGTTGTAATCTGCGTGCCTTGCTTCTGATCAATCTGGACCATTGATTGTCTCTTGATCTAACAGACGAGAAGTGTGGCTCTTGGTAATCCATGTGTAGGGAGTGTGCAATCCTGTACCATTGGATCTGTTCTCCATTGATCCAATGGTTCTTCATTATCTGCACATGTAATAAAAGGGTCAAGGCCTTTAGGATTTAATAATAATCAGGCGGAGCAGGCCTTTGTGTAATGGACTCTGGACTCTATGTATTTTTAATGGACTCTATGTGTTTTTTTTTTTGTAATGGACTTTATGGACCATACTCTTTCTGTAAAATGAATTTGAATAAAATAAACTCTATTTGTTTTCTAAAATAGTCTATTTATTTTAGTTTGATACAATGAAGTCTAACCAACTAACCGTATACAAAACAAAAGGCAAACTATCTAGCTATAATGTTATACCATGCTACACATATGAACCATGCTATTAAACCAAAGACTATACTAATATATTAATACAACAAAACAAGAATAAAAACTTAGTGAAAAATCAGTGACAACAGCTGCCCCTATTTGGTCATTTCGGTGAAACAGGAATAGAACAAAGAACAAAAGGACACTGATTTTCACTAATTACCAAGCCTTAATGCCTGAATAAACAGACGTGTTCTACTCTCTTTATGCTCGAACGGATAAGCAGGTTGAAAAAAAGGTTCCATCCTTCTCATGCTCGGATGGATAAGCAAGTTCTATTCTTCTCAAGCTTGAATAGATAGGCGGGTTCTGATACATGCATGAGCGGGGTCAAATTAGTAATATTGGACAAGAAGCTGAATTTGTTCGATGCAAACAATAAAATCCAAAACAATGCACGCATAGGAGGTCAAAAACGATGCATCTTGGACAAGAAATTGAATCTGTTTGTAAAGTTTGGAAAGTCACCCAACTTACGACGAGTTTTCAGATGGGATCCGGGCATTTATGAGTCAAGTTGTCTTCTAACAAATTGTCCTTCATTCAGTTACCTTTCCAACGCATCTCGAAATGCATCAATCAGACATCAGGAACTCAAGATACGTCTAATTTACTGAAGACTGAGCATGCAGAAAACTGGATACCAGATTATTACGGGATTTGTAAAATTCAGCCCAAAAGCTAACATATAAGGCTTTGGACGAATTAAACTTATCCCAATATATTTATGATCATTTAAATTGATGTTTTTAGGGTTTTATATACTTTAGGAACCAGCCACCCAGCCCTTATCAGCTTCTCACTTGCCTTATCACCCTTATTCCTTGCCACAGAAGCACAAGGAGTTTAAAGGCTGTTATTTTATTATTATTTTTAATTGGATTAGGTTTTCCTTGTTTTAGTAGAAGTTAAATTACTTTGTCTATCCTTCACCTATAAAAGGATGAAGCTTCCCTCATTGTAAGATAGATTTTCTTTGATTTATAAAATATTTAGTGAGTTTGTTTTTGCAAGTGCTGATTACTTGTGCCTTCGAAGTCTTCTTCAACATAAGTTCGACGAGTTCTTGTGAGGGAGATCATATTCACACTCTTGCTTGCCTAGATAATCGCGTCTAGGAAGGTGGGTTAGAGCCTCTTGCGGTTGCTTGCTTAGATAATTGAGTCTAAGAGGGTGTCGAGGATAAAACAACATCAACAATTCGCAAGCCATCTTCATCTTCAACCTTCACACCATCTTCCATAATTCCATAAACAAAACTGGAATTTTCATATTTGTTTTACTTATCTCTTTCTCAATCTCTTTTAATCTTTTTTTATATTCTTATTTCTTATCATATAATCCTTCATCTTGTCTTTCTTTCTTTAAATTTCCAGCCTTGAATCTGAAAATTTCATGAAAATCCCTTCTCTTTTCTCTTGAATTTTCAGATATGCCCAAACTTCCTTGATTGAGTCTAGAGCTCCTAGTTCTTGCAACAACTTGATTGAAGGCTTCCAAATCCAAGATTGTGCCACTCTATCAGGTTCTATTCTCCTCGTGCTCGAATAGATAAGCAAGTTGAAAAAGGATCCATCCTCCTTATGCTTGGATGGGTATGCGGGTTCCATTCTCCTCATGCTCGAATAGATAAGAAGATTGAAAAAAGGTTCCATCCTCCTTATGCTTGGATGGATAAGCGGGTTCTATTCTCCTCATGCTCGAATAGATAAGCAGGATGGATAAGCGTGTTCTATTCTCCTTATGCTCGAATAGATAAGCAGATTCCATTCTCCTGATGCTCGAACGGATAGGCAGGTTCCTTTGCAGAAAAACTTTTCACACCTGTAAAAAAATGACATTTGATGCAATTATGATGATCATGCCCCTAAGGATGTCTAAGACATGAATGCATGTCTCTTTTGCTTTTAGAATCCTTTTATTAGTTTTTTTGAATCATATAATCTCAAACATTTTCTCAACTCTGGCAACATATGGTATTTCTCTACGCTGAAAGGCTTTGCACCATGTTATTAGGATCACCATGAGCAAGTAAACTTGCACCAGCCCATTTTTCAACACTAGTTGACTTCACCATTTTCTTGCTGTTAAAATCCAATCAACCATTCCTTGGAAAGTAATCTTCACCATTGCCTACTCTTAACTTCAGGAATTGTAGGACCCGTCCTTTAATTTGGGTGAAATTGGTGTTCACCAAGACACCACCATGTTGTACCATAAGTTTAATTCCATAGCTACTTTCACCTTTTTCCTGTGATTTCTGCCTTGATTTTTCAACCAGGGAAGCTCTTTACAAAGTGTATAGCGTTGCTAGGAAACCTAAAAGCGAAACTCCATGGGGATATATGGGGGATGTTTTAACTTGCCATCATTCATGCATGGGAAATCATCTGAATATTGCAACTGTATGCTACGATGATTGACAAAATAATCATAGATAGTCATCTTTATTGTCTCTACTTCACCATTCTCATTCCTAGCACTTCTTTGCTTCACTGAGAACATTTCTGATTTTTTGCACGTTTGCCCACTCAACCAGTTATCTTGTACTCTTGGTTGGAAGGACTAACTTTATCCTCATATTCTTC
The DNA here is from genome assembly GCA_019671005.1 of Hibiscus mutabilis. Classification (NCBI taxonomy): domain Eukaryota; kingdom Viridiplantae; phylum Streptophyta; class Magnoliopsida; order Malvales; family Malvaceae; genus Hibiscus; species Hibiscus mutabilis. The sequence continues at coordinate 52,963,446 of CM033715.1, forward strand.
AACACTCTTTTAGCCTTTGTCAAGTTATCATTGTAGTTGATACATCAATGTTTAGTGACAAACCTCCTTGAATCCTGCTATTCTCCCGATGTATTACGATGTCATCAATATTTAGTGACAGGCCTTTCTTGAGTGGTCTTGAATGAAAGCAACCCATATTCTTAGTTATTTCCTCCAATGTCTGTAAAATTGTTCTCATTATTGTAGAAAACAAACTATCTCATGTAAGCATATCTGCTTTGCAACATGCAACCTTAGGGTAATGTCAAAACATCTCTTGAGGGTCTCTAATTCCTGCCTCAACAGAGATCTTTGAATTGCTTTCAAGGAAATCTTTGCAGCAAAACCTACTTCCACCTTGAACCTCTTCATGTGTTTACTGTTCTTTATGCCCTAAGCTCTAAATTTAACCATGGAATACCTCATAGTTCCAATACCCTTTTAGACAAATTTCAAAGTAATGCCCAAAAATCTTTTGTATATTTCAAGTGATGTCAAATTTATTAATTCTCATTTCAATGCAAGATGCTTATACAAAAAGGGAAATGATGTAAGCAAAGAAAGGAGGGCTAAGAAATGAAACTTCATCAATCTTGTGGAAAAAAGAAAAGAAGTTACAAATATTAAAACATCAATGACCAAAACTCCTCTTGTCAAAACGTCGTGAGATGTCTTGAATATTACACCTGTTGAGCAGACTTTGACAATGGTGACAATGTGAAAAAGTCCATAACTCATATGTGTTACGTTCTGAGAGAATCTCCCTAGTTATTAACTACCTAAGTCGCCCTTTGTGGGTTTTCAACTTAGGTCCTCCTTGGTTTCAAAACGCCCTTTGTGGGTTTTCGTTTTGAACCCCCATTTTTCTTTCTTTTTTTATTTTTTTATTTTTTTTTCTTTCTTCAGACATAATACTTCTTGACTAAATCTGAGTTTATCAGGTTCTAAAGTTCATATCCATCCATTTCAGCTAAAATTAATTCTCCCCCTGAGAAAACCTTTGATACGATATAAGGTCCTTCCCAATTTGGTGCCCATTTTCCCCGGGAATCACTTTGAATTGATAACTTTTTCCTCAACACTAAGTCGCCTTCTTTAAATTCTCTCGGGCAAACTTTCTTCTCGTGAACCCTTATCATCCTTCTTTGGTACATTTGCCCATGACACAGTGCTTTCAATCTTTTCTCTTCAATTACGTTCAGCTGGTCATATCCTGCTTGAACCCATTATGTTTCTTCCAACTTTGCTTCCATTAAGATACGGAGCGATGGTATTTCAACTTCAATCGGTAATACAACTTCCATTCCATATACCAATGAGAAAGGTGTTGCCCCAATAGAAGTTCTTACCGCGGTTCGATAAGCATATAAGGCAAACGATAGCTTCTCGTGCCAATCTTTATAGGTATCAGTCATTTTTGCAACTATCTTCTTGATATTCTTATTCGCAGCCTCCACAACCCCATTCATCTTTGGGCAATATACCAAAGAATTATGATGTTTGACATTGAACTGCTCACAGACTCCACTTATCATCTTGTTATTCAAATTGGAGGCTTTGTCGGTGATGATACTTTCAGGCAAGCCATATAGACAAATGATTTCCTTTTTCAAAAACTTGCAAACCATAGATTTGGTGACGTTTGCATAAGAAGCTGCTTCTACCCATTTTGTGAAATAGTCAATGGCTACCAAGATAAAATGATGCTCGTTTGACGCCTTAGGGTGAATCTGACCAATTACATCGATACCCCACATGGAGAATGGCCAGGGTGTTGACATAACATGAAGAGGTTGAGGTGGCGTATGAACCTTGTCAGCGTAGATCTGGCATTTATGGCATTTGCGAAAGTAGCCGATGCAATCACCTTCCATGGTTGACCAGAAATATCCAAGACACATGATTAATTAAGCTTGTGGTGGGTTCCACAAACTCCTTCATGAACTTCTTCCATAATTAATTAAGCTTCATTTGTATCCACACATCTTAGAAGACTTGACCACGACTCCTTCTGTATTAAATTTCTCCATCAAGAATATATCCTGATGCCATCTTCCTGGTCATTTTCTTTTCATTCTCTGTAGCTTGTGGTGGGTACTGCTGAGATTTTACAAATTGCAAGATGTCATGGTACCATGACAATCCATTTATTTCTTCTTCCACATCATAACAATGGGCTAGGGAGTCTAGCATATGTAGCCTGATGGGCATCATCTTAGAATCTTCACTTGCTTTAAACATGCCTGCTAAAGTAGCTAAAGCATCAACCATTTGGTTGTCTTCTCTGGGGAGATACTTGAAAGTGATATCATCAAATTCCTTGGTCAACTCAAGGACCAACTTGTGGTATTCTACCAACTTTGCATCTTTTGTCTCCCATTCACCACGTATCTGATAAATGACCAATGCAGAGTCCCCCAAAACTCTTAAAGTACGAATTTTCCTTTGTATAGCCTCTCTTAGACCCATTATACAAGCCTCGTATTCTGCCATGTTATTAGTGTAGAAGAATTTTAATCGACTGGTAAAAAGGTAATAATCTCCTTTTGGTGAAACCAAAACTACCCCTATACCTTGCCCTAACGCATTTGCTGCACCATCGAAGTTCATAACCCAAGATTCTATTGCAGCCTCATCATCTTCTCTGATACACATCAAATCTTCCTCAGGGAAATTAAAATTCAATGCTTCATAATAATCACAAGCTCGACTTGCCAAAAAGTCATCTATGGCACTTCCTTTTATTGCTTTTTAGCTTACATACTGGATATCAAAACTCTGATAGTAACATCTGCCAACTTGCTAATCTTCCCAATAAGGCTGGAGCTTCCATCATGAACTTTAAAGGATCCAATTTCGAGATTAGCCATGCAGTGTGATATAACATATATTGCCTAAGCCTTTTAGCCGCCCATACCAAAGCACAACATAGCTTTTCAATTGAAGTTTCACAATCAGTGTACTTCTTGCTCATGTAATTTATCACCTTTTCTTTTCTCCCAGTATTGTCATGTTTCCCTAATACGCAGCCCATTGAATTTTCATGCACTGTCAAATAGAGGATTAAGGGCCTCCCCAAAACAGGTGGTACTAATATTGGAGGGTTGGTTAACTGCTCTTTGATCTTTTCTAAAGCCGTTTGGCATTCTTCATTCCATGTGCATGGGTTATTCTTTCTGAGTAGTCTGAAAATTGGATCACACGTATCAGTTATCTGGGAGATAAAACGGTCGATGTAGTTTAACCTTCCCAGGAAACCCCAAACCTCTTTCTATGTTGGAGGTGGTGAGAGCTTTTGTATGGCCTTAATTTTGTCCGGATCAATCTTAATTCCTCTTTTGCTCACCATAAAACCTAATAATTTTCCTGATGTGACCCCAAATGTGCATTTGTTTGGGTGAAGCTTTAGCTGGAACATCCTCAGCCTTTGAAAGAGTTTCTTTAAATTCACCAAATACTCCTCTTCAGATCGGGATTTGGTGATCATATCATCTATGTAGTCTTCTATTTCCTGATGCATCATATCATGGAAAAAAGTGACCATGGATCTTTGGTAAGTTGCCCCCGCATTCTTTAGACCAAAGGGCATTACTTTATAAAAAAGGTTCCCCAAAGTGTTATGAAGGTGGTTTTCTCCATATCTTCTGGGCACATTTTAATCTGGTTATACCCAAAACACCCATCCATGAAAGAGAAAATGGCATGTCCAGCTATGTTATCCACTAACGTGTCTATGTATGGTAACGAGAAATTGTCTTTGGGGCTTGCTCTATTGAGATCCCTATAGTCAACGTACATGCGTACTTTTCCATCCTTCTTGGGAACTAGGACAATGTTGGCCACACATTCTGGATACTTAGCTACCTCTAAAAATCCTGCATCAAACTGCTTCTTTACCTCATCCCTGATTTTTATAAGCATATCTGCTTTCATCCTCCTAAGCTTCTGCTTTACAGGCTCGCATCCTAATTTTATTAGAAGCCGATGTACAACGATGCCAGTGTCGAGACCTGGCATGTCTTGATATGACCAAGCGAAGATGTTCTTGAATTCTTTTAGGAGCTCAATCATACTTTGTCGAGTGTGGGCTGTAATGGTGGAGCCAATCTTCACCTCTCGTTTCTCTTCTTCAGTACCGAGATTCAGTATTTCTAACTCTTCCTTGTACGGGAGAATCTATTTGTCCTCTCCTTCTACCATCTTAAGCAATTCTCTGGGCAAGTAATAATCTTCTTCATTATCAACATCATCAACTTCTTCTAAGCATAAAGGTGATTCAAAGCCAACTTTGGCATCAAATTGAGAGTCATTTAAGTTATTGATATCTGAAGACCTACAAAGAAAAGGGATAGAGATATATACAGAGAAAAAATGATGAATAGAATGAATGTTTTAGTTTTATCTATAGGAAGAGTTTGCCACACAAGATTTTTTGGAAGAAAGAGAATGCATCTTTATTGAAATTCAATTTATAAAGTTTGACATAAACCCTTTACATAAGATCCCTAATTTCCTTCGGGTCTAAAGGCAAAAGGGTGGGTTTTGAGAATTACTCTAAAACTGTCTTAAAGACTACAAGAATTTCTTCAGCAGTCCAGTTGTCAAGTTCAGGGCAGGGGCAAATCTTGGACATGTATTTGTTCTCTTCTTCCTTGTCTGTTACGAAATTGATGCTCAACTTTTCAAAACTTCACACAAATATTTCTTTCCTTTCTCCTCATTAATTGGGTCACTTGGATCCAACAAGCCCCCGAATCTAAAGTTATGGCTTAGGGGTGGAAATGTCATCGGCTCCAACTCGATTTCCTCTCATTTCTGCCTTGCATGTATTCTTTCCTGGCGTTTCCTTATTTCTGCTCTCCTTTGCCAATTGTTGGGCTTGAATCCCAAGCTAAATCGATCCTTCTTTGCTAGGATTACCACAGGATATAGCCTCCCTTGGTGTCTCTTCCCAAATCCTTTTACAACTTCAGCTCCTTTTCCTAGAGTTTGTTTAACTTGCATCTTTGCGCCTCTGGATAATTCTGGTTTAGGCACCTTATTCCCTTCTTATTTATAGGGCTAGGGCAAAGTCCTTCTTTGAGGAGGAGTTTAAGTTGGAATTAAATTATCTTTAAAGAATATAATTCTTTATTATAATTGTATTCCTACTAGAACTTCTCCTATCTTCTTGGAATTTAATTCTTCTTTAATCTCTGCATGGAAATCAAATTCCTTTGGGTTTGGGCTTTGCTCCACGTCATCTTGGGCTTGTCTAGTCATCAATTTCGACATCCCTATTGCATTTTCTCTTTGTCGACAATTGCCATGGCAACTGGCTCGGCGTCTCCTTCATGCATTGCCCTGGCAACTAGCTCGGCATATCCTTCATGCATTGCCCTGGCAACTAGCTCGGCATTGCTTTGGCAAGTGATCATGCACATACACACACAAAAACACACCAAAGCAGCATCTTTTTCCACAAAAATCACCAAGTTATGTAATCAAGCTCAACAGTGGAAAAAAACATGAATTAATGCATGAATAACTAATTATGCAACTAATATGAGCTTAAGTCTAACAATAATATGAGTAAAAAGGGTAATAAAAATAGTACTTTTGAACACTTATCACGCCCCCAAACTCGAACTATTGCTTGTCCTCAAGCAATGCAAACTAACAATTACCTGCCAAGACTTTAATCATCAAAGACATGCTTCAAACTTGAATTCAAACCTCGGAACCGTGGCACAAAGTATGATCACCTTTTAATTTTTCGGATAACACAAAAATTACCCGGAACCAAACTATAGTGCCCGTGACAATGTGTGTGCGTAGTTGTGAACAAGTTGATTTTCAAGATTCTATGTGAACTACAGGCTTTTATTAATTCAATTATCGGGGTTTTTATTTTTATTTTCACTAGAGCCAATTTCGGGCACCTCTAGCAAAGTAAGCAATTCCTCATTTTATTTTAGTCGACTAGAGCCAATTTCGGGCACCTCTAGCGATTCTTTAATGTGCATTAGCTACTAGAGCCAGTTTCAGGCACCTCTAGCAAGAAAGTGCATTTACTACTAGAGCCAGTTTTTGGGCACCTCTAGCAAGAAATTAACTTTTAATTTTCAATTTTAAATTTACCCAAATTTTAAGCAACCTAAGTTCACTAAGTTTCTTTCAATCAACAAGCCACAACCGTGTAAAAAAAAATCAGCATCATAGTAAAATTCTAAGTTCTTTTCATGCAATCCTAAAATTAAAGGTTCTTTCAATTAAGTGCAGTGACAAAAATTCATCATTGGATATTCAACAAGTCTTAAGCAATTAAATCAAATTAAAGGCATGGCAAGTAACATATGCAACCTATATGTGATTGCTAAAGATGAATGCATGAAACTAACTAGAAACCAACACCCCCCCAAACTCGAGAGAAGCATTATCCTCAATGCACGTAAAAGTGAAACAAAATTTAAAAGAAACTAAATGAAATGAGTTAGTCCGAGAGGTCGTCACCTCAAGTGATGAGTTTCCTTCGTGCCGTTTGCTTGATTCAATTTCCCGTCAGTGGTTGAATGCTTGTGGCTGGTACCGCGTGAATAACATTGCCTTGATTTGGTCCATGTTTGCCGATACAGGTTCACTTGCATGGGCATCAGTAGTTGCCGAAGCCATTGTTGTTGTCTAGGCATCACCAGTTTCTGTTGTGGTTGCTATGGCAAGTAGTCGGCAGTGAATTTCCTTAGCATAGTAGTTGTGAGTCTTGTTGTGAAAAAGAAAACAAAGAAAACCTGACAATTCTAATGTTACTGCATATCTGAGAAAACTTGAGGAGAGTCGGTTCTGATACTTCTTATAATCCATTCGTACCCTCCATCGGGTGACAATATTGCCCAAAAAGAGTTGGGTTAATGTGCTCCCAGCTACTCCCTTTTGCATTACCATGGTAGAGGTGTATTTCTTCTTTGTTCGCTTGTAGTCCATGTATACTCTCCACCTTGCTACTATTCCTGAAGGCACAAATATATTAATAGGAAAAATTATATCCAGTCTCAACCATTCAATTACCTCATTCTTGTCGACTTCTATCATGGTTGGATGTAGCCTTTGTTGTCGTGGCAATTGCTGCTCAAGCCAATTGTCGTGGCAATCAATTGTCAAATTTTGCTTTAAGTCAAGGGAAGAATCAATTTTCTGAAGAGCTTTATGAATCCAAACACCGTTTTCTTTTGGCCTCTCAAACATCTCCATCAGTAGAGATTTCGATGGCTTCAAATCTACCAACCTCGGTTCCTCAAGACATACCTGCAATGGACGAGGTGAGTTTTTAAGAATTCAAAAGGTTCAACTATTACCTGCTCATATTCCATTGGCAAAGTATTATCATCTCGTTGATCTTGCATGTGGTCGTGTAATTGCCGTGGCAATTGTAGATAAGAGCAATCTATAGATTCCTGCTTTAACATAACGTTGTAACCTTATGGGCATCAGGTTCCTCAGAATTTGCTGTAGTATTGTTGTTCTAAGCTTCACTGAGTGTTGTCGCGGCATTGCTCTGTTCAGGCTCCTCAATCATTGCCGAGGCAATTTGTTTTTCAAGCTCATCATGTGTTGGGCAGTCTCTCTCATTGGCATCCTCTTGACCTTGAGGTTTTAGTTGTTCCTCACACATCGGATAGATTTCTTGCCTTGGGACGTCAGTATCCCTAGGAATGAATTGTTGGCGCATGTTATCCATGACATATGTTGATGTCCCCAATTGATCTTCTGAATCCCCTAAGGTTGCATCCCACTGAGCTATCCTCGTATCCATAGATTTTGATAGTTCTCGAATCTCTTCAATTGATCCGTCAAGTCTAGCCAAGGAAGCTAGTAACGTTTCCTCCAAGGAATTGGAATGCTCTTGAAAAGGACTACATTGCCATGGCATATCTGTTGCTGCGGCAAAATTGTTATGGTAAAAAAAAATTTGAGCTTTTTGACCATACCATGAAGAATTTTGCTGCTGGTTCCCTCTATGGTCCTCCATGTAGTTATATGCACCGAAAATGTGAGGGCAATTTTCAAACTCATGATGTTCTCCACACATAGCACAAGATTTTTCCACAGTATAAGTTCTTTGGGCTTTTCTCGGTTGGTATAGGTAATCATCAAAGGGTGCAAGAAACTCTTGATTGGATTGATTCATATCTCCCAACATCATCTCTCGAATAGATTGGCTTTTATTTCCCGACATGTTGTCTTCCCTTAACTTGTAGCGCACCTAATTTTTTTTTGATAAAACAAACAAAAAGAAAAGTTAGTAAAACTAATAGAAAAAAATGCAATAACAAAAACAACTAACACCAATTGCCAATCCCCGACAACGGCCCAAAAACTTGTTGCGTGTGATAAGTGCTACGCAAATGTGCAAGTATACACGTCGCAAGTAATAAAGTGATACGAGTATCGAGTATCGTCTCCACAGGGATTGGTTTGGGCCACTTTGCTTAAGTTACTGCACTGTGAAAAGTAAAAACACAATTGATAATAGGAGTTGATTTTAACTAGTAAAGTAAAAGCAATAAACTAAAAGAATAGATGAAATTAAAATAGAGAATAAGCCAGGTTATCGTGAGTTGAGGTGTGATAGCCGATTGGATCGTCTTGGTAAAAGAGTGCAAGGGCAAATCAGTTGCCGTGGCAACTTGCACAGCGGGGTTGCCTTGGCAACTAATCGATGGTTGCCTAGGCAACAAGCTGGGCAACTACTTGGGCGTCTGGGCAGTAACTTCAAGGTTCGGCAGAGAGTTCTTCAATGGTTTCTTCTTATCCCTAAGTCGAAACTCTAGCTACTTGTGCATGCCCTGATAATACATCCCTGCATGAATCAAGGGTGAACAACAACCAATCTTGCGCTCCTCTTAGCCGTTGAAATCCTTAACTTATTCCTAAGCCGGATTAATCTTCACCATCAGTGGATTGAATAAAGACCATACTCATTCGTTTCTTGAATCTAACTCTCCCGATATTAGATAAATAGATGAAGTTACGAGATCCTCTCCCAATTCACTCGCAAACAAGAATAAAAACTAAGAATGAGTAAACCTTGAATTGAAAGTGCAAACTCTTATTACCTAAACAAAATCCAATTGTATCTCACAACAACAAAACACAATAACCCCAACCAATCAAGTTAGTTCATGGTTGGGTTCAAAAGATATACAAAGAATAATCCCCAAACCATGAATCTAATGGAAGCAAAGAAGAAGAAGAAGTCGAAATTTCCCCTAATGCTCTCTATGGAGTTGTCGAAATTCCCCTAGCCTTCTCCTTTGATTGTCGAAATTCCCTTCTTATTTATAGGGCTAGGGCAAAGTCCTTCTTTGAGGAGGAGTTTAAGTTGGAATTAAATTATCTTTAAAGAATATAATTCTTTATTATAATTGTATTCCTACTAGAACTTCTCCTATCTTCTTGGAATTTAATTCTTCTTTAATCTCTGCATGGAAATCAAATTCCTTTGGGTTTGGGCTTTGCTCCACGTCATCTTGGGCTTGTCTAGTCATCAATTTCGACATCCCTATTGCATTTTCTCTTTGTCGACAATTGCCATGGCAACTGGCTCGGCGTCTCCTTCATGCATTGCCCTAGCAACTAGCTCGGCATATCCTTCATGCATTGCCCTGGCAACCAGCTCGGCATTGCTTTGGCAAGTGATCCTGCACATACACACACAAAAACACACCAAAGCAGCATCTTTTTCCACAAAAATCACCAAGTTATGTAATCAAGCTCAACAGTGGAAAAAACATGAATTAATGCATGAATAACTAATTATGCAACTAATATGAGCTTAAGTCTAACAATAATATGAGTAAAAAGGGTAATAAAATAGTACTTTTGAACACTTATCACCTACTTGTTGTCTTTGTATGGAAATGGGGTTGGTGCCTTAATTATAGTCGCTGGATTTTACACCCCTTGCGGGCTCACTAACTCTTGCTTTTAGCCTTAATAACTAAAGGCTTCATTCCAGAATAATCTCTTCTAGAGGATGACAAATCTGTCCAACATTCACTCCTTGTTTTCTTTCTCAAGAAACTCTAGTTCTTTTTCATCCATCTTATCTTGGACCGACTACTTGAACTCTAAGCAATATTTAATCTCATGTCCTCTCTCCTTGTGATACTCACAATACAATCCATCTTTCAGATCCTGGGCTTTTACTTCTAGCATCCCAACTGCCACCATTTGAGCCCATACCCACCTTATGGGTGTTCTGACCTCAGCAACATGTTTCTTAATCATCTTATTTTCCTCCTCCATGATTGCATTAACTCCTGCTTTCTGGTAATTTGGCAGAGGGTTTCCCTTATCTTCCGACGTATCAAATGACAACATTTTAGACATTCTTAAATTATCTACCATTCACTTAAATGCAGTGAAATTCTCAATGGGGTGCCCCTAACTCCTGCATGATATTCGCATTGTGCCTTCTCACCGTACCATGCTGCATATGGTGGTGAGAAAGGAGGAAAATGTCTTGGCAAGCACCATTTGGGATTTAACCAATTCAGCAAACAATTCAGCATACGTCATTGGAATTGGAGGGAAATAGGGTTCGAGTTCCCTTGATATCATCGTTCTTCATTCAGTAGGTTTGTAATTACTGGAGCTGCAGTCGAGACATTGGGCTTGTTAAAGGCCACACCCTTTGAAAAATTGGGATTATAAGCATTTGTGGCATTAACTTCACTTTCTCTCTTTTTATAGGGTTTCTTTGTTTCTTTGTTATCCAGCTTTCCGTTTTTCATAGCTGCTAGAATCAGCTCTACATTCATTAACATGTCTGCAAAGCTCTTGGTTGCATGATTGAGCATGCGGTCATAGAATGAACCTTTTAATGTCTCCATGAACATTGGGGTAACTTTATTTTCTGGTAATGGTGGCTGAACTTGAACAGCTACATCCCTCCCTCTCTGCGCATATTGGCAGAAACTCTCATGGTGTTTTTGTTCCATTCCTTGCAGGACCAGTCGGGTTGGAACCATGTCTGAGACATGCTTGTATTGCTCACTAAAAGCTCTGGATAAATCCGTCCATGATTTGATGTTAACCCAGCTTAGCTGTGTATACCAGAGTGTAGCTAATCCTACTAGACTGTCCTGGAAGCAATGGATGGGCAGCTTCTCATTATCAAGATACATCAACATCTTTCTACAATACATGGTTAGATGTGCTGACGGGCATGTAGTTCCATTGTATTTCTCAAAATCTAGAATTTTGAATTTTAGAGGTACTACCAAGTCTGTCACCAAACTTAAGTCTTTGGCATCCACACCACCGTGAATATTCCCTTATTGGAAAGACTTAATCATTCCTTCTAACTTCTCATAACGATCTTCCCATTTCTTCTCAGTTTTAGCCTTATCGGCAATCTCATCCTGGTCATGTACTTCATAGTTATGAGCTACTTCTATATTAGCCTTAAACTCATTTCAGACGGAGGACTCAACAAAATGAGGAGTCAGCTTAGCCTTTGGTGTTGAAGCTTCTTTTTGTATTCCAGGTTGGGTGAAAGTCATTCCCTGGAATCGGGGCAAAGCATTGGTTTCCTCTCCAACTTCTGTTGCATCTGGGTCCTTGAATCCCAGCATTGCCACAATCGAGCTATCTTCTGGTGAACTAATTCTATTTGTTGTTTTAGGTCCATTTCCAGCTTGTCTAACCTATCCTGGGTGCTTTTGTGACTAGTTTCTAAGGTCGCCACTCTATCTTCCATCGCTCTAGCTTGGGACCGGGTACTGTACTTGTGAGTTGTTTTTGCTATTTTGAATTTCTATCATGTTTTTTTTATTTAAGTTAGATTCTTATTATGTCATGAATGCAGCACAGATGTAAACACACAAATGCAAAGTAAAGCAGCAAAACAGAAAGGATGCAATGCAAATGCATGAATGCAAGCGAAGAGCCATCAATTCTATGAAATATCTGCTCAAAGAAACAACTCTTTATTGAATATGAAAAGGTCCTTATTACATCAAATTTTATTACAAATACTTTTCTGAATGAACTCCTAATTCTTTGATTTCTTCAATAAGCCACATAAGTCTTGGTCCAACCTCCTCTGTTGGTTTGATGTACTGACGAAGGGCTGCAGCTTCAGTGGATAACAACGTCACATGTCGAGCCACATCCTAAACTTGAGTCATGACGGTCCTGTCAAACTCATCATGCTCTTGGAATCTTCTGGCATTATCTCTAAGACAGGTGAACCAGTAATCATTTCCTCCATCAGCTATATCTTCAAGGACCAAGATCTTAGTTTTGTACTCTTGAATGATATTATCCATTTCTTCCACTTGCTCTCTCAAGGAGTCATTCTTATTTAGGCTAGCCTAGAGTTATGTGTAAGCGTGACAGTTCTGAAATTCATGCAGTGAACGATTCAAATCCTCTACCTTGGCCTGCAACACAAGCCTGGCTTTGCTTCAGCTTCTCACTAGTCTTGCCATATGCTGTCTCTAGCTCAAATAAACGAACCTTGTTGCCGTGGGCCTTTCTCTTCCATGTAGCCACACTTTCTTTCTCTTTTTCAAGAACCCATTTTCCATTTCCTTTTTTAGTTGCCGACTTACCCTTTTTCTTTTCTTCAGCAAGAGCTCGTCTATACTTCTCAATTTCCTATTTTCCAGGTTCTTTCTCCTTTCCCACAACATGCTCAATTTCTTGTTTACACTGTTCTGGAGTTTTTCTCAGATCATCATTTCGAACAGTAGTCTGAAACTTGAGGAAATCAACCCTTCTCAATACTTCTCTTAGGATGTCAGCTTCTGTAGGAACTACCTTCAAGTGTTCCTCTAAAGACTTGGCTCGTCTGGGTGTAGGTGCTATGACTCTTTCATCCACTCTTACACGTCTCCAAATATTGTAATCAGGGGTGTACATGCAATGTTTATCAGACTCTAACTCCATATGATAACAATGATTCCATGCATCACTGATCGTCTGAACCTTCTGTCTGAACTCTCCTTGGAACTCGAATTCTGATGAGCCTAGACCAGTAGTAAATGGGATGAACTGCCGAGACCCAAATTGACGAGATACCAGCAAAGGAGCGCATCCAATTCCTCCCCAAAGACCTAGCAACATCAAGAAATTGAAATCCCCACACTTGTACAAAAGCTTAGTATGACCCATCCAAGGAACCCTCAATCTGATGTCTTCGTTGCGGTGGTCTTTGAAAATTTCAATGCACTTACTTTTCTTAGCAACTGGCCACTCTTTTGCTAGGAACTCGCAGAGAGGAGAGAAATTTGGAGAAAATACATTTGATAAAGCCAATGTTGGCCATTTCCATAAGTGTCTAAGAGTCCAGACTTGTAGAAGCGGAGTACATCCTCCAAAACGGATACCTTCAACAAGCATTAAGGGAAATGAAGGTTTTAGCAAGTACAGTTGGCACTGGGTTGACTCCTCTCTTTAGATTTTCAAGGAAATCAAGTAATGCCACATCAATGTTCCTTAAAACCTTTGGAAAAATGACTAAACCATAAATTGCAATGGCTTGGAGATCAACTCTCTTCTCTCTATTGGGGTGAATTGGAATTATATTTCTGATGCTTGACCAAGGAAAGTTAAAGCTGCCTCCTCTCTTACGTATCAACCCCTTGACCCAACCATCACTCATACCGGCGAAAGCTTGGAGCCTTGAGTGTGGATTTTTGTTTTTAGGAGGTTTGGCATAGACCCAGTTCTTCTTTACTTTGCGTAAGTTGAACAGAGCCAAATATTCTTCAAATATGGGCATTATATCCTCTCCATTGAAAGTGAAACAATGATACCCGGGATTCCAGAATTGAACTAGAGCTTTGAGAAACGGCTCGTCTACCTTCACATAAAGAAGATATACTATATCACCGTAGACTTCATGGAACAACTGCTTAGTCTCGTAATCACATTGCTCCCAAATTTCCTGCAGCTCTTGCATGTTGTTCTGTTTGATACTGATGTGGGCATATTCTGAAGTCTCTGTCTCATGATCAGCTGCTAGACTGTCCCCAAATGTTCGCTGGTTAACCTCAGACCAATGTCGCACTTTTGCATTCTCATCTTCACATTTTAAGATCCTCCCATCCATGACTAGAGCTTTTCAAAGTTGAGCAAATATTTTAAGAATCAACCCCTTCTTATATGGAATGATGTTGCATGAATGAATATGCAAAACAACAAAACAATAAGGAAAAGGATTAGAATTAAGAAAATACAAAGAGACCAAAATAATTTCACGAACAATTTTGGGCAGCACATTCCATAACTCTAGTACATGTCTCCATGGATTATCCGCAATGATTTTGACCAGACTCAAAACCCTAGGTTTTTTGCATGGCTCTATTGGGGTAGGCTCTATATTCTCAATCATGGTTAGGTTCTAAAAGGGTACCCGAGTTGTCCTTACTGTCCCCAACTAAGGGTAGCAGAGCCCCTGGTTCTCACCCATTATAGGCTTCAAACGAACCAAGTTCAACTCGGGAGGACTTACTTCCTATGTCTTCTCAAAGGATCAGTATCCTTACGAAGACATGAGGCATATGAGTCCCGAAGGTACTTGCTAGGCTCATACGGAGAATCAATATTCTAACATGATCAAAGCATTTTCCCCTCACTTAACAATTGGGTAAAGCTCGGGAGTAGAGCTTTTTGAAACAATTTTAAAATACGTAAAATAGAATTACATTCATTAAGCAGTCGAATAGATTGAATCCTTTTATAAAAAATTTTTTGAAAACAATTTGTGGCCTGACCCTCTTTTGTTTAAAAAACAAAATGTCCCTAGCGGAGTCGTCAAGCTATTGTAACCCTTTTTAGGAAAAGGTTTTGACGTCATTTGGAAAACTTAAGAAAACACGAAGTCGCTACCAATGTTTTTTTTTTAAAAAGTGTGATTGGATCACTTTTAAAACAAGGGTTATTTTAATAAAATATTTTATTTATTAAAACAACGTTTTTGATCTGCGGAAACTAGGAAAAGGATTAGCACCCCCACAATGCCCAAAATTGGTACCTAATTTATTTCAAAACAGGGTGTTTTCAAAATTGGAATTTGCAAGTTCACATGATTTTGCTTTATTTGTCTGCTAAGTGAATGTAAATCTATTTTAACAGCCTTATCGCCCGGGAAATGAACTTTAATCACCGCCAACACTCCTGGCACTAACCCGTCATTCTCGTTTGATAAGACACCGCATTAATTAAGTTTTCACTTTTTAACAAACCAATAGAGAAAATTAAATGTGTTAAAGTTTTTTATTAAAACCTAATTAATGATTAAACCCTAAAGAAATGTCTACATTCATTTTAACTATTAAGATTTAAATACAATTAAGTATGTCTTATTGAAAGTGTGAAGAAAGTTTTATTGCATACATGTCTCTATTCTAATTTTTAAAGACCCTAATCCTATGGTTTTACACACATACATATGTACATATAAAGATAAAATTACTTAAATTAAATTAATAATCAAAATAATTGCTAAAATAAAAGAAAAGGATAATTATTTTTACTTTAAAGAAAAATCTGTATTGGTGACTAAATTGAAAGAAAACAAAATGTGAAAGTTATTTTGAAAACAATTAAAAATCTAGTGCCAAATTGAGAGGGAAAAGGACGAAATTGAAAGGATTTAAAACTAAAGGGCTGCGATATAAGATCCATGAAAGTAGGGCGCGGGTTATAGCCGGGTACGGGTCGGGTCATCGGGTCGTTATAAATGGCTCATTTCAGAAACAAAACTCATTTTATACACTCCCTCCAAAATGGATCAAATCTGATTCCTTTTAAAACATCTGATATGTTCTTCGTGTTCTTCATGAAATGAAGAACACGATGAACATCTGCCATGCCGTCGTCGTTGCCGGCGGCAAAATTTTCCAAAAAACCCTAATTTCCCAGATTTTAGTGAACCTCAAATCGTATTTTTTCACCAGAGCTACATCAGAATCAAATTACAATGGCATTTTCAATAAAATAGAGGTAAAAACAATCAATTTTCTTTATTTAAAAACAAAATTGAACATAGGAAGAAAGAATCACCATAAAAATCTGCTTTATTTCACTGGAATTGCTTGAATTCACTTGTTGAATCGTTACAATCTCTGGAATCCGAATGCTTATTGCGTATATATCTAATTTATGTTTTTCGTATGAATCTTGTTGTTGTTGTTGTTACAAAGAATTACAGTGCTACTTATAGTACAAGAATTGCTTAAATCCTAAGCTCAAATCCCCGATTTCTTCCCCTCTGATTGCTTAATTTTTGCCATGGCACCGATTTGGGGATTTTGGTCTTCTGCTTCAGTTGACTTTGCCTCTGATTTGGCTCCAAATTTTATCTGGTTGCTTAGATTTTTGTTAGAGCATTAAATTAGGGATTTCTGCTTTGCTGATCATGCTTCATGGATTTGACTCATTTTTCTTTCCCGTTTTGCATGTTGATGATAAAAAATGACCACAAATTTGCCGGAGAGAGCAAATTGGAGCGAAAGTGGCACTGTAGAAGACGAACCACTCGACGGAAGCTGTAAAGTCGAGCGGTGGTCACTATGCGCACGTGGTAATCTGTGTGCCTTGGTTCTGATCAATCTGGACCATTCAATTGTCTCTCGATCTAACAGACGGAAAGTGTGGCTCTTGGTAATCCGTGTGTAGGCCGTGTGCAATCCCGTGCCATTGGATCTGTTCTCCATTGATCCAACGGTTCTTCATTATCTGCACATGTAATAAAAGGGTCAAGGCCTTTAGGATTTAATAATAATCGGACCGAGCAGGCCTTTGTGTAATGGACTCTGGACTCTATGTATTTTTTAATGGACTCTATGTGTTTTTTTTTAATGGGCTCTATGGACCAGACTCTTTTTGTGCAATGAATTTGAATAAAATAAACTCTATTTGTTTTCCAAAATAGTCTATTTATTTTAGTTTGATACAATGAACTCTAACCAACTAACCGTATACAAAACAAAAGGAAAACTATCTAGCTATAATGCTATACTATGCTACACATATGAACCATTCTATTAAACCCAAGACTATACTAAGATATTAATACAACAAAACAAGAATAAAAACTTAGTGAAAAATTAGTGACAACAAAATCTCCTATAATAACCAACAAGACCAAGGAAACTTCTCACCTCACTAATATTCTTCGGTGAATACCAATCAAGAATGGCTTGGATTTTCTTTGGATCTACTTGGATACTCGAAGCTGATATTGTAACCCCATCAACCTGGTCTAGTCGCAAAACCGAACCGAACAAGTCACACAGGGAATTTTAAAGAAAAACCCAAATGTTTCTCTTTAATAAACGACCCTTTTTATTTTTTTATCTTCTCTAGATGCAACATTATTATCCTAAGTGTACGAGCTGGCAGCGGGTGAATTTACGACTCAATCAAGCGTCGATTCGACATCCAATTATTTTGGTTGTCAATTAGGGACCATTTTGTAAAAATTACAAATTTCATGGACTTAATGTGGAATTAAAGTTACCAATATACAATTAGTCAGGTTCCATGCTCACACGTCAATTTTCAGCTTAACACAACCATCCAAACTCACTCACATGCATTCACGACATTTAGGGATCAAAACATAAGAAGACAGAAACTCAAAAGATGCCATTCCACTACCATAACGGCTGGCCATATTGATATCCTTAAGCTCGTATCGGTACGGTGCTTGTAATTTTTAAAACCCCAAATTCCAGTAGTATTTAACCGTATCGATCCGTGTATCAAAACGAATTCCTTTTTTTTTCCTTTAGCCCATATCGGTACGGTACTTAGCGTACCAATATGGTATGCCTAAAATAGCTTACTCGTATTGATACAGTAGCCCGCGTATCGATACCCCTGGACCTGTCATGTTTAATTTTGTTGTTTAATCACACAATTAAGCTACGCAAACCAACATGCTTCAAAGTCATAAATAACATATTCAAGGATCGATCTTCAGTCAAAAGCACCAGAAACAACACAAAAAGTTGATCATATACTCAAAGAGAAATCTATAGGCATGCACCCTATTGCCAAGCCAAGTCAAACACCAAAAACCATACCAAAGCTCAAACCAAACAATAAAGTCCATTTACAAGTCTTTAAAGGCAACACAAACATGTGCCAAATCAGGGAGTTCATCAAACACACTCCTAAAACATATGATACCCCTCCCACTGCCAAATTATTGCTACCATTTAGTTCAAAACCATACTTGAGCTTAAAGAACCTCTTGGACTTCTCAATGTAAATCTCAATGTAAGCTTCACATGCTTGAACATTACAAACCACAATTCAAAATAGAATCTGATGTATAAATCCCATTATACAAAACCTTTTAAAACAATGATACATGTAATCTCATATATTGGCATTCAAGTGACCTGAATGGCTACAACCCCATCCTTGGATAGCACTACCCTTATCCATTAAATTTCAGATATGCAGACACCTTGATGGCTCCGACCCCATCAAGTCTCATGGTGATACTACCCACCATAATGCACACTTCGGCCAGGTTGGCACTACCCTCATTGCTCGTGGTGATGGCACTACCCCCATCACTCGCAATACAATAGAACTACCCCTATTGTGTAACCTAAGAATTTAGCTCACGTACGAATTTTGAATATATTATAGTGCACTCTCATCCTATCGGTCGACCAATTATATCCGATTATAATAAGCATCATCACTTGCCAATATACACTTTAAAACCATGTTACCTTACTATTTTTCAATGCATCAACATAAACCATTTTCTTCATCCCATTTCAAAGCAATAACAATGCATAGCATTTTCTAAAAAAGATATAATCTCTTTAAAATCATAAATCAATCTCATGGTATCATTTGGATTATTTCTCAATTCATAAAACATGCATAATAGTAGGTAAGAAAATCTATCTTCAAAACATGAGCATGATTTAACAAAACAATGGGAAAACCAAAAACCGAGAGCGAAACCTTTCATACTTACTTCCGAGCTTAGATTAGCATTTCAAGCTTAATCTAAACCCCCAAACTTTGCTTTCAGATCCTTGAAAAGCTTTCAAAATCATTTCCACTCACCGACAATGCTTCGCTTGCTTTGCCGAAGCGATTTCAAGCCTCCGGATCAACTGAAACCTCTTCCAACGCTAACGGACCATTCTCCCTTACTTCTAAACAAAGAAAAATAGAGGATTAATGCATAACTTTGCATTAAAATCCCCAGCAACTCAACTCTACACTTTCTTTACTCAACAACCAATATTTCGTTACCCGAAAACATCGGTGAAACCACTCTAACCAATCTCTAGCCATTACCCGATGAGATCAACAACAAAACATCATCAAGATACATCTAAAAACATCTCCTCAACACCAAAACAACACCAGCCATCAAATTAACCACTTAAACAAGCCACAAACTCAAAGATCCCAACCTAACAATCAAGCAATTCACCTAGTTTCTGGATGACCACATTAAAAATCTATTAAGCCTCATTGTCAAACATCAAAATCATGTTTAATCTCATCCTAAAACCCAACATTATCAAATCAAAATGAACCTTAATTAATTTCACCCATTAAACATCAATTAAACCAATTTTCCACAACAATATCTTCAAAATCCATTAGAAAACATTCATAGAAGATCATGAACTTGGGAATTTCAGTAAAGAACCTTTCATTAGAGGAGAAGAACAAAACCTTAACTCTAATGATTGCTTTCACCCCAACTGTATATAGATTTACATGAGAAAACAAAGATAAAACATAAGATTTTGATCGGAAATCATTAGGAAATCATTTAGGTTAAAAAGATGAATTAAATCAAGTGTTTGCCTCAAATCTTTGAAGAAGAAACTGATGTTTGGCTGGAGAGAATTTGAGAGAAAATGGTTGAGAGAAAAGTTAGTTACGTGAAATATGTTTTAAGAGATTAATGCCTAATTAATTCTCTCCAACTTATTTTATTTATTAAAACCACTTTAAAATTAACAGTTAAGAGGAAAAATTTTGAATGAGACTTTGGGTCAAATGCTCCTTAAAGATTCAAAGTTCCGATCTTTTACAAAATAGTCACCAAAAATAGTTTTGCGATTTTACATTTTGGTCACTAGTTCCAAAATGTCAAACCTCCAAAATCCATTTTCCAAAATTGATTCCACCAAAATCATTTATATATTAAATAGTGATTTTAAAACATTTTTCCATATTGTATTTCTTCCAAAAACCCTCCAAATCAATTTATTCTCGAAACTAGCCCAAATTGCCGAAATCGATTCAACCAAACTGTCTAGCCTAAACCCGACTAACTCCTAAGCATAGAATCAGGGCATCACAACTCTCCCCCACTTAAGAAATTTTTTCCTCAAAATTTACCTGGTGGAAATAGATAAAGAAACTGCTTCATCATGTCATCCTTCCATTCCCACGTAGCTTCCTCAACACCTCAGTGTCGCCACAACTCCTTAACCAACTCTATGGTCTTCCCACGAAGAACCTTGCTGTCTTCATCCAAGATCTTAACCGGTTCCTCATCATAAGTCGGATATGGATTCAACTCAACTTCCTTAATAGGCATAACATGCGATAGATCCGATCTATACTTTCGCAACATGAATACATGAAAAACATCATGTATCTTTTCCAACTCAAGCGGCAATCTCAATCTATAAGCCACCAGTTCAACGCGCTCAAGCACCTCATATGGTCCAATAAACCTCAGACTCAACTTACCTTTCTGACCAAACCTCATCACCTTCTTTCAAGGCGAAACCTTCAAAAACACCTTATCACCAACCGCATACTCAATCTCTTTACGCTTTAAATCCACGTAAGACTTTTGCCGATCCAAAGCTGCCCTCAAACGATCACTAATGAGCTTCACTTTTTCCGTTGTTCCTTTAAGCATAGCGGCAAAGAAACAAACTTTTCCCCCGCTTTCGCCCAACAAAGAGGTGTTCTACACTTCTTACCATACAAAGCTTCATATGGAGCCATTTGTATACTCGCTTGATACCTATTATTATAATTGATACCTATTATTATAAGCAAACTCCACCAAAGGTAACTGTCTCTCCCAAGATCCTTGAAAATCTATAACACAACACCGCAACATATCCTCAAGAACTTGAATAACACACTCAGACTAACCATCCATTTATGGATGATACAAAGTACTGAAATTGAGTCGTGTACCCAAAGCTCCATGTAAACATTCCTCAAAACTTGATGTAAAATGCAGATCTCTATCTGACACAATGGACTTAGGCACCCCATACAACCTCACAACCTCTACGATGTACAACTCCGCTAGCTTATCCAGCAAATACGTACTATGCACAACCAAGAAATACGCACACTTGGTAAAATGATCCACAATCACCCAAATAGAGTTCTTCTTTGACGGGGTCAAAGGCAAACCCGTCACAAAATCCATCTTGATCCTCTCCCATTTCTTTTCTGGTATCTTCAAAGGTTACAACAACCCGGAAGAAATTGATGTTCAGCCTTCACTCGCTGACAAATAATACACTTACTCGCAAAATCAGCGACATCCCTATTTAAACCAACCAATAGTACTCATCCCTCAACCCACGATACATCTTAGTACTACCAGGATGCATAGCAAGAGGACTACTATGCGGCTCAGTCAGAATAATGTGCCTCAACTCAACATCTTTCGGCACAACTATCCGACTCTTAAACACAAAACACCATCATCATTAAAACAAAAGCCCATCGGATTACCCTCTGTAATGTTTGAAACATGCGGTACCAACGAATCATCGAGCAACTAATTCTCCTTAGTCAACTAAGCTA
Source organism: Hibiscus mutabilis (assembly GCA_019671005.1). NCBI lineage: Eukaryota > Viridiplantae > Streptophyta > Magnoliopsida > Malvales > Malvaceae > Hibiscus > Hibiscus mutabilis. The sequence goes on from CM033715.1 coordinate 52,985,277, forward strand.
AAGAAGGCTTCACTTGCAATTTAGCTACCAACCCGCCATCTCGCGACAAACTCAATCGCGCAAACATGGCCCTCATCTCTACAGCCACCTTCCTACTCAAAGAATCGACCACCACATTAGCCTTACTAGGATGATACTCGATCGTCAAATCATAATCATTAAGCAACTCCAAACATCTTCGTTGCCTAAGATTCAACTCCTTCTGCGACATCAAATATTTCAAACTATTATGATCCGTATACACCACACATTTCTCGCCATAAAGATAATGTCTCCAAATCTTTAGCGCAAACACCACTGTAGCTAACTCAATATCATGCGTAGGATAATTACACTCGTGAACCTTCAACTGTCTAGATGCATAAGCCACAAGTCCACCACCTTGCATCAACACACACCTTAACCCCACATAGGATGCGTCACTATAGATCACAAACTCTTTTCCTGACTCGGGTTGAATCAAGATCGGAGCTTGCGTCAAAGCTTCCTTCAACTTCTCAAAAGTTTGTTGCCTAGCCTCTGGCCATTCAAACTTAACATCCTTTTGCAACAACTTCGTCAAAGGAGCAGTAACCTTAGAAAAACCATCCACAAAACGACAATAATATCCTGCCAAACCCAAGAAACTACGAACCTCCGTCACTGACTTAGGTTGCTTCCAATTCACAACCGCCTCAATTTTCTACGGATCCACATGAATACCTTCTGCCGACACCACATGACCAAGAAACACCACCTCCTTAATCCAAAACTTGCACTTGCTCAGCTTTGCATACAATTGATTCATCATATCCATGAAAGCTGCAGGCACATTCGTCAACCCAAACGGCATCACCAAGAACTCATAATGCCCGTAGTGAGTGTGAAAAGTTGTCTTCGGTATATCCTTATCCTTCACCTTCAACTAATAGCATCCTGATCTCAAATCAATCTTGGAAAACACTGTCGCACCGTGGAATTAATCAAATAGGTAGTCAATTCACGGTAAAGAATACTTATTCTTAATCGTCAACTTATTCAGTTGGCGATAATCAATGTACATCCTCATAGTGCCATCTTTCTTCTTCACAAACAACACTGGTACACCCCAAGGTGACACACTAGGTCGTATGAACCTAGGGTCTAACAACTCTTGAAGTTACGTCTTCAACTCCTTTAACTCCTTAGGCGCCATGTGATACGGAGCAATGGACATCGGAGCTGTATTCGCATACGTCTCGATACAAAACTCCACCTCTCTATCATGTGGCAAACCATTAAACTCTTTCAAAAATACCCTTGGAAAATCACAAACAGTCCGGATATTCTAGGGACGTGCCTCCTTCATATTTGGATTCATAACATATGCCAAGTATGCATGACATCCTACTTTCAACAACTTCTGCACTTCCAAAGCCGAAACAACATTGGACAAGAACTTAACATTCTCACCCACAACCACAACTTCATAATTATCAGCAAACCTCAACGAAACACGCTTGGTCTCATAACTACCACAACCCTATGCTCGGTCAACCAACCTATACCAAGAATAACATCAAAACCATAGAAAGGTAACTCTATCACATCAACCGCAAACACATGTCCTTAAACCATCAATGGACATCTCCTATACAACTTCCTAACCATAATTGTCTCATCGAAGAACTCATCACTTGCATACCCACATCTAAAAACTCAACCGGTATATCAAGCAAATGTGCATGCTCATGCAAAATGTATGAATGCGTGGAACAAGAATCAATCAAAGAAAGTAATGAAAGGATTGCAACGTAAAAGTACTTGCGATCACATCTGTGTCATTCCTCCCCTCGCGGTGTGCATACACCTTAGTTGGTCCATCACCCTCAGGCTGAACTGTCACAACATGAGCAACATTCCTCTAACAATCCTCCCTACGCTGAAAATTACCTTGGTCGCGCCCACGGCCCCTCTGAGGCTCAACAGCATGCACCGGTGCCTGTCTAGATAACTGAAGACAATCATGCTTCACATGACCTTGTGAACCACATCCCCAACAAACATCGAGAGTACCCTAGCACTCTCCAGAATGTCTCCTCCCACAACAGCCATACTCAGGTATACGAACCACAACATTCTGGCCCTACTGCTCGAGGCCCATATTACCTCCACCACTACGCCTCAAATTCGGGTGAAGCTTCCTATCGCGCTACCTCTTGTAACGATCCTTTCCACCATCAGACTCAGCAACCCTCTTACCGAAACTAGGATTACCTGAACGAGAGGACAAACACAAATTTTGCTCTATATCATTGGCACGAGTGACCAAAACACCAAAATTTGTATATTCTAAAGCCAACTGATACGAGCATGAGAGGGGTCAAAATAATCATCTTGGAAAAGAAGTTGAAACTGGTTTGCAAGTCAGAAACATCAGTCAACTTGCGAAGCATTTTTGGATGGGATCCAGGCATTTATGGGTCAACATGTCTTCTTAAAACTTGTCCGGCTGTAAATTATCTTTCCAACGCATCTTGAAACGCCTCAATCGGACATCTGGATCTCAAGATACGTCTTTTTAGCGAAGACAGCGCATGCAGAAATTCCTATACGGGATTAATACGGGATTTTTGGATAATTACGAATTTTCAAGATTTTATTTGATTATTTGTAATTTAAATCAACATAGGATTCTGCAATATCTATTAGGATCAGATTTATTTAATTAAGATTTTATTTTTAGCATTTATTTATTATTAGAAGTTACTTATCTAATTAGGAGATTAGATTTTAACATTTATTTATTGTATTTAATTCCTAAGTTTAGTAGGATTAAAACTTCTCCATGGCCTATATAAAGGAGGTTTCACCCACATTGTAATTCAGATTTCATTGATTAATAAAAAGTTCTCTTTGGAGATTTTAGTATTCATTGAGTTTGCAAGTGTTCGGTAAACTTGTCTAGAAGCCATCTTCAACATAAGATCATCGAGTTCTTGAGAGGGAGATCATCTTCACACTCTTGCTTGCCTAGGTAATTGCATCTAGGAGGGTGGGTTAGAGCCGCTTGAGGTTGCTTGCTTAGATAATTGCGTCTAAGAGGGTGCCGAGGACAAAACAACTATCAATTCATCACGCCATCTCCACATATTCAAGCATCCTCCATTGACGCCACCACCATAAGCAAATCTGAATTTTTAGATTTGTTCTTTATTTTGGTTTGTTTGGTTTTTCTCTTTATTCGAATTTGCGCTACTCTATCACCAACATATAGGTCTTCACCTCCTTCACCAAACTATATCGGAAGCGATCACGCCGGTTATGTTCGTCGGGAACCAGCTTAGAAGCATACTGGCTCAATCTGACAAACTGAACCTCATACTCCGCAACAGACATGTTTCCTTGCACTAAAGCCATAAACTCTCACTTCTTCTCGTCTTGATAACTAGAACCCAAATACTTCTTCCGAAAAGCAATTTTGAAGAACCCCCAGGTCACCTCAGCAGGTTCCATCCTTGCAATAGTGGTAGTCCACCACAAATAAGCATCTCCCTGAAGCAAAGATACCGTACAACCCAACTTACGCGCTACCGAGCACTACATCTGTCCAAGAATCCTTTGCCTACTCTCAAACCATGCCTCAGAACCCTCCTGAGACAAACCTCTAAACTCAGTACCGCCCAAACTGTGTAAACGCTACAAAGGTATACCAGGATTAGCCATAGGTTGTGGCGCAACCGCATGCATACCCACCACCGCAACCTAAAAGCTCTAGCTATAGCCTGGATCAACGAGGTCATATCACCGATAATCTGACCCTGCGCTACCTAAGGTCCTACACCTACTGCACCATCTCCGACTCCATCACCACCAGGAGGAGGAGGGGGCGACACAACATCAGTTTGCTCACTATCGACAACACCACGAGAATTGATTCGAAGCTCTCGTCTCGGTCCCATTATGAAAACAATATGAATCTCTAGCATATAAATGCAACAATGAACACAGTTAGGCTAGCCAGAAGTAAGAATCTAAGACTCTCAAGTCTTAAAACAAAATCTCTTTACATCAATTGTAATAATGGCAATGGGTACCACAATCTCTATCCCAAACCATCACATAACAATCATATGGCATGCTATCAAACATCGTGCATAGCAAATATCAAGAAAAACAACCATTTTACCTCCCAAGATTTTGTAAAGCTTATCCCAATTTTTCATAAACCTGGCTTTAATACCAAAAAAGGTAACCCTCTCGACCTAGTCTAGTCGTAAGACCGAACCGAACAAGTCATACGGGGAATATTAAAGAAAAACCCAAAAGTTTCTCTTCAATAAACGACCCTTTTTATATTTTATCTTCTCTAGATGCAATATTATTATCCTAAGTGTACGAGCTCGCAACGAGTGAATTTACGACTCAATCGGGCGTTGATTCGACATCCAATTGTTCCGATTGTTAATTAGGGACCTTTTTTGTAAAACTTACAAATTTCAGGGCCTTAATGTGGAATTAAAGTTACCGATATACAACTAGTTAGGTTCCATGCTCACACGTCAATTTTTAGCTTAACATGACCATCCAACTCACTCAAATGCATTCACGACATTTAGGGACCAAAACGTAAGAAAACAGAAACTCAAAAGATGCCATTCACCTACAATAACGACTGACGTATCGATACCCTTACGCCCATATCGCTACAGTTCTTGTAATTTTTAAAACCCCAAATTCTAGTAGCATTTAACCGTACTAATACACCCCCGCATATTAAAACGCCTTCCCCTTTTGCCTTCAGCCCGTACTAATACGATACTTAGCGTACCGATACGGTATGCTTGAAATGGCTTACCCATATCGATACAGTAGCCCGTGTACCGATACGGTACGCTTGAAATAGCTTACCCGTATCAATATAGTAGCTCGCGTACCGATACGCCTGAGCCTGTAATGTTTAATTTTGTTGTTTAATCACACAATTAAGCTATGCAAACCGCACTAACATGCTTCAAATTCACACATAACATATTCAAGGATCGGCCTTCAACCAAAAGCGCCAAAAACAACACCAAAACATGATCATATAATCAAAGGGAAATCTATAGGCATGCACCCTATTGCCAACCTAAGTCAAACACCAAAAACCATACCAAAGCTCAAACCAAACAATAAAGGTCATTTACAAGTCTTTAAAGGCAACACAAACATGTGCCAAACCAGGGAGTTCATCAAACATACTCCCAAAACATATGATACCCCTCCTATTGCCAAATTATTACTACCATTTAGTTCAAAACCATACTTGAGCTTAAAGAACCTCTTGGAGTTCAACTCTTGCCTCCTTGCTGCCCAACAAGCTATTTATCTGCATTGTTAAGAAAAGAGAACGTAAGCAACAAGCTTAGTGAAGGACGCTCATTGAAAAACCACAACAATGCCTTTTGAAAGCCTTTTCTCATCAAACTATTTCTCATCATGCTCAAATACTTTCTCATGCTTTAAAACCCTTCAAAGCAAAATCATTTAGCTTTCTACACATGTATCATTTATTTGCATTAAACTCAATGTAAATCTCAATGTATGCTTCACATGCTTGAACATTACAAACCACAATTCAAAATAGAATCTGATGTATAAATCCCATTATACAAAACCTTTTAAAACAATGATACATGTAATCTCATATATTGGCATTCAAGTGACCCGGATGGCTACGACCTCATCCTTGGATAGCACTACCCCTATCCATTAAAGTTCGAATATTTGGACACCTTGATGGCTCCAACCCCATCAAGTCTTATGGTGATACTACCCACCATAATGCACGCTTCGGCCGGGTTGGCACTACCCCCATTACCCGTGGTGGTGGCACTACCCCTATTGTGTAACAGAAAAATTTGACTCACGTACGAATTTTGAATATATTATAGTGCACTCTCATCCTATAGGTCGACCAATTATATTCAATTATAATAAGTATCATCACTTCCCAATATACACTTTAAAACCATGTTACCTTACTGTTTTCAAAGCATTAACATAAACCATTTTCTTCATCCCATTTCAATGCAATAACAATGCATAGCATTTTCTAATCAAGATATAATCTCTTTAAAATCATAAATCAATCTCATGGGATGATTTGAATCATTTATCAATTCTTAAAAATATGCATAATAGTAGGTAACAAAATCTATCTTCAAAACATGAGCATGATTTAACAAAATAATCAGAAAACCAAAAACCGAGAGCAAAACCTTTTATACTTACTTCTGAGCTTAGATTAGCATTTCAAGCTTAATATAAAACCCAAACCTTGCTTTCAAACCCTTGAAAAGCTTTCAAAATCATTTGCACTCACCAACAACGTTTCGTTTGCTTTGCTGAAGCGATCTTAAGCCTTCGGATCAACCGAAACCTCTTCCAACGCTAACGAACCATTCCCCCTGCTTCTAACCAAAGCAAAACACTGGATTAATGCACAACTTTGCATCAAAATCCCCAGTAACTCAACTCTACACTTTCTCTACTCAACAACCAACATTTCGTTACCCGAAAACATCGGTGAAACCACTCTAACCAATCTTCAGCCATTACCCAGCGAGATCAACAACAAAACATCATGAAGATACATCTAAAAACATCTCTTCAACACCAAAACAAAACCAGCCATCAATTAACCACTTAAACAAGACACAAACTCAAAGATCTCAACCTAACAATCAAGCAATTCACCTAGTTTCTGGATTACCACATTAAAAATCTATTAAGCCTCATTGTCAAACATCAAAATCATGTTTAATCTCATCCTAAAACCCAACATTATCAAATCAAAATGGACCTTAATTAATTTTACCCATTAAACATCAATTAAACCATTTTTCTACAACTATATCATCAAAACCCATTAGAAAACATTCATAAAAGATCATAAACTTGAGAATTTCAGTAAAGAACCTTTCATTAGAGGAGAAGAACAAAACCTTACCTCTAATGATTGCTTTTCCCCCAATTGTATAGATTTACATGAGAAAACAAATATAATCCACAAGGTTTTCATAGGAAATCATTTAGTGTTAAAAAGATGAATTAAATAAAGCGTTTAGCTCAAATATTTGAGGAACAAACTGATGTTTGGCTAGATAGAATTTGAGAGAAAATGGCTGAGAGAACAGTTAGTTACGTGATATATGTTTTAAGAGATTAATGCCTAATTAATTCTCTCCAACTTATTTTATTTATTAAAACCACTTTAAAAATAAACCAATTAAGAGGAAAAAGTCTGAATTAGAATTTGGGTCAAATGCTCCTTAAAGATTCAAAGTTTCTATCTTTTACAAAATAGTCACCAAAAACAATTTTGCGATTTTACATTTTGATCACTAGTTCAAAAATGTCAAACCTCCAAATCCATTTTGCAAAATTGATTCCACAAAAATCATTTATATATTAAATAATGATTTTAAAACATTTTTTCATATTTTATTTCTTCCAAAAGCCCTCCAAATCGATTTATTCTCGAAACTAGCCCAAATTGCCGAAACTGGTTCAATCAAACCGTCTAGCCTAAACCCGGCTAACTCCTAAGCCCAAAACCGAGGTGTTACAAATATAATGTGCCCAAGGAAGGTGAATTTAGTGAGCCAAAACTCACACTTAGAAAATTTGGTGAATAACTACTTCTCCCGAAGGGTTTGAAGCATGATGCAGAGATGATCTCGATGTTCTGCAGCATTCTTAGAATAGATCAAGATATCATCAATGAACACCCCTATGAACTTTTCAAGGTAGGGTCTAAAAACCTGATTCATTAAATCCATAAAAGTTGTCGGTGCATTGGTTAGCCTGAAGGGCATTACCAAGAATTCATAATGATCGTATCTTGTACGAAAAGCAGTTTTGGGAACATCACATTCTTTGACTCTCATCTAATAATACCCAAACCTTAAATCGATCTTGGAAAACATAGAGGCATCGTTAAGCTGATCAAATAGGTCGTCTATCCTTGGCAAATGATACTTGTTCTTTTTTATCACCTTATTCAACTGTCAGTAATCGATGCATAGTCTCATAGAACCATCTTTCTTCTTCACAAAGAGGACTGGATCTCCCCAAGGAGAAGAACTCAGTCGTATGAAACCTTTATCAAGCAATTTTTGAATCTAGGCTATTAATTCTTTCAGCTCAACGGCTGCCATTCGATAAGGTGCAATGGAAACCAGAGTAGTGTCAGGTTGCACTTCAATGCCAAATTCCACTTCACGGGTTAGAGGTAAACCCAAAAGTTCATCAAGAAAAACATCAAGAAATTCACACAAAGTGTCAACGCCTGATTATCAAGGTTTCTTCTTGGCTTCCAATGTCAAAGCATACAATGAAGAGTTTCTTGATTTCATCAAAAAATACTCTCCTTGCCCAGGACTCGAAGATACAACTTCCTCTTACTACAAAATACTCAAGCTTGATGTTCACTGAGCCAATCTAATCTAGTATATCATCAAACTCGTGGATCGGTAATGCCAATAATTTGGCCGAAAAAGGAATCCTTTGAATCAATAAGGGACAATTCTTAAACACAAGACTCATGGTGATGCAATCACCCAATGAATTAGTTATAGAGATTATCGATACTATAGGTTCAGAGGATAATCTATGCTTTTTAACTAACACAGTGCTTATAAAGGAGTGAGTAGAACCAGGGTCAATCAATGCGTATAAGGAATATGAATACAACTCAATGGCACCTGCAATGACATCAGGTTCATCCTCCTCTTCCTTGATCCTTACATGGTACATCTAGGCAGGAACCTTTAATTCCTACATGTTCAATGGTTTTCGTGAGCTGCTAGGTCTTCTTGTAGCCCCCGATGATCCTTGTCTTGATCTCTTGCCTCAAAAAGATTGAGCAGGGGATGCAATGTCAGTCGATGTGGCAGAAGATTTGGTTGAATTGAGGGGGAAATCTTAGATGAAATGTCCTTGCTCGCCATAATAGAAACAAGCTCTTTTTTGATTGCGACATTGTCATGCTGGATGTCGGTTCTTACAATAGTTGCAAACAGGATACTGAAAGCTTCATTTCGAACCTCTAGTGCTATCAACTAAGATTGCCTTGGCAAAGGACTGAGTCATAGTCTATGGCTTTTCAATATTCGCTGAATGGGAAGGCTGTGGGTACACAATCTATTAAGGCCTTGGTATTTCCCTTTCTTATTCCACTTAGGAGGTCGAGAATTGTCTCTGAATCTTTTTTCTAATATGCCCAACCCACCAGTCCTCTGGGCTTTTTGTGTTGTTTTAGTGGCTTTGACTCGGTTCATGAGATCTTGGAAATCAGTAATGCCCAATGCGGTGAAGATAGGGCGTAGCTCGTCACTGAGCCCAACAATGACCATTTGGCACATCTCTTCCTCTTTTTTAATGTATTTGGCACTGTACCAACAATACTTGCAGAAATCATGGATGTACTGATTAACAGGTCATCCACCTTGCTTGAGATGGAGGAAGATGTTGCGCCTTTCTACGAGAGAAAACTCACTAATGTACTTCTTTTAGAATTCTTAGAGAAAGAACTCACAAGTTACTGTATCTTTGGATACCGTAAGGGTAGTAGTCTCCCACTAGTAAAGTTCCTCATTAGCAAGCAACGCAAGGGCACATTCCAGCTTGTGCTCATCCGAAAACTACAATTGCTTGTTCAAAATCCTCAGTGTGTTATCCAACCAATAATTAGCAGTTTCATGATTATCATTATCCTAATCGGTGAAGGGATAGGCTCGGTGCTGTGATAGCTTTTCGGTAGGGGCCTGAACGTATTGGATAACGGGTGCGGTGGGATGCACAACTTTTTCATCTCTCATCGAAGTCATGAATTGTTTGAACATGTTAGCCATGTTTCGATAACATTTTTCCTGAGCAATTTGTGCTTCAGGCTCAACACCCTAAGCAGGTGGATTCTGTGGATTCGTAGGGTCTCCTCCTCTAATCTACTTACCGTGAGTCGAGGAGCTAGTAGCAAACTCATTAATATGAGCTTCATTAGTCTCAGACATATCTATAATATAAAGAGATCGAATTAAGAATTGGAGAAAGATCAGCCCTCATCTCCAGCAAAAGCTAGGAGCAAGGGAGTGGTTATTCTAGAGTCGTAGGAGCTTTGCGATATACAAATCTGCCAACTTATGCAAAGTATACGTCGTATACATATGCACAAAATGCCCACACTTTGTAAACTGATCCACAATCACCTAAATTGAGATTACTCTCAAATCCTCCATGGATTTCAACGATTGTTTGGGGGATTAACTTTACCGATCAATAGCAATGATTCGATATCGATAAACTGAAGAAATCTCAAGCTTTTCTAACCTCAACAATGGAGGTTCTTGCTTGGAGATGATGAAGACAAGAGAGGTGCTTGCTTCTTTAGGAATCAGGTAAGCCTTTCTTTTATATTTGTTTCTTTCATTGGTTTTACAATGACAAGGCTTTCCTTTCTTTGAAGGAATTAAGCCTGAGCATCCCACGTATGAATAGTTACAATTGAAGAGGGGCTAATCGTAAGGTTAGTCCCTCAACTCTCGATACATTGAGCTTTAACCCCTAAACTTTCAATTTCTATAATTTAGTCACTAAACTGATTTTCAATACTTTCAATAAGGTCCTTAAATAATCATTTAACTTAATTAGAGTCCAATATTAATGAAATTGGCCTCACGATCAATGCCAATACAATATTTGGACGATTTCGATGTAGGGTTTCTAGTCGTCGGAACCCAAATACGAGCTCTATGGACTCTATGGTATGCCAACTATACCTATGACTAACTCGAAACCAAATCTTATCATATTAGATTTAGAGTTGAGCTTAGCTCCTTTTTTCCAGGTATTCGAATAACGTGTCTTATTTATAGCAGAGATGAGCATAGCTTCAATTTCATATAATCACAAGCAAGGCTTATATCTTATCATATCAACATATACATAAACACATGTAGGGCTTTCAATTATAACTGGCATATTAACCAAGTATTGCCTATCATATAGTACTTTACAATTAAGTACTTACCTCGAATCCCAACTTATGTTTGTATACATAATTCGAATATAGAGCAATGAAATTAAACAATAAAGAATGCTCGAGAAGATTTCGAGCCTATCCTGAGACATTAAACTACACTCACAGTTTAATCCAAGCTAGATTTGCTCCCGAATCATAATCCCCTTTTCCTTTTCTACCACTTGATCTACCTTAGGCCTTACTTCTTCAACTCCTTCTTGGTCTAAGTATAACAAGGAATACAACTACATATTAGAATCACATTCAAACTAGTCTTAATGTACCCTAATTTTCATATCAAAACAATTCCCTAAACAGTCCTTCATTTACAAAACAATCCAAATACACACACACACATACAATTAAAAAGTCCACTATGTATTATATATATATGCAAAACAGTCCAATACACTTGTATATATATACATCAAAACAGTCCAACTTGCTTTCATATATTTACAAAACAATCCAATACACTGGTATAGATATATATACACATCAATACAGTCCAACATGTTTTCATATATATATACAAAACAGTCCAATACACTTGTATACATATAAATATATATATACTTGTATACATACATATATATATATATATATATATATCAAAACAGTCCAACATGCTTTCATATATTTACAAAACAGTCTTATACACTTGTATACATAATATATACATCAAAATAGTCCACCATGCTTTCATGTATATATACAAAACAGTCCAATACACTGGTATACATATATATACATCAAAACAGTCCAACATGCTTTCATATATTTACAAAACAATCCACTATCTATTTCTTCAAACAATGTGACCACAATTCAATTTCAAGCATAACTATATAAGCATCAATGGTCCATTCGAGTGTTCAACCTATCTTAACAACAATAGGACTCATTTTCAAGCGAACTTAGCATTTTAAACTATGTGACAATTCCACCAAAACATGAGAATCCATCATGCATGCTATTCGAATGATCTAGGAGAATTCGTAGCACTAGAATTTATTTTCCAACAATCTAGTCACCCCAAAGATTATAAGGATATAATACTTAAATTTTCAGGTTCGTATTTTCCTTCTAAAGGGGTGAAAGGAAAGTTCTTACCCTCTACAACCAGCTACTCGAACAAATCCACCAAATTGCCCAAGATTGAGGTTCAACAAGAAGCTTTGCTAACAACACTCTAACTCTCTCTCTACTAGGATGGTTTGGCTATTTGGGGAGGATGAAGGAGATAATGCTTCATTGTTTTCTCCAAACCGAAACTCCTCCCCACATGTCTAAACTCTTAGTTTATCATGTGTAAGAACCATAGGACAAAATTCTCTTATCATGCAAGCTCAAAACTTCTCACTTGTTTCGTTTTGATACTTTAGACAATAGCGGGCCCTTTCTTTCTTTCAATTTGATCCTAGGCTTCTTAATTAAGTCTATGTTTAAAAGAACAAAACAATTCAATTTGCATACGAATTAGTAACACTCTTCTAAGCCAATTTCGGGGTATTACACATTCCATTCAAGGAACAAACCTCAATGCTCATAGGCATTCATTACTTTGTTTAAACATTGCATATTAATCCAAACCGATGCATTTACATCAAGTAAACCAAACCATGTTTAATCCCAAAACATGAAATCTGCAAGCTCATATGAAAGCCGATAACCAAGCGAAATAAGAGAAACTTAGACTTGCGCTTAGTTAAGCTTGTTAGGCTATAACTAAACCCCCATGATCCATCGATCAAACATTTTATGAGCCTTTATGCGATTAAACACTCAGTGATGCAGCTCGCCTTGCTTGCCAACGCAAATCAAGCCACCGATAAGCAAAAGTACGAAACTAGGAAACCTCACCTTGATCGTCCCCTATTTTTACCATATAAAAACAGAGGAAAATGCAACATTAAGCATTCAACTTGTTGCTAAACAAAGATCCCCTGCATCCTTAACATTTGCCTTCCAAAGGCAAACCGAAAATACTGAAATGAACACCAATCTTCGCTCTACCAACTCCTAACTTCAAACCAATGATTATAAATTCAAACCACATCAAAACATATCCATAAACACCTTCCAAACACCCTTATATCATCAGCAACATAAAAGAACACATAAAACAGCCCCAAAACCGACTAAAAACACATCTAAAAATTAGCCAATTAAATAGTTTCGGGATTTATTCTAAAAATCTCATTTCACATTATTATTACCTTATCAAAACATGAAATAACCCAATTAAAATCTCCAGGTTTCATCAAGTTAAACAAATTTTTAGGCAAATCATCAAAATCGCCATTAATAGCTCAAATCTTGAAATCCATTGCAAAACCACGTTAATATCAATCCATAATCAGCCAACTACTAGGGAATATAAGAAAACCCTTAGTTTAAAGCAAGGAAAAGAGATTCAGCTTTGAAGAAGCTCCCACCAAAATTGACATAAGATTTTCTTAAAACGTAACTTGTGAAATATATAAAATCCTTGAGAAAATCTTGTGAGGTTTTGTTAAGAAACAAAAGTCGAATCAAATGATAAATTTTCCATTGAAAATCAGCAAATAAATATGGAGAATCTTGTTTGGAAGTTGAAATGGAAAGTGAGGCAAAATTAAGGTGAGAAAATGAGGGGAAATCAAAACAATAAGAAAACAATTAACCATCAATTCCTTACTCAATTAAGGATTCTTAGTATCGGCCCATTTATAAAATAGTCACTAAAACAGTTTTTCACTTTTTTACAATTTAGTTAGTAAATCGAAATGTCACTTGAAACCATTCAATTAAATCCCAATTTAATTACCAAAACACTTGATAATATATTTAAAAAATTTTGGTAAATCAAACCAATTTTTATCTCCTCAAATTTTATTTTTAAAATATTAATTCCCTGAAACTTTTTTTAACCGATTAATCCGCTTCGACCGAGTCGAACCTCACCCGATCTAATCTCAAAATGTCTAGCCCTATTTTTGGGGTGTTATAACTCTTCCCCTCTTTAGAAACTTTGTCCCCGAAATTTACCTGAAGGAAAGTGATAAGGAAACTATTTCATCATGTCCTATTTTGTTTCCCAAGTGGCTTCCTCGACTCCTCAATGTCGCCACAATATCTTGACCAACTCTATGTCCTTTCCATGTAGAACCTTAATGCTCGAATCCAGCCCCTTTACAGGCTCCTCATCATCACACAAATCCGGACACAACTTAATCTCCTCAACAAGCACAACATGCGACGAATCCGATCTATACCTCTGAAGCATCGACACATGGAAAACACATGTATCTTTTCAAGATCGACAGATAACCTTAATCTTTACACAACTGGACCAACACTCTCAATCAACAAATAAGGCCCAATGAACCTAGGGCTCAACTTACCCTTGCATCCAAATCTCATCACCTTCTTCCAAGGCGATACCTTTAAAAACACCTTATCACCCACCTCATATTCATCTCTTTTCGCTTCAAATCCGAATAGGACTTTTTTAGACTCGAAGCCACCTTAAGCCTTTCACAAATGAGTTTCATTTTCTTATTCGTAGCCTTAAGAAAATTGGGTCCTGCCACATGCTTCTCTCTCGATTCCGCCCAACAAAGAGGTGTACGACAGCTATGACCATACAGAGCTTCATAGAGAGCCATCTGGATACTCGACTCATAACTATTGTTGTAAGAAAACTCCACCAATGGTAGTTGCTTCTCCCACATCCCTTGAAACTCAATTACACAACACTTCAACATATCCTCCAAATCTGAATAACACATTCAGATTGCTCATCCGTCTAAGGATGATAAGGAGTACTGAGATTAAGCATCGTACCCAAAGCCGTCTAAAGAGTTTTCCAAAACCTTGATGTAAAATGCGGATCCCTATTTGATATAATCAACTTAGGAACTCCATGCAACCATACAATCTTGATAATATACAAATTAGCCAACTTATCCAATGAATACGTCGTACGCACAGTAAGGAAATGCACACACTTCGTAAAACGGTCAACAATCACCCATATCGAATCCTTTCTGGACAGTGTCAAAGGAAAACCCGTCACAAAATCCATGGTGATCCTTTCCCATTTCCACTCGGGAATCTGTACAGGTTGCAACAACCCAGAAGGAAACTGATGCTCAACTTTAACCTATTGACACACCATGCAATGAGCAACAAACTTGGCCACATCAACCAACCCAATAGTACAAATCTTTCAAATCTCGGTACATCTTTGTACTACCCAGATGCATAGCAAAATGACTAGAATGAGCCTCATTCAAAATAGTGCGCCTCAACTCCGAATCAACTGGCACAACTATTCGACCTTTAAAGCACAAAACACCATCATCATCAAAATGAAAATCTATCAAATTACCATCCAAAATATCTTTAACATGCGACACCAACGAATCGTCATACGGTTGCCTCGCTTTAATCCTTTGAGACAACATAGACTTAACTTGAGACATCAAATACTTCAAACTCTTATGATCGGTGTAAACAATACACTTCTCACCATATACATAATGTCTCCAAATTTTCAAAGCAAACACAACCGCCGCAAGCTCTAAATCATGAGTCAGGTAATTGAGCTCATGAACCTTCAACTGCTTTGATGCATAAGCCACCAACTTACCGTCTTGCATCAACACAACACCCAACCCAACATAGGACGCATCACTATAAACTACAAACTCCTTACCAGACTCCGGTTGAATCAGGACAAAAGCATGTGTCAAAACCTCCTTCAACTTTTCAAAACTATGTTGTTGACTCCACGTCCACACATAGGGAGCATTCTTTTGCAACAACTTCGTCAACGGAGTAGCAATACTAGAAAAACCATCCACAAAGCAACGATAATATCCAGCCAAGCCAAGAAAACTACACACCTCTGACACTAACTTAGGATGTTTCCAATTAAGGATAGGCTCAATCTTCTGCGGATCAACATGGATACCCTCGGCCAAAACACATGACCAAGAAACATCACTTCCTTAAGCAAAAACTCACACTTACTCAACTTAGCATACAACTGATGTTCCTTCAAAGCCTGCAAAACAATCCATAAATGCCGATCATGATCTTCCTCAGTACACGAGCACACAAGAATATCATTGATAAACACCACCACAAAACGATCAAGATATTCATGGAAAACCCTATTCATCATATCCATGAAAGTAGCTAGAGCATTTGTCAAACCAAAAGGCATCAGCAAAAACTCATAGTGCCCATATCTCGTGCGAAAATCAGTCTTTAGCACATCCGCATCCTTAACCTCTAATTGGTAATATCTCGACCTCAAATCAATCTTGGAAAATACAACCGCCCCACAAAACTGATCATACAAATCATCAATTCGTGGCAAAGGATACTTGTTCTTAACCGTAAACTTATTCAATTACCGGTAATCAATGCACATACACATTGTCCCATCCTTCTTTTTCCCAAAAAAACTGGTGCGCCCCACGGAGAAACACTAGGTCGGATAAAACCCTAATCCAACAACTCCTAGAGTTGCGTTATTAATTCCTTCAACTCTTTCAGTACCATTCGATACAGAGCAATGGACACCGGATTCGTACCCGCATATGTCTCTATGCCAAACTCAACCTCCCTATCCGGCGGTAAACCCGACAACTCTTCAGGAAACAGCTCTAGAAAAATCACACATCGTCCAAATGTCTTACACTCGAACACCTTTAACCTCCAGATTCATCACAATCGCTAGATAAGCTTGACAACCTCCTTACATCAACATATCAGCTTGCGTCGTTGAAACAATGTTAGACAAGAACTTAACATTCTCGCCAACCACTACAACTTCATAATCATCATCAAGCCTCAAAGAAATCCTTTTGGATTCACAATCTACCATCGTTTTATGCTCACTTAACCAATCCATACCCAAAATAACATCAAAGCCATGAAATGGAAACTCCATCAAATCTGCGGCAAACTCATGGCCTTGAACTACCAAATGACATCTCTTATACAACCTTCTAACCATAACCATCTCACCAAAGGAACTAGTTACTAACATACCCACATTTAAGATCTCAACAGGTACATGTAACAAATACGCATGCTCACTTAGAATGTAAGAATGAGTGAACCCCGAATCAATTAAGGAAAAAAATGAAAAAGATTGCAAGGTAAAAGTATTTGTGATCACATTAGTGTCATTACGACCCTCGCGATGAGCATAGAACTGAGCCGGCCCACCAATTCTTCGGTCGTACAACAACTGTATGAGCCACAGTCCTCTAACCATTATCATGCCTCTAGAAATTACCTCTACCATGACCTCAGCCTCTAACAGATGCAGCAGCCTAAACTGGTGCATCTCTTGCAACACGAGGACAATCAGGCTTCAGATGACCAAGTTACCCACACTCCCAACAAGTTCCAACTGTTCCCTAAAACTCGCCAACATGGCGTATCCTACAACGCTCACACTCGGTAGCAACACGTACACCTTGATTACGGTGACCACCACCACACTTTAAGTCCGGCTTGTATCGCTTCTCACACGACCTCTTGTTCTGTCTTCCAGAAAAGCTAGACTCCACGGTTCACTTTCCTGAACCCGCACTCACCACTTGCATAGAACCTCCCAAGGATTGTTTAATATCCTTAACCTTGTTAACCAATACATCAAAATCTGTGTAATACGTGGCCAACAAGTACGTCTTGATGTCCTTAAGAAGTCTATAATGGAACCTATTACATCTTTGTCTATCATTCGGAACCAGATCAGGAGCATATTGGCTCAACCGAACAAACTTCACCTCAAACTCAAGCACTAACATGCCACCTTGCACCAATGACATAATCTCACATTTTTTGGCATCTAGGTATTGTGGATCGAGATACTTCCTCTTGAAAGCCATCTAAAAGAACTCCCAGTTCACATCAGCCTCGGGAACTCCCGCAATCGTGGTCATCCACCAATAATACGCGTCACCATGCAACAGGGATACGGTACAACCCAACTTGCGCGCATCATTACAGTCTATCTAACTTAGAATACGGATAGTTCTCTCAAGCCGCTCTTCCGCCACCTCAAGATTCAATCCTCTAAATTCCACATCTCCCAAGCTACGAAGGCACTCTAGAGGTAACCCATGATTAACAACCACAACGGGCGCTAGTGCTTGCACATGTACCCCAGCTATCGCTGCCTAAAAAGCTCCCGTCATTGCATGAAAAAGTGGTGTCATATCATCAAAAACTGGCCCTTAAGGAGCCTGAGGTACACCACCGACTCCCACGTCGGCACCAATCGGAGGGATGGGTGGAGGGGGAGGTAACTCAACGTTCTGCCCATCTCTAGTATTATTCATAGCCGCTCGAGTCTCACGACGCGGACCTATTGATGCATGCATGAGCGGGGTTAAATTACTCATATTGGACAAGAAGCTGAATTTGTTCGATGCAAAAAATAATGGCCAAAACAATGCACGCATAGGAGGTCAAAAACGATGCATCTTGGACAAGAAACTGAATCTGTTTGTGAAATCTGGAAAGTCAGCTAACTTGCGACGAATTTTTGGATAGGATCCAGGAATTTATGGGTGAACATGTCTTCTTAAAACTTGTCCAGCTGTAAATTAGCTTTCCAACGCATCTTAAAACGCCTCAATCGGACTTCTGGATCTCAAGATACGTCTATTTTAGCGAAGACAGTGCATGCAGAAATTCCTATACGGGATTAATACGGGATTTTTGGATAATTACGAATTTTCAAGATTTTATTTGATTATTTGTAATTTAAATCAATATAGGATTCTGCAATATCTATTAGGATCAGATTTATTTGACTAGGATTTTATTTTTAGCATTTATTTATTATTAGAAGTTACTTATCTAATTAGGAGATTAGATTTTAGAATTTATTTATTGTATTTAATTCCTAAGTTTAGTAGGATTAAAACTTCTCCATGGCCTATATAAAGGAGGCTTCACCCACATTGTAATTCAGATTTCATTGATTAATAAAAAGTTCTCTTTGGAGATTTTAGTATTCTTTGAGTTTGCAAGTGTTTGGTAAACTTGACTAGAAGCCATCTTCAACATAAGATTATCGAGTTCCTGTGAGGGAGATAATCTTCACACTCTTGCTTGCCTAGGTAATTGCATCTAGGAGGGTGGTTTAGAGCCGCTTGAGGCTGCTTGCTTAGATAATTGCGTCTAAGAGGGTGCCGAGGACAAAACAACAACTATCAATTCATCACGCCATCTCCACATATTCAAGCTTCCTCCATTGACGCCACCACCATAAGCAAATCTGAATTTTTAGATTTGTTCTTTATTTTGGTTTGTTTTGTTTTTCTCTTTATTCGAATTTGCGCTACTCTATCATTTGGTATCAGGTTTGGGACGATTCTTGACAAGAATTTTGGCGTTTTTGGGTGAAAAACTCGAAAATTAGGGAAAATTTGTCAAATTCAAATGAGCGAATTTTGAGCTAAAAATTTCCAGATCGGATCTACACCTTTGGAGGAGTCACCACATAAAATTTCAGAATTTTTTGACATCGGGAACACCTCGAACGAAGTAGATCAAGTTGCTGAAAAATTCTAGGGTTTTGGGGGTTTTCTTTCATTCTTAGCCATTAGTTTTCATTTGTTTTAGCTTTTATTGCTTCTTACACATCTTCTAACACCTTCTTGTTTCCTTGTGTTAGTAGGACTAAAAGTTGCATGCTCTTCTTTCTCCTTGCAACTATAATTCTATTGGTGTCTAACCTTTTCTTTGGACTCTTAAAGCAATTAAGGATGTTTTATTCTCTTTTCAACGCTCGTTATCGTATACCAATAAATATTTTTCGTCAAAATGTAAGATACAATGATACGAGCATGAGAGGGGTCAAAATAATCATCTTGGAAAAAAAGTTGAAACTGCTTTGCAAGTCAGAAACATCAGTCAACTTGCGAAGCATTTTTGGATGAGATCCAGGCATTTATGGGTCAACATGTCTTCTTAAAACTTGTCCGGCTACAAATTAGCTTTCCAACGCATCTTGAAACGCCTCAATCGGACATCTGGATCTCAAGATACGTCTATTTTAGCGAAGACAGCGCATGCATAAATTCCTATACGGGATTAATACGGGATTTTTGGATAATTACGAATTTTCAAGATTTTATTTGATTATTTGTAATTTAAATCAACATAGGATCCTGCAATATCTATTAGGATCAGATTTATTTAATTAAGATTTTTTTAGCATTTATTTATTATTAGAAGTTACTTATCTAATTAGGAGATTAGATTTTAGCATATATTTATTGTATTTAATTCTTAAGTTTAGTAGGATTAAAACTTCTCAATGGCCTATATAAAGGAGGCTTCACCCACATTGTAATTTAGATTTCATTGATTAATAAAAAGTTCTCTTTGGAGATTTTAGTATTCTTTGAGTTTGCAAGTGTTCGATAAACTTGTCTAGAAGCCATCTTCAACATAAGATCATCGAGTTCTTGTGAGGGAGATCATCTTCACACTCTTGCTTGCCTAGGTAATTGCATCTAGGAGGGTGGTTTAGAGCCGCTTGAGGTTGCTTGCTTAGATAATTGCGTCTAAGAGGGTGCCGAGGACAAAACAACAACTATCAATTCATCACGCCATCTCCACATATTCAAGCTTCCTCCATTGACGCCACCACCATAAGCAAATCTGAATTTTTAGATTTGTTCTTTATTTTGATTTGTTTTTCTCTTTATTCGAATTTACGCTACTCTATCATTTGGTATCGGATTTAGGTCGTTCTTGAGGATGTCATTGAGCAACGTATTGGATTTTACCCTTTTGGGGACTCGATGTCATTATTGTTGTCGACTAGATCATTCAGGTATGATTGTCCGGATAAGTTTTATTTTCAAGAAAAAATTTTGAGAGATATGTTGTGCAATTCATGTCTTCTAATGATATTGAAATCCGTGATTCGGAGCATGATCAAGAAATTTGTTCTTCTAAAGAACATGAGGAAGACGATACCATCGAGAGTTTAACCTTGCCTATTGATGAGGAAGAAATTATAAGTAGTGTGTTTGTTTCGGTGATTTAACCTACTATTACGATTCAAGATGATCATCAAACGACAAACACCGACGAAGGTACCTTACAATCAAAAGCTATCATTGAATGTTTTCAGAATTCTATTTATGCTTATTCCTCTTTTAGCATTAATAACAATTTTGAAGATGAGAATGAGTTACTTTGCGACCAAAAGAACAATCGTGATGATCCCAATGAGAAGGAACTTGTAAATTACATTGCAAAAAGAGACTCTGCAAAAGGATCCTTCAAGACATCTTCTCTTCTATGGTACTTTGATGAACTTCCTCCATTTACCGATCTAGATTCGAGGGCGAATCTTTTTGATGAGTGGGGGAATGATACGAGCATGAGAGGGGTCAAAATAATCATCTTGGAAAAGAAGTTGAAACTGCTTTGCAAGTCAGAAACATCAGTCAACTTGCGAAGCATTTTTGGATGGGATCCAGGCATTTATGGGTCAACATGTCTTCTTAAAACTTGTCCGGCTGCAAATTAGCTTTCCAACGCATCTTGAAATGCCTCAATCGAACATATGGATCTCAAGATACGTCTATTTTAGCAAAGACAGCGCATGCAGAAATTCCTATACGGGATTAATACGGGATTTTTGGATAATTACGAATTTTCAAGATTTTATTTGATTATTTGTAATTTAAATCAACATAGGATCCTGCAATATCTATTAGGATCAGATTTATTTAATTAATATTTTATTTTTAGCATTTATTTATTATTAGAAGTTACTTATCTAATTAGGAGATTAGATTTTAGCATTTATTTATTGTATTTAATTCCTAGGTTTAGTAGGATTAAAACTTCTCAATGGCCTATATAAAGGAGGCTTCACCCACATTGTAATTTAGATTTCATTGATTAATAAAAAGTTCTCTTTGGAGATTTTAGTATTCTTTGAGTTTGCAAGTGTTCGATAAACTTGTCTAGAAGCCATCTTCAACATAAGATCATCGAGTTCTTGTGAGGGAGATCATCTTCACACTCTTGCTTGCCTAGGTAATTGCATCTAGGAGGGTGGGTTAGAGCCGCTTGAGGTTGCTTGCTTAGATAATTGCGTCTAAGAGGGTACCGAGGACAAAACAACAACTATCAATTCATCACGCCATCTCCACATATTCAAGCTTCCTCCATTGACGCCACCACCATAAGCAAATCTGAATTTTTAGATTTGTTCTTTATTTTGGTTTGTTTTGTTTTTCTCTTTATTTGAATTTGCGCTACTCTATCATCAAGGTAATCTATGTTCTTTAATTATTGATGGTGACAGTCGTGTAAACTTAGTGAGTAGCTTCATTGTTGATGCACTCGATCTACCATGCGAAGAACACCCTAAGCCGTATCATCTTCAAGGGTTTAATAGCGGACCGGATATGGAGGTAACCGAACGTTGTTTAATCTCTTTTACTCTTGGAAGCTATTGTGATGATGTATGGTGTGACGTGGTCCCTATGGAAGTCACCCATTTTCTATTAGGAAGACCTTGGAAAAATGATCGGGGCGCTGTCCATCGAATCAATACAAATGGATACTCGGTTGTGCACCAAGGCCAGAAGCTCTCGTTTCCTACAATAGAGCAGGAAAAAGTAGATGAAGAAATAGCGAAAGCAAAAAAACAGTGTGAGAGGATAAAACGAAAAAGATTGAAAGCACAAAAGGCTGAATCAATTGACCACACAAAGGCAACCAACCATGAAGACATCCCAAAACCAGAACGTACACATGATTCTCTTCGTACTTCTACTTCTAGCATCTGTGCAAATGTTGATATTGGAGAAGAACCATCTCCCAAACAAAAGGATAGTGATAGTGAACACATTAGACAAGATGACAATGCTTATAATCCCTCATGTGAAGTAGTAGGTCCACTTGCTATACTCTCATCACCTCCCCACGAAGAAAGTAAGTGTAATTCTAACCCTTCATTTGATTCTTGTCATATCATTCCGTTAGAAAAACTTTCTCCTCTACAGAAATTGTACATTGATGATAATTCTTGTGAGAGGGATATGGGATGTGAGATACAAAAGACTGAGAGTACAGAAGCCGAGAGTGAAAAAAGTCAAGTTAATGGCCCAAATTTGGTGAGTGAAAATACATATGAGGTAAAAGTCACACAAAGCCCAAAAGAAAAAGACAAGAAAAAGAATGCGACGAGTGATTTCGTTTTGACTAATCCTTACAAATGTTCGAGTAGTGATGTCTTATTTTTTCAGGATTTTGTTGAACTATTGAGAGGAGCTCAATTAGATCACTCCACATACAACAAAGAAGCCTTTTCAATTGAAGTTGATGATTGTTCTCTCATTGCCGATTTAGATTCGAGGACGAATCCTTTTGAGCAGTGGGGGAATGATACATGCATGAGCGGGGTTAAATTACTCATATTGGACAAGAAGCTGAATTTGTTCGATGCAAACAATAATGGCCAAAACAATGCATGCATAGGAGGTCAAAAAACGATGCATCTTGGACAAGAAACTGAATCTGTTTGTGAAGTCTGGAAAGTCAGCTAACTTGCGACGAATTTTTGGATGGGATCCAGGCATTTATGGGTCAACATGTCTTCTTAAAACTTGTCCGGCTGTAAATTAGCTTTCCAACGCATCTTGAAACGCCTCAATCGGACATCTGGATCTCAAGATACGTCTATTTTAGCGAAGACAGCGCATGCAGAAATTCCTATACGGGATTAATACGGGATTTTTGGATAATTGCGAATTTTCAATATTTTATTTGATTATTTGTAATTTAAATAAATATAGGATTCTGCAATATCTATTAGGATCATATTTATTTGACTAGGATTTTATTTTTAGCATTTATTTATTATTAGAAGTTACTTATCTAATTAGGAGATTAGATTTTAGCATTTATTTATTGTATTTAATTCCTAAGTTTAGTAGGATTAAAACTTCTCCATGGCCTATATAAAGGAGGCTTCACCCACATTGTAATTCAGATTTCATTGATTAATAAAAAGTTCTCTTTGGAGATTTTAGTATTCTTTGAGTTTGCAAGTGTTTGGTAAACTTGTCTAGAAGCCATCTTCAACATAAGATCATCGAGTTCTTGTGAGGGAGATTATCTTCACACTCTTGCTTGCCTAGGTAATTGCATCTAGGAGGGTGGGTTAGAGCCGCTTGAGGTTGCTTGCTTAGATAATTGCGTCTAAGAGGGTGCCGAGGACAAAACAACAACTATCAATTCATCATGCCATCTCCACATATTCAAGCTTCCTCCATTGACGCCACCACCATAAGCAAATCTAAATTTTTAGATTTGTTCTTTATTTTGGTTTGTTTTGTTTTTCTCTTTATTCGAATTTGTGCTACTCTATCACCTATACTTACAATAGCCTATCCATACAACATAACATAATAAATTCATGCTAGCATTCGGTGAAGGATCCAAGACAACCTTACAAAGCATTTTAAAACCACGGGAATAGGTAATGTGTTCCCATTAATACTCCAACATGGCAATTATTATCGGCATCACACATAATCGTGTATGTGAACAACCTAACATTAATTAAGCAACAAACAAAAACACCCAACAATCACAAACCTGGCTCTGATACAACCAAATGTAACCCCCTCGACATGGCCTAGACGCCAGACCGAACCGAGCGAGCTAAATTGGATTTTGCCAAAACAAAACCCAAAACTATTAACCAAGATCAGGTCCATTTTTTTAACCTTTTTTACCTTTTCTAGATGCAACATTAGGACCTAAGGTGAGCATGTTAGCATCGGATGAAATATCAACTAAATCAAGCGTCGAATCAACATCCAATTTAGTGTAATTAAAATTTAGGGACCAAATTGCAAATATGGAAAATTACGTGGACTTAACCAGTTTCAAAGTTACCATTCCTCAATTAATCAGGTTACATGCTTACTTGTCAAAAACCAACTCAAAACAATCATCCAAACACATTTGATTGCATTCATAAGAACTAGGGACCAAAACGAAAGAATTTCAAAACATAAAACCTCCACCAACTAACATAATGACCAACCGTATCGATACGGTCCTAAGGCATATCGGTACGTGAGCTATACAAGATAAAATTAGATTCTAGTGGCTAAAAGGCGTATTGATACACGTCTCCGTGTACCGATATAGGGCCACCAAAAACACATACATGTACCGATACGGAGCCCTGCATATCGGTACACCTGGACCTATAATGTCCAAAATTGTTGGTTTTTTCTCCTGTACATGGATTCAAATATGCCTTAACTCAACATAATTATACATACAACTAAACTAAGGGTCAAACCATGGTTTATACACAAGGTAACAAGATCAATTCATGAATAGATACATCAATCATAATTCTAGAGGCATGCTTCCTATGAACCATCCAACTCAACATTCAAAAAGATACTCAAGGCACATTTCAACATAGGTATGGCATCAAAAGCCTTTCAAAAAAATTTTAAGTACGTTATCTTCATAGAAGCATGATCATAAGTATTTTCGACCAATATGCATACCAAAGGAAAACCGCAAAGAATAAGGTCATGCTAGCAAGACCTCAACAATCATGTCTCAAATCTAACCACAAAAGCCATCAAACCACATCCATTTAACCATCACAATATGACAAAAATCCATATAACAAATCCCCCAAAACATGGTAACACATTGCCTTATTTACCGAATTTAAAACCAAGTTCTCATACTCAAGTAAATGTCTTGATTTTGGACCTTCCTTGCCAAACCAATGCCCCCCTCAACTCTATTGCTCTGCATCAATGGGAAAAAGAGAGTGTAAGCACAATTGCTTAGTGACGATGCTCATATACAACATTGATGCAATTGAAAATCTTTTGAAAACCATAAAACATCTTGTTTCCAAAAACATGCTTAACTTCGCAAGCATCATCACAAATGTTTAATTAACAACTCATGCTTAACATCCCAAGCATTTCACATTTGATTGAAAATCCATTTGAAAACAATAAGCCATCTTGTTTTCAAAACATGCTTAACTACCCAAGCATTTTCTCATTTGTTTCCAAACAAATCATGCGTATCAACCATATGCATCATAATCATTTGTAAAACTCTTTTATTGCATATATTCTCATATATTAGCATTTAGAGTGACTCTCATCAAGTCTCATGGCGGTACTACCTCCACCATAACTCACTTCGGTCGGGAATAAATACTACCACTATCTCGTTGTGATAGTACTACCCCTATCACTTCACAACAGCACTACCCCTATTGTGTAATCGAAGAATTTCACACAATCGATTTTACATTTTATAGTGAACTTTAATCCTATAGCTTGCCAACTATATCCGAAACTTTCTCAATACATCACATAGCCAATATATCATTATCAAATACATTTACTCATTGTTTTTCAATGCATTTCTCAAAACCGTTTCATATGCAATAGCACATTGCCAAAGGCAACAACATATTCCCTTCAAGTAACAAATATCAATGCTCATAGACATTCATTTCTTTGTTTAAACATTGCATATTAATCCAAAATGATGCATTTACCGCAAGTAAACCAAACCATGTTTAGTCCCAAAACATGAAATGTAACACCCCCTTCCCGGCCTGGTAGAGAATTGGGTTAGAAAGTGTTATTGGAAATTAATTCGAAGATTGAAAGTTTGTCCGGGTTTGAAATCTTGTTCAGAATGTTTTATTAGACTCTTTTAAGGATTATCAAACTAACTTATTAATGACTTATTTAGTTAGGGTCAATTTTAACCTTTTTCCAACTTAGGGACTAAATTGCAAATTTTAGAAATTAAGGGACTTTATCAGAATTTCTTTATACAAATCTTCAATTAAACCCAAATATAATCCCGTGAGTTTTTGTTATTAACAGAGGTCATTTACCTAACCAATTAGACCATACAAAGATTAGTGACCAATCTGCAAACTATTTAAAGCTGCAGTTTAAGTCCTTTAACGGAATTAACTGACACCGTACCGATACACTTAAGCCCGTATAGGTACACTAAGTCAAATTTCACAAGTTTCTGATTCAAGGATAACAAGTTCGTACCGATACATCTAAGTTAGTATCGATACACGTTGACTAGGGTTAACTTGTTTCGGTACACCCAAGACCGTACCGATGCAATTAATTTTCCAGACCTCACTGCCAAGGTCTGTATCGATACAGCTTGACCTGTATCGATAGACTCTATTTTCCTAGGTCCAATTATGCAAGGTCGCACCGATATATATTGACTCGTCTCGATACGTCTGTCTTGTGTTGACAAATTTTATCTGGTTTTTATTCAAATTAACCTGTTGAACGATGTCCAATTGCCATGAAATTTTACCAGCAAGTTATTAATCTATAACTCTAATAGCATACAAAAGTTTAGGACGATTCGAATCCATTTATATGTTTTTACCTCTTAGTACCTTAAAGTCCGTTTTAACTAGTTTTACCATTCCAAAACATACCAACTTTCACATACAACACCTAGGCACTATTAGGCTATTTGATACATGCATGAGCGGGGTCAAATTACTAATATTGGACAATAAGATGAATTTGTTCGATGCAAACAATAAAAGCCAAAACAATGCACGCATAGGAGGTCAAAAACGATGCATCTTGGACAAGGTAATCTATGTTCTTTAATTATTGATGGTGATAGTCGTGTAAACTTAGTGAGTAGCTTCATTGTTGATGCACTCAATCTACCATGCCAAGAACACCCTAAGCCGTATCATCTTCAAGGGTTTAATAGCGGACCGGGTGTGAAGGTAACCGAACGTTGTTTAATCTCTTTTACTCTTGGAAGCTATTGTGATGATGTATGGTGTGACGTGGTTCCTATGGAAGTCACCCACTTGCTATTAGGAAGACCTTGGAAAAATGATCGGGGCGCTGTCCATCGAATCAATGCAAATGGATACTCGATTGTGCACCAAGGCCAGAAGCTCTCGTTTGCTACCATAGAGCCGGAAAAAGCAGATGAAGAAATAGCAAAAGCAAAAAAACAGTGTGAGAGGATAAAACGAAAAAGATTGGAAGCGCAAAAGGCGGAATCAATTGACCACACAAAGGCAACCAACCATGAAGACATCCCAAAACCAGAAGGTACACATGATTCTCTTCGTACTTCTACTTTTAGCATTTGTGCAAATGTTGATATTGGAGAAGAACCATCTCCCAAACAAAAGGATAGTGATAGTGAACACATTAGACAAGATGATAATGCTTGTAATCCCTCTTGTGAAGTAGTAGGTCCACTTGCTATACTCTCATCACCTCCCCACGAAGAAAGTAAGTGTAATTCTAACCCTTCACTTGATTCTTATCCTATCATTCCGTTAGAAACACTTTCTCCTCTACAGAAATTGTACATTGATGATAATTCTTTTGAGAGGGATATGGGATGTGAGATACAAAAGACTGAGGGTACAGAAGCCGAGAGTGAAAAAAGTCAAATTAATGGCCCAAATTTGGTGAGTGAAAATACATACGAGGTAAAAGTCACACAAAGCCCAAAAGAAAAAGACAAGAAAAAGAATGCGACGAGTGATTTCGTTTTGACTAATCCTTACAAATGTTCGAGTAGTGCTGTCTTATTTTTTCAGGATTTTGTTGAACTATTGAGAGGAGCTCAATTAGATCACTCCACATACAACAAAGAAGCCTTTTCAATTGAAGTTGATGATTGTTCTCTCATTGCCAATTTAGATTCGAGGACGAATCTTTTTGAGGAGTGGGGGAATGATACATGCATGAGCGGGGTCAAATTACTAATATTGGACAATAAGCTGAATTTGTTCGATGCAAACAATAAAAGCCAAAACAGTGCACGCATAGGAGGTCAAAAACGATGCATCTTGGACAAGAAATTGAATCTGTTTGTAAAGTCTGGAAAGTCATCCAAATTGCGACGAGTTTTTGGATGGGATCCAGGCATTTCTGAGTTAAGTTGTCTGCTAAAAAATTGTCCGTCATTAAGTTAACTTTAAAACGCATCTTGAAACGCTTCAATCGGACATCAGGAACTCAAGATACGTCCAATTTGCTGAAGTCTGGGCATGCAGAAAACTGGATACGGGATTATTACGGGGTTTTGTAAAATTCATCCAAAAAGCTTAAATATAAGGCTTTTGACGAATTAAACTTAGCCCAATGTATTTATTATCATTTAAATTGATGTTTTTAGGGTTTTATATACTTTAGGAACCAGCCACCCAGCCCTTATCAGCTTATAACTTGCCTTATCACCCTATTCCTTGCCACACAAGCACAAGGAGTTTAAAGGCTGTTATTTTTTTATTATTTTTAATTATATTAGGTTTTCCTTGTTTTAGTAGAAGTTAAATTACTTTGTCTATCCTTCACCTTCCATCATTGTAAGACAGATTTTCTTTGATTTATGAAATATTTAGTGAGTTTGCTTTTGCAAGTGCTGATTACTTGTGCCTTCGAAGTCTTCTTCAACATAAGTTCGACGAGTTCTTTTGAGGGAGATCATCTTCACACTCTTGCTTGCCTAGATAATCGCGTCTAGGAGGGTGGGTTAGAGCCGCTTGAGGTTGCTTGCTTAGATAATTGAGTCTAAGAGGGTGCCGAGGACAAAACAACATCAACAATTCACAAGCCATCTTCATCTCCAACCTTCACTCCATCTTCCATAATTCCATAAACAAAGCTGGAATTTTCAGATTTGTTTTACTTATCTCTTTCTCAATCTTTTTTAATCTTCTTTTTATATCCTTATTAATTATCATATAATCCTTCATCTTATCTTTCTTTCTTTAAATTTCCAGCCTTGAATCTGAAAATTTCAAGAAATTCCCTTCTCTTTTCTCTTGAATTTTCAGATCTGCCCAAACTTCCTTGATTGAGTCTAGAGCTCCTAGTTCTTGCAACAACTTGATTGAAGGCTTCCAAATCCAAGATTGCGCTACTCTATCATTTGGTATCAGATTTGAGACGATTCTTGACAAGAATTTTGGTGTTTTTGGGTGAAAAACTCAAAAATTAGCGAAAATTCGTCAAATTCACACGAGCGAATTTTGAGTTGAACATTTCCAGATCAGATCTACACCTTTGTAGGAGTCACCACATAAAATTTTAGAATTGTTGGACATCGGGAACACCTCGAACGAAGTAGATCAAGTTGCTGCAAAATTCTAGGGTTTTCTGGGTTTTTCTTATTTTCTTTCATTCTTAGCCATTAGTTTTCGTTAGTTTTAGCTTTTATTGCTTCTTACACATCTTCTAACACCTTCTTGTTTCCTTGTGTTAGTAGGACTAAAAGTTGCATACTCTTCTTTCTCCTTGCAACTATAATTCTATTGGTGTCTAACCTTTTCTTTGGATTCTTAAAGCAATTAGGATGTTTTATTCTCTTTTCAACACTCGTTATCGTATACCAATAAATATTTTTTGGTCACGGTGTAAGATACAAGGTAATCTATGTTCTTTAATTATTGATGGTGATAGTCGTGTAAACTTAGTGAGTAGCTTCATTGTTGATGCACTCAATCTACCATGCCAAGAACACCCTAAAGCCGTATCATCTTCAAAGGGTTTAATAAGCGGACCGGATATGAAGGTAACCGAACGTTGTTTAATCTCTTTTACTCTTGGAAGCTATTGTGATGATGTATGGTGTGACGTGGTTCCTATGGAAGTCACCCACTTGCTATTAGGAAGACCTTGAAAAATGATCGGGCGCTGTCCATCGAATCAATACAAATGGATACTCGGTTGTGCACCAAGGCCAGAAGCTCTCGTTTGCTACCATAGAGCCGGAAAAAGTAGATGAAGAAATAGCAAAAGCAAAAAAATAGTGTGAGAGGATAAAACGAAAAAGATTGGAAGCGCAAAAGGCTGAATCAATTGACCACACAAAGGCAACCAACCATGAAGACATCCCAAAACCAGAAGGTACACATGATTCTCTTCGTACTTCTACTTTTAGCATTTGTGCAAATGTTGATATTGGAGAAGAACCATCTCCCAAACAAAAGGATAGTGATAGTGAACACATTAGACAAGATGACAATGCTTATAATCCCTCGTGTGAAGTAGTAGGTCCACTTGCTATACTCTCATCACCTCCCCACGAAGAAAGTAAGTGTAATTCTAACCCTTCATTTGATTCTTGTCCTATCATTCCGTTAGAAACACTTTCTCCTCTACAGAAATTGTACATTGATGATAATTCTTGTGAGAGGGATATGGGATGTGAGATACAAAAGACTGAGAGTACAGAAGCCGAGAGTGAAAGAAAGTCAAATTAATGGCCCAAATTTGGTGAGTGAAAATACATATGAGGTAAAAGTCACACAAAGCCCAAAAGAAAAAGACAAGAAAAAGAATGCGACGAGTGATTTCATTTTGACTAATCCTTACAAATGTTCGAGTAGTGCTGTCTTTTTTTT
This sequence comes from Hibiscus mutabilis, assembly GCA_019671005.1. Lineage (NCBI taxonomy): Eukaryota > Viridiplantae > Streptophyta > Magnoliopsida > Malvales > Malvaceae > Hibiscus > Hibiscus mutabilis. The sequence goes on from CM033715.1 coordinate 53,016,791, forward strand.
TCAGGATTTTGTTGAACTATTGAGAGGAGCTCAATTAGATCACTCCACATACAACAAAGAAGCCTTTTCAATTGAAGTTGATGATTGTTCTCTCATTGCCAATTTAGATTCGAGGATGAATCCTTTTGAGGCGTGGGGGAATGATACATGCATGAGCGGGGTCAAATTACTAATATTGGACAATAAGCTGAATTTGTTCGATGCAAACAATAAAAGCCAAAACAGTGCACGCATAGGAGGTCAAAAACGATGCATCTTGGATAAGAAATTGAATCTGTTTGTAAAGTCTGGAACGTTATCCAAATTGCGACGACTTTTTGGATGGGATCCAGGCATTTCTGAGTTATGTTGTCTTCTAACAAATTGTCCTTCATTAAGTTACCTTTCCAACGCATCTTGAAACGCATCAATCGGACATCAGGAACTCAAGATACGTCCAATTTGCTGAAGTCTGCGCATGCAGAAAACTGGATACGGGATTATTACGGGATTTTGTAAAATTCAGCCCAAAAGCTTAAATATAAGGCTTTGGACGAATTAAACTTAGCCCAATGTATTTATTATCATTTAAATTGATGTTTTTAGGGTTTTATATACTTTAGGAACCAGCCACCCAGCCCTTATCAGCTTATAACTTGCCTTATCACCCTATTCCTTGCCACACAAGCACAAGGAGTTTAAAGGCTGTTATTTTTTTTTTTTAATTATATTAGGTTTTCCTTGTTTTAGTAGAAGTTAAATTACTTTGTCTATCCTTCACCTATAAAAGGATGAAGCCTCCATCATTGTAAGACAGATTTTCTTTGATTTATGAAATATTTAGTGAGTTTTTTTTTTGCAAGTGCTGATTACTTGTGCCTTCGAAGTCTTCTTCAACATAAGTTCGACGAGTTCTTTTGAGGGAGATCATCTTCACACTCTTGCTTGCCTAGATAATCGCGTCTAGGAGGGTGGGTTAGAGCCGCTTGAGGTTGCTTGCTTAGATAATTGAGTCTAAGAGGGTGCCGAGGACAAAACAACATCAACAATTCGCAAGCCATCTTCATCTTCAACCTTCACTCCATCTTCCATAATTCCATAAACAAAGCTGGAATTTTCAGATTTGTTTTACTTATCTCTTTCTCAATCTTTTTTAATCTTCTTTTTATATTCTTATTTCTTATCATATAATCCTTCATCTTATCTTTCTTTCTTTAAATTTCCAGCCTTGAATCTGAAATTTTCAAGAAATTCCCTTCTCTTTTCTCTTGAATTTTCAGATCTGCCCAAACTTCCTTGATTGAGTCTAGAGCTCCTAGTTCTTGCAACAACTTGATTGAAGGCTTCCAAATCCAAGATTGCGCTACTCTATCATTTGGTATCAGATTTGAGACGATTCTTGACAAGAATTTTGGTGTTTTTGGGTGAAAAACTCAAAAATTAGGGAAAATTCGTCAAATTCAAACGAGCGAATTTTGAGTTGAAAATTTCCAGATCAGATCTACACCTTTGGAGGAGTCACCACATAAAATTTCAGAATTGTTTGACATCGGGAACACCTCGAACGAAGTAGATCAAGTTGCTGCAAAATTCTAGGGTTTTTCGGGTTTTTCTAATTTTCTTTCATTCTTAGCCATTAGTTTTCGTTAGTTTTAGCTTTTATTGCTTCTTACACATCTTCTAACACCTTCTTGTTTCCTTGTGTTAGTAGGACTAAAAGTTGCATACTCTTCTTTCTCCTTGCAACTATAATTCTATTGGTGTCTAACCTTTTCTTTGGATTCTTAAAGCAATTAGGATGTTTTATTCTCTTTTCAACACTCGTTATCGTATACCAATAAATATTTTTCGGTCACGGTGTAAGATACAAGGTAATCTATGTTCTTTAATTATTGATGGTGATAGTCGTGTAAACTTAGTGAGTAGCTTCATTGTTGATGCACTCAATCTACCATGCCAAGAACACCCTAAGCCGTATCATCTTCAAAGGTTTAATAACGGACCGGATATGAAGGTAACCGAACGTTGTTTAATCTCTTTTACTCTTGGAAGCTATTGTGATGATGTATGGTGTGACGTGGTTCCTATGGAAGTCACCCACTTGCTATTAGGAAGACCTTGGAAAAATGATCGGGGCGCTGTCCATCGAATCAATACAAATGGATACTCGGTTGTGCGCCAAGGCCAGAAGCTCTCGTTTGCTACCATAGAGCCGGAAAAAGTAGATGAAGAAATAGCAAAAGCAAAAAACAGTGTTAGAGGATAAAACGAAAAACATTGGAAGCGCAAAAGGCTGAATCAATTGACCACACAAAGGCAACCAACCATGAAGACATCCCAAAACCAGAAGGTACACATGATTCTCTTCGTACTTCTACTTTTAGCATTTGTGCAAATGTTGATATAGGAGAAGAACCATCTCCCAAACAAAAGGATAGTGATAGTGAACACATTAGACAAGATGACAATGCTTATAATCCCTCGTGTGAAGTAGTAGGTCCACTTGCTATACTCTCATCACCTCCCCACGAAGAAAGTAAGTGTAATTCTAACCCTTCATTTGATTCTTGTCCTATCATTCCGTTAGAAACACTTTCTCCTCTACAGAAATTGTACATTGATGATAATTCTTGTGAGAGGGATATGGGATGTGAGATACAAAAGACTGAGAGTACATAAGACGAGAGTGAAAAAAGTCAAATTAATGGCATAAATTTGGTGAGTGAAAATACATATGAGGTAAAAGTCACACAAAGCCCAAAAGAAAAAGACAAGAAAAAGAATGCGACGAGTGATTTCGTTTTGATTAATCCTTACAAATGTTCGAGTAGTGCTGTCTTATTTTTTCAGGATTTTATTGAACTATTGAGAGGAGCTCAATTAGATCACTCCACATACAACAAAGAAGCCTTTTCAATTGAAGTTAATGATTGTTCTCTCATTGCCAATTTAGATTCGAGGACGAATCCTTTTGAGGAGTGGAGGAATGATACATGCATGAGCGGGGTCAAATTACTAATATTGGACAATAAGCTGAATTTGTTCGATGCAAACAATAAAAGCCAAAACAGTGCACGCATAGGAGGTCAAAAACGATGCATCTTGGACAAGAAATTGAATCTGTTTGTAAAGTCTGGAAAGTCATCCAAATTGCGACGAGTTTTTGGATGGGATCCAGGCATTTCTGAGTTAAGTTGTCTTCTAACAAATTGTCCTTCATTAAGTTACCTTTCCAACGCATCTTGAAACGCATCAATCGGACATCAGGAACTCAAGATACGTCCAATTTGCTGAAGTCTGCGCATGCAGAAAACTGGATACGGGATTATTACGGGATTTTGTAAAATTCAGCCCAAAAGCTTAAATATAAGGCTTTGGACGAATTAAACTTAGCCCAATGTATTTATTATCATTTAAATTGATGTTTTTAGGGTTTTATATACTTTAGGAACCAGCCACCCAGCCCTTATCAGCTTATAACTTGCCTTATCACCCTATTCCTTGCCACACAAGCACAAGGAGTTTAAAGGCTGTTATTTTTTTTATTATTTTTAATTATATTAGGTTTTCCTTGTTTTAGTAGAAGTTAAATTACTTTGTCTATCCTTCACCTATAAAAGGATGAAGCCTCCATCATTGTAAGACAGATTTTCTTTGATTTATGAAATATTTAGTGAGTTTGCTTTTGCAAGTGCTGATTACTTGTGCCTTCGAAGTCTTCTTCAACATAAGTTCGACGAGTTCTTTTGAGGGAGATCATCTTCACACTCTTGCTTGCCTAGATAATCGCGTCTAGGAGGGTGGGTTAGAGCCGCTTGAGGTTGCTTGCTTAGATAATTGAGTCTAAAAGGGTGCCGAGGACAAAACAACATCAACAATTCACAAGCCATCTTCATCTCCAACCTTCACTCCATCTTCCATAATTCCATAAACAAAGCTGGAATTTTCAGATTTGTTTTACTTATCTCTTTCTCAATCTTTTTTAATCTTCTTTTTATATCCTTATTTCTTATCATATAATCCTTCATCTTATCTTTCTTTCTTTAAATTTCCAGCCTTGAATCTGAAAATTTCAAGAAATTCCCTTCTCTTTTCTCTTGAATTTTCAGATCTGCCCAAACTTCCTTGATTGAGTCTAGAGCTCCTAGTTCTTGCAACAACTTGATTGAAGGCTTCCAAATCCAAGATTGCGCTACTCTATCATTTGGTATCAGATTTGAGACGATTCTTGACAAGAATTTTGGTGTTTTTAGGTGAAAAACTCAAAAATTAGGGAAAATTCGTCAAATTCAAACGAGCGAATTTTGATTGAAAATTTCCAGATCAGATCTACACCTTTGGAGGAGTCACCACATAAAATTTCAGAATTGTTTGACATCGGGAACACCTCGAACGAAGTAGATCAAGTTGCTGCAAAATTCTAGGGTTTTCCGGGTTTTTCTAATTTTCTTTCATTCTTAGCCATTAGTTTTCGTTAGTTTTAGCTTTTATTGCTTCTTACACATCTTCTAACACCTTCTTGTTTCCTTGTGTTAGTAGGACTAAAAGTTGCATACTCTTCTTTCTCCTTGCAACTATAATTCTATTGGTGTCTAACCTTTTCTTTGGATTCTTAAAGCAATTAGGATGTTTTATTCTCTTTTCAACACTCGTTATCGTATACCAATAAATATTTTTCGGTCACGGTGTAAGATATCTATGTTCTTTAATTATTGATAGTGATAGTCGTGTAAACTTAGTGAGTAGCTTCATTGTTGATGCACTCAATCTACCATGTCAAGAACACCCTAAGCCGTATCATCTTCAAAGGTTTAATAGCGGACCGGATATGAATGTAACCGAACGTTGTTTAATCTCTTTTACTCTTGGAAGATATTATGATGATGTATGGTGTGACGTGGTTCCTATGGAAGTCACCCACTTGCTATTAGGAAGACCTTGGAAAAATGATCGGGGCGTTGTCCATCGAATCAATACAAATGGATACTCGGTTGTGCACCAAGGCCAGAAGCTCTCGTTTGCTACCATAGAGCCGGAAAAAGTAGATGAAGAAATAGCAAAAGCAAAAAAACAGTGTGAGAGGATAAAACGAAAAAGATTGGAAGCGCAAAAGGCTGAATTAATTGACCACATTCTAAGGCAACCAACCATGAAGACATCCCAAAACCAGAAGGTACACATGATTCTCTTCGTACTTCTACTTTTAGCATTTGTGCAAATGTTGATATTGGAGAAGAACCATCTCCCAAACAAAAGGATAGTGATAGTGAACACATTAGACAAGATGACAATGCTTATAATCCCTCGTGTGAAGTAGTAGGTCCACTTGCTATACTCTCATCACCTCCCCACGAAGAAAGTAAGTGTAATTCTAACCCTTCATTTGATTCTTGTCCTATCATTCCGTTAGAAACACTTTCTCCTCTACAGAAATTGTACATTGATGATAATTCTTGTGAGAGGGATATGGGATGTGAGATACAAAAGACTAAGAGTACATAAGCCGAGAGTGAAAAAAGTCAAATTAATGGCCCAAATTTGGTGAGTGAAAATACATATGAGATAAAAGTCACACAAAGCCCAAAAGAAAAAGACAAGAAAAAGAATGTGACGAGTGATTTCGTTTTGACTAATCCTTACAAATGTTCGAGTAGTGCTGTCTTATTTTTTCAGGATTTTGTTGAACTATTGAGAGGAGCTCAATTAGATCACTCCACATACAACAAAGAAGCCTTTTCAATTGAAGTTGATGATTGTTCTCTCATTGCCAATTTAGGTTCGAGGACGAATCCTTTTGAGGAGTGGGGGAATGATACATGCATGAGCGGGGTCAAATTACTAATATTGGACAATAAGCTGAATTTGTTCAATGCAAACAATAAAAGCCAAAACAGTGCACGCATAGGAGGTCAAAAACGATGCATCTTGGACAAGAAATTGAATCTGTTTGTAAAGTCTGGAAAGTCATCCAAATTGCGATGAGTTTTTGGATGGGATCCAGGCATTTCTGAGTTAAGTTGTCTTCTAACAAATTGTCCGCCATTAAGTTACCTTTCCAACACATCTTGAAACGCATCAATCGGACATCAGGAACTCAAGATATGTCCAATTTGCTGAATACTGCGCATGCAGAAAACTGGATACGGTATTATTACGGGATTTTGTAAAATTCAGCCCAAAAGCTTAAATATAAGGCTTTGGACGAATTAAACTTAGCCCAATGTATTTATTATCATTTAAATTGATGTTTTTAGGGTTTTATATACTTTAGGAACCAGCCACCCAGCCCTTATCAGCTTATAACTTGCCTTATCACCCTATTCCTTGCCACACAAGCACAAGGAGTTTAAAGGCTGTTATTTTTTTATTATTTTTAATTATATTAGGTTTTCCTTGTTTTAGTAGAAGTTAAATTACTTTGTCTATCCTTCACCTATAAAAGGATGAAGCCTCCATCATTGTAAGACAGATTTTCTTTGATTTATGAAATATTTAGTGAGTTTGCTTTTGCAAGTGCTGATTACTTGTGCCTTCGAAGTCTTCTTCAACATAAGTTCGACGAGTTCTTTTGAGGGAGATCATCTTCACACTCTTGCTTGCCTAGATAATCGCGTCTAGGAGGGTGGGTTAGAGCCGCTTGAGGTTGTTTGCTTAGATAATTGAGTCTAAGAGGGTGCCGAGGACAAAACAACATCAACAATTCGCAAGCCATCTTCATCTTCAACCTTCACTCCATCTTCCATAATTCCATAAACAAAGCTGGAATTTTCAGATTTGTTTTACTTATCTCTTTCACAATCTTTTTTAATCTTCTTTTTATATTCTTATTTCTTATCATATAATCCTTCATCTTATCTTTCTTTCTTTAAATTTCCAGCCTTGAATCTGAAAATTTCAAGAAATTCTCTTCTCTTGAATTTTCAGATCTGCCCAAACTTCCTTGATTGAGTCTAGAGCTCCTAGTTCTTGCAAAAACTTGATTGAAGGCTTCCAAATCCAAGATTGCGCTACTCTATCATTTGGTATCAGATTTGAGACGATTCTTGACAAGAATTTTGGTGTTTTTGGGTGAAAAACTCAAAAATTAGGGAAAATTCGTCAAATTCAAATGAGCGAATTTTGAGTTGAAAATTTCCAAATCAGATCTACACCTTTGGAGGAGTCACCACATAAAATTTCAGAATTGTTTGAACTCGGGAATACCTCGAACGAAGTAGATCAAGTTGCTGCAAAATTCTAGGGTTTTCCGGGTTTTTCTATTTTTCTTTCATTCTTAGCCATTAGTTTTCGTTAGTTTTAGCTTTTATTGCTTCTTACACATCTTCGAACACCTTCTTATTTCCTTGTGTTAGTAGGACTAAAAGTTGCATACTCTTCTTTCTCCTTGCAACTATAATTCTATTGGTGTCTAACCTTTTCTTTGGGTTCTTAAAGCAATTAGGATGTTTTATTCTCATTTCAACACTTGTTATCGTATACCAATAAATATTTTTCGGTCACGGTGTAAGATACAAGGTAGTCTATGTTCTTTAATTATTGATGGTGATAGTCGTGTAAACTTAGTGAGTAGCTTCATTGTTGATGCACTCAATCTACCATGCCAAGAACACCCTAACCGTATCATCTTCAAGGGTTTAATAGCGGACCGGATAAGAAGGTAACCGAATGATGTTTAATCTCATTTACTCTTGGAAGCTATTGTGATGATGTATGGTGTGACGTGGTTCCTATGGAAGTCACCCACTTGCTATTAGGAAAACCTTGGAAAAATGATCGGGGCGCTGTCCATCGAATCAATACAAATGGATACTCGGTTGTGCACCAAGGCCAGAAGCTCTCGTTTGCTGTCATATAAACATATTATTTCCCTTGGACATGGTAACCAATAGATACGCAGATTCCCCTATACACTAAATCATATCGAAAGTAGGCCTTAGCCTTGAGCCGTAGCTCCAGAAAACATATCCCTTACACAAAGCCAACCTTATTTCACCACATATAGGCTGTAGCCTGAACCGTAGTCCAATCCCTTACTTAGTGAGCTCAAATAACCCTATGGCATGCCAATTGTATCCAATGTCCACAAGTGTCCAAGGATTACACATATCATCATAGTTCTTACCTTTGTGCTCGTAGGCCATAACATATCGGATCCCAAATTGAGCCTTAGCTCTACATATGATATCATATCATTGTATATTCATATCAAAATCACATATAGCATAATTCAAGTATTGTATATGAGCTTACACATAACAACCATAACGAGAACTTACCATGCTTACCATTAGTATCCACAAGCCTGCTCTACTTGAGCCATTGGACAAAATGAAAATTGTAACACAAAACAAATGCAACATGATGGGTCCTTGCCTATCCATTGACACAACTACGCTCACCTAGTGCACAAAAGCTTTTAGGATTCTCAGATTTCAATTCCTTTGCTCCTAGACTTGATTGGGGATGATGGATTAATTTCCTCCAACTCTTGAGCTAGTTCAAATTTAAAGAATGCGTTAGGATTAAAAACCTACTCACAAACATTTTTCATGCTTACCAAAGCTTGTAGACAACATCGAAACAAGGAAATTAGCCTACTAACACATGTGCTTGACTCGGATGATCAAAATCTTAATTCTTGAAATTACTTCTCAAAGATCAAATGAATCATTGAATCTATAAGGGGGTTTTACTCACCAAGTTATAAGCTTTCAAACGACGTATTGAAATCGATCAAAGGTTGAAGATTGAATCGAGGTGCTTGCTTAGCTTGAGGTTGAAGACAACAATGGTGGTGCTTGCTTGTTGGATGACAAAGGGTGAGTTTTGTTTTTGGAAGATTCAAATGGGGAAGAAAACTTTCTATTCTAAGGGATTAAACCCTTTTATCAATGCCCCACCTCCCCAAGGGCCAATGAGAAGCTTTCCCTTGGGTGAAGGTTTATTTAGTCAACTATTGCCATCTTTTCATTTCTTTTCCCAAACTCTAGGCAATTGATGGTCACTTACCACTTAATCTGAGTTGATTCACGCAAGGGAGGCAACAAGGAGGTGACTCAGCACCTTACTCTTCATTTCCTTTAATTTGGGCCTTAAAATAGTTTTTTACAGAGGGCCGTATCGATACACTATATAGTTGTATCGATACGCCTAGGCTAAAACATGTAAGTTAGTTATGGCCATTAAACCGTATCGACACTGGTTTTACCGCATCAATACGATTGGCTTTTTTCAGCATTTCAGCTTTAAATTTCTCACAAAGAGGTCTATAGATCAATTTAATGCCCCACAACTTCCATTGGTTACAAAATTGGATACAAGGTTTAAAAAATTAGACATTCTAGCATTTCCGATACAGAATTTCCATTCACCGAAGCCTAATTTCGACTAGGCCGGTAGATACATGCATGAGCGGGGTTAAATTACTCATATTGGACAAGAAGCTGAATTTGTTCGATGCAAACAATAATGGCCAAAACAATGCACGCATAGGAGGTCAAAAACAATGCATCTTGGACAAGAAACTGAATCTGTTTGTGAAGTCCGGAAAGTCAGCTAACTTGCGACGAATTTTTGGATGGGATCCAGGCATTTATGGGTCAACATGTCTTATTAAAACTTGTCCGTCTGCAAATTATCTTTCCAACGCATCTTGAAACGCCTCAATCGGACATCTTGATCTCAAGATACGTCTATTTTAGCGAAGACAGCGCATGTAGAAATTCCTATACGGGATTAATACGAGATTTTTGGATAATTACGAATTTTCAAGATTTTATTTGAATATTTGTAATTTAAATCAATATAGGATTCTGTAATATCTATTAGGATCAGATTTATTTGACTAGGATTTTATTTTTAGCATTTATTTATTATTAGAAGTTACTTATCTAATTAGGAGATTAGATTTTAGCATTTATTTATTGTATTTAATTCCTAAGTTTAGTAGGATTAAAACTTCTCCATGGCCTATATAAAGGAGGCTTCACCCACATTGTAATTTAGATTCCATTGATTAATAAAAAGTTCTCTTTGGAGATTTTAGTATTCTTTGAGTTTGCAAGTGTTCGGTAAACTTGTCTAGAAGCCATGTTCAACATAAGATCATCGAGTTCTTGTGAGGGAGACCATCTTCACACTCTTGCTTGCCTAGGTAATTGCATCTAGGAGGGTGGGTTAGAGCCGCTTGAGGTTGCTTGCTTAGATAATTGCGTCTAAGAGGGTGCCGAGGACAAAACAAATTCAACAATTCGCAAGCCATCTTCATCTTCAACCTTCACACCATCTTCCATAATTCCATAAATAAAGCTGGAATTTCCAGATTTGTTTTACATTTGCGCCTAACTTCCTTGTTCGAGTCTAAAGCCCTAGGTTTGCCTCCAAGCCATCAAATTGAAGGTTACCACGTGCCAAAGCATACTCTATCATCGGTTTTTGGGATATGACAACTCTCCCCCTTAAGAAAATTCATCTTCAAATTTTCACTCTACTTGAACAGATGAGGGTACTGCTTTTGCATTGTCTCTTCTGGTTCCTACATTGCTTCCTCAACCGAATGACTTCTCCAAAGGACTTTCACTAAGGGCACCGTCTTGCTATGAAGTCTCTTGACTTCTCATTTGAGGATCTGCACAGGTTCCTCCTCATATGTCAAATTGGATTGAATCTCCACAAACTCTGGCTTGATTACATGGGTGGATCGAACCGGTACTTTCGTAGCATAGGCACGCGTTTGATATTATGAATTTGACTTAACTCCTCGGGGAGAGCTAGTTGGTAAGCAACAAGTCCAACTCTCTCAATCACTTCGAATGGGCCAATAAAATGAGGACTCAGCTTCCCCTTTTTGCCAAAACGAAGGATCTTCTTCCATGGAGACAATTTAAGGAAAGCTTTCTCACCAATCTCGTACTGAATGTCTCTTCTTTTCAAATCAGTATAAGATTTCTATTGGTCGAACACAGCTTTGAGCCAGTCTCGAATGATGGTTTCCCTTTCATCGATTTCTCGAACTAAGTCAGGGCCTAACACCTTGCCTTCTCCAAGCTCGGTCCAAAAAAGAGGAGTTCTACATCTTCTTCCATACAAAGCTTCATAAGGGGCCATTTGAATCGAGGCTTGGTAGCTATTGTTGTAAGCAAATTCCACCAAAGGCAGGGATTTCTCCCACGTATTCCTGAAGTCAATAAACACATGCTTGGAGCATTCTTCTAGAATCTACAAGGAAGAATCGGGATTGATACAGAATACTTATACATATGGATAAAAGGAAAATATGGTTACCTGAATAACCCTTTCAGATTGGCCATCAGTTTGAGGGTGGAAAGCGGTGCTTAGGTGCACTCGAGTTCCCAAAACCTCTTGTAAGGTCCTCCAAAACCAAGATGCAAAGTGTGGATCACGATCAAAAAATAATGGACATCGGAACTCCGTGCAAATGGATAACTTCTCGAAGGTACAACTTAGAAAGCTTAGGCAAACCGAAATCCATTCTCACTGGAATAAAATTAGTAGATTTGGTGAATCGGTCCATAATGACCCAAATAGCATCATTCTTCTTTGGTGTCGTTAGCAAGCCACTTACGAAGTCCATCGTAATACGCTCCCATTTCCACTGTAGAAGCTCGATAGGTTGCAAAAGACCAGTAGACACCTTGTGCTCAACTTTAACCCATTGGCAAGTCAAGCACCTAGCCACGAAGTTTGTGATCTCACTTTTTATGCCAGACCACCAATATAACTCTTTTAAATCCTTATACATCTTGATAGCTCAGGGATGGATAAAAGGGGCTCAAATGAGCTTCATTCAGGATTTGATCCCAAAGATCATCATCATCGGGGACACAGATACAGTTCCAGAAACACAACAAACCTTTAAAATTCATAGCAAAGTCAGGATCCAGCTTTTCCTTAATCTTAGCAATAAGAGTTTGCAACTCCTTGTCAGACTCTTGGAGTGCTTTGATTTGAGACAGGATGGTTGACTGAACTCTCAATTCAGCCAATAACTTGTCATGTTTCTTGAGTCAAAAGTGAGCATTCAAACATCTCGGGGAGGGAGTGGGCTTCCGACTTAGAGTGTTAGCCACAACATTGGCTTTACCGGGGTGGTAATCAATGATCAGGTCATAGTCTTTCAAAAGCTTCATCCACCGTCATTGATGGGGATTCTACTCTTTTTGAGTCAGAAGATACTTCAGGCTCCTATGATCAATGTACAAGTAGCACTTCTCACCGTATAGATAGTGCCTCCAAATTTTTAAGGCAAACATAACAGCAGCTAACTCCAAATCATGAGTTGGATAGTTCAGCTCGTGTGGTTTAAGCTGGTGTGAGGCATAACCAATGACTTTCCTTCTTGCATAAGCACACAACTTAATCCCAGGTAGGATGCATCACTGTATACGGTGATGTCCTTGCCTGACTCCGGTTGCACCAGAATAAGGGCATGGGTTAGGACTTTGATACATGCATGAGCGGGGTTAAATTACTCATATTGGACAAGAAGCTGAATTTTTTCGATGCAAACAATAATGGCCAAAACAATGCACGCATAGGAGGTCAAAAACGATGCATCTTGGACAAGAAACTGAATTTGTTTGTGAAGTCTGGAAAATCAGCTAAATTGCGACGAGTTTTCGGATGGGATCTAGGCATTTCTGGGTCGAGTTGTCTCCTAACAAATTGTCTGTCATTCAGTTACCTTTCGAACGCATCTTGAAACGCGTCAATCTGACATTGGGAACTGAAGATACGTCCAATTTATTGAAGACTGTGCATGCAGAAAATTGGATACGGGATTATTACGAGATTTTGTAAAATTCAGCCCAAAAGCTAACATATAAGGCTTTGGACGAATTAAACTTAACCCAACCTAATTATTAACATTTAAATGATGTTTTTAGGGTTTTATATACTTTAGGAACCAGCCACCCAGCCCTTGTCAGCTTATCACTTGCCTTATCACCCTATTCCTTGCCACACAAGCACAAGGAGTTTAAAGGCTGTTATTTTATTATTTTTAATTAGATTAGGTTTTCCTTGTTTTAGTAGAAGTTAAATTACTTTGTCTATCCTTCACCTATAAAAGGATGAAGCCTCCATCATTGTAAGGGAGATTTTCTTTGATTTGTGAAATATTTAGTGAGTTTGTTTTTGCAAGTGCTGATTACTTGTGCCTTCGAAGTCTTCTTCAACATAAGTTCGACGAGTTCTTGTGAGGGAGATCATCTTCACACTCTTGCTTGCCTAGATGATCATGTCTAGGAGGGTGGGTTAGAGCCGCTTGAGGTTGCTTGCTTAGATAATTGAGTCTATGAGGGTGCTGAGGACAAAACAACAAATCGCAAGCCATCTTCATCTTCAACCTTCACGCCATCTCCACAAGCCATAAACAAAGCTGGAAATTTCAGATTTGTTTTATCTATCCTTATCTTAATCTTTTTCAATCTTTTTACTTTTGTTCTTATTAATCATCTTCTAATTTTCCTTCTTATCTTTGTTTCTTTGAATTTTCAACCTTGAATCTGAAATTTTCAAGAAAAGCCATTCTCTTTTCTCTTGAATTTTCAGATCTGCCCATACTTTTCTTGATTGAGTCTAGAGCTCCTAGTTCTTGCTACAACTTGATTGAAGACTTCCAAATCCAAGATTGCGCTACTCTATCAGACTTGCTTGAGCTGATCAAAACTCCTTTGTTGCTCGACTGTCCATACAAAGAGGGTTTCTTTACCGAGAAACAATCATCGAGAACCCTTTAACGAATCTACGGTATTAGCATGCAAGGCCCAAAAAGCTACGAACCTCTCCAACATTCTTCGGAGGGATCCAGTCAAGAACAACTTGAATCTTCTTTGGGTCCACCTGAATTCCCGCAGAAGAAATCACATGTTCCAAAAAGGATACTTCAGATAGCCAAAATTCACATTTGCTGAATTTAGCATACAACTGTTTCTCTTAGAGAGTCTAAAGCACAATCCGGAGATATTCTTCATGAGTGGCAGTGTCTTTGGAATAGATCAAGATGTCATCTATAAACACTACCACGAATCTATCTATATAGGGCCGGAACACAGGTTCATCAGGTCCATGAAGGCTATAGGTGCATTGGTAAGCCCAAAAGGCATTACCAAGAACTCATAATGGTCGTATCTAGTTCAGAAGGTAGTCTTTGGAATATCAAACTCCTTCACTTGCATTTGGTAGTATCCGGATCGTAGGTCTATCTTAGAAAAGACAGAAGCACCTTTTAACTGATCGAAGAGGTCATCTATCCTCGGTAACGGATACTTATTCTTGATTGTCACTCTATTCAGCTGATGATAGTCAATGCATAGTCGCATCACCCATCTTTCTTTTTGACAAATAAAACTGGTGCTCCCCAAGGTGAAGAACTCGATCGTATGAATCCTTTATCCAAAAGATCTTAGATTTGGGCCTTCAATTCTTTTAATTCAACCTGGGCCATCTTGTACAGAGCAATGGAGACTGATGTAGTCCCCGATTGCACTTCAATTTCGAATTCCACTTCTCGGGTCAGAGGGAGTCCCAGAAGTTCATCGAGAAATACATCACGAAATTCCTTCACTACCGGCACATCTTTAAGCTTTAACTTTCCTTTAGACTCCATATCACACATGATAGCTTCACTAGGCTCGAGATTAGTTTTCAACAAGGTTATTCTTTCTTTGCCAAGTCCACAGGGGTATAGCTTTTTCTTCGAACAATCTACCCAAGCCTGATGTTCAGCTAGCCAATCAAGGTCTAGGATAAGATTGAACTCATAGAAGGGCAAGGCCATCAAATTAGCCAGAAACGGGATCCCTTGGATCCTCAAAAGACATGCATTATAGACCGATCGAATAACCATACTATCTCCTAGTGGGTTAGGGACAACAATCTCGGAAGTGACTGGTTTAGATTCTAAGTCATACTTTGCGATCAATGGCTCACTAATGAAGGAATGCATAGAGCCTGGATCTACCAAAGCATAAACAAGATTAGAACATAATTCCACCATACTTGCAATCACATCTGGATCATCCTCTTGCTCTCGGCCTCGTACATGATACATTTGGGCTAAGGTCTGAGGATCGGGTCCAACTGAAAGAGCATTGGCTTTGCGAGGTCTCTCTGCTGATCCATATGGCACTTGTCTCGTTCCATTCCCTTGTTTGGATTATTCTGAAAAGCCACAAAGGTAGGAGCGTTTGGATTCTGCGGACACTGCCTGATAAAGTGGCCAGACTCATCGCAAAGGTAACAGGATCTAGACTGTCTGCAACACTATCCAAGGTGCCTCTTCTGACAAAAGTTACACAAAGGAAGGTGTGAACCTCTTCTGGACTGCCCGTACTATCAACTGAAGCTGTACGAGCAACAGATGTCCTCGGAGATTGAGATTGCAGCACATATCCCGTCTTTGGAAGTTGGTAAAAAGTGGCAGACTTCTGGTCCCATTGTCTACCTTTCTTCTAAGGCACAAGAGGTATAGAATCATCTCAGGGCCTTTTATTAGTTCGATCTTGGTTCCCTTTTCTTCTTTCATAGGCCTTCTAGGAGGCTTCTGTAGCAATGGCTCGGTTGACCAAGGTCTGGAAATCCTCTATCTCTAAGGCAGTGAAGAGAGGACGTAGTTCATCACAAAGGTCGTTAATGAACATTCTACATTTCTCTTTTTCAGTTCATATGATCTAAGCACCATACCTCGCATATTTGCAGAAATTATAGATATACTACTCCACAGGCCTTTCTCCTTGTCTCAAATGGAGGAATTTCTTACTACTTCAGCAATGTAGTTCTCACTAATGTATTTCTTGCAGAACTCCTGAAGGAAGAAGTCCCATGTAACTTGGTGCTCCAGTACGGTGAGTGTCACAGTATCCCACCAACTTTGAGCTTCTTTAGAAATTAATGCCAGAGCACATTCCAGCTTGTGCTCTTCGGGGCACTTCATTTGCTTATTCAAAACTTTGAGGGTATTTTCCAGCCAATACTCTGCTACTTCAGGGTTATCCAAGTCTTGGCCAGTGAAGGTGTAGACTGGATACTGACAGAGCTTGTTAGTAGGGGCTTTCGAAATGGTTTCTGCATGAGGGACACGATCACTTACTTAATCATGTCAGCCATCGACATTAGGTACTCCTACTAAGCGGGAGGCATCGGAGGAGGATGAGGTGGGTCATTCTGACCCACTTGTTCACGCCTTACTTCTGCCCCTTAGATTGTCCCCTTGTGTCGAAGAGAAGTCAGGGTGTGGTTCATTGTGCGGACATTTTCATATCTAATCAAACAGAAAGGATTTAATCGTGTAAGTTGAAAGTCACAGATAACATATACAAATAAACTCCTAGGTGGCATATGTAGATGCAAACTCATAACAGACTTCAGTTTAGTCCTAGAACCAACTAAACCTAGGCTCTGATACCACAAATGTAACACCCCCTTCCCGACCTTATAGAGAACCAGGTCAGAAAGTGTTATCGAAAACTGATTCAGAGATCAGAAGTTTAATCGGGTTCAAAATCTTGTTCAGAATGTCTTATTAGACTCTTTTAAGGCTTATCGAACTAACTTATTAATAGATTATTCAGTTAGGGTCAATTTTAACCTTTTTCAAACTTAGGGACTAAATTGCAAGTTTTAGAAATTAAAGGACTTTATCAGAATTTCTTTATACAAATCTTCAACTAAACTTACCGATTATAATCCTGTGAATTTTTGTTATTAACGGATGTCGTTTACCTAACCAATTAGACCATTCAAAGATTAGTGGCCAATATGCAAACTACTTAAAGCTATAGTTTAAGTCTTTTAACGGAATTAAGTGATACCGTACCGATACACTTAAGCCCGTATCAGTACACTAAGTTGAATTTCACAAGTTCCAGATTCAAGGATAACAAGTCCGTACAGATACATCTAAGTTCGTATTGATACGCATTGACTAGGGTTGACTTGTTTCGGTACACCCAAGACCGTAGTGATGCAATTAATTTCCAGACCTCACTGCCAAAGTCCGTATCGATACAGCTTGACCTGTATCGATACACTCTATTTTCCTAGGTCCAATTATGCAAGGTCGTACCAATACATCTTGACCCGTACCGATACGCTTGTCTTGTGATAACAGATTTTATCTGGTTTTTATTCGAATTAACCTGTTGAATGATGTCCAAGAGCCATGAAATTTTCCCAGCAAGTTATTAATCTATAACTCTAATAGCATACAAAATTTTAGGGCGATTCAAATCTGTTTACTATGCTTTTACCTCTTAGTACCTTAAAGTCCGTTTTAAATAGTTTTACCATTCCAAAACATACCAACTTTCACACACAACACCTAGGCACTATTAGGCTATTGCACACATATCAAAATAAGCAAACATGACATGTTTGAGCCATATGCCACCTTACTAGGAGTTCAAAGGAAAAGTTAAGCATAAGTATGACTGGTGGAAGTGACTTGCAACCGCAACTACACAATCGGAGTCCGAAATACTTCAAGGTCCTGAAATGCATGAGACACACGAATGTTAGGCTTACATAGCCTAGTGAGGTAGTTATAACAGATGCACAACAAGTTTATCAAATGCATGAATAACATAAGCATGCTTGGGTGACATTTTACATAGCATCAATCACAACAAAACTTATTCAAAGCCAATAGTCATGATTCCACATAGCAATTATAAATCATATAAACATATTATTTCCCTTGGACATGGTAACCAATGGATACGCAGATTCCCCTGTACACCAATTATATCGAAAGTAGGCCTTAGCCTTGAGCTGTAGCTCCGAAAAACATATCCCTTACACAAAGCCAACCTTATTTCACCATATATAGGCTGTAGCCCCGAACCGTAGTCCAATCCCTTACTTAGTGAGCTTAGATAACCCTATGGCATGCCAATTGTATCCAATGTCCACAAGTGTCCAAGGATTGCACATATCAGCACAGTTCTAACCTTTGTGCCCGTAGGCCATAACATATCGGATCCCAAATTGAGCCTTAGCTCTACATATCATATCATTGTATATTCATATCAAAATCACATATAGCATAATTCAAGTATCGTATATGAGCTTACACATAACAACCATACCGAGAACTTACCATGCTTACCATTAGCATCCACAAGCCTACTCTACTTGAGCCCTTGGACAAAATGCAAATTGTAACACAAAATGAATGCAACGGGATGGGACCTTCCCTATCCCTTGACACAACTACACTCACCTAGTGTACAAAAGCTTTTAGGGTTCCCAGATTTTTTATTCTTTTGCTCCTAGAATTGATTGGGGATGATGGATTGATTTCCTCCAACTCTTGAGCTAGTTCAAATTTAAAGAATGCATTAGGATTAAACCTATTAACTCAAAAACATTTTTCAAGCTTACCAAAGCTTGTACACAACGTCGAAACAAGGAAATTAGCCTACTAACACATGTGCTTGACTCAGATGATCAAAAGCTTAATTCTTGAAATTATTTCTCAAAGATCAAAGGAATCATTAAATCGATAAGGGGGTTTTACTCATCGAGTTATAAGCTTTCAAACGGCATATTAAAATCGATCAAAGGTTGAGGATTGAATTGAGGTGCTTGCTTAGCTTGAGGTTGAAGACAACAATTGTGGTGCTTGCTTGTTGGATGAAAAAGGGTGAGCTTGTTTTTGGAAGATTCAAATGGGGAAGAAAACTTTATATTCTAAGGGATTAAACCTTTTTATCAATGCCCCACCTCCCCAAGGGCCAATGAGAAGCTTTCCCTTGGGTGAGGGTTTATTTAGACAACTATTTCCATCTTTTCATTTCTTTTCCCAAACTCTAGGCAATTGATGGCCACTCATCACTTAATCTGAGTTGATTCACGTGAGGGAGGCAACAAGGAGGTGACTCAGCACCTTACTCTTCATTTCCTTCAATTTGGGCCTTAAAACAGATTTTTACAGAGGGTCGTATCGATACGCCTAGGCTAAAGCAGGTAAGTTAGTTATGGTCATTAGACCGTATCGACACTGGTCTTGCCGTATCGATACGTTTAACTTATTTTCAGCATTTTAGCTTTGAATTTCTCAAAAAGATGACCAATGATCAATTTAATGCCCCACAACTTCCATTGGTTATAAAATTGGATACAAGGAATAAGAAATTACTCATTCGGGTATATCCAATACAAATTTTCAGTTCACCAGAGCCTAATTCTGATTAGGCCGATTTTTGGGATGTGACATGAAGTTCGCAAGCTCATATCAAAGCCGATAAGCAAGCGAAATAAGAGAAAATTAGCCAATCTTCGCTTTACCAACTCCTAACTTCAAACCAATGATTCTAACATTCAAACCGCATCAAAACATATCCATAAACACCTTCCAAACACCCTTATATCTCCAGCAACACAAGAACACATAAAACAACCCCAAGAACGACTAAAATCTCATCCAAAAATTAGCCAATTAAATAGTTTTCACATTATGATTACCTTATCAAAACATGAAATAACCCAATTAAAATCTCCAGGTTTCATCAAGTTTAACAAATCTTTAGGCAAATCACCAAAATCGCCATTAATAGCTCAAATCTTGAAATCCATTGAAAACCGTGTTAATATCAATCCATAATCAGCCAACTAGTAAGGAATATCAATAAAGAACCTTAGTTTAAAGAGAGGAAAAGAAATTCACCTTTGAAAAAGCTCCCACCAAAACAGACGTAAGATTTTCTTAAAACTTAACTTGTGAAATAGATGAAATCCTTGAGAAAATCTTGTGAGGTTTTGTTAAGAAACAAAAGTAGAATCAAATGATAAATTCTCCATTGAAAATCAGAAAAGAATTATAAAGAATCTTGTTTGGAAGTTGAAATGGAAAGTGAGGGAAAATCAAAACAATAGGAAAATGATTTGGAAAAACAATTAACCGTCAATTCCTTACTCAATTGAGGTGGTATTTTTAGATTAAAACATTTGGAAAATATATCTCTCTAAGAATTCTTAGTATTGACCCATTTACAGAATAGTCATTAAAACAGTTTTGCACTTTTTATAATTTAGTCAGTAAATTGAAATGTCACTTGAAACCATTCAATAATTTAATTACCAAAACACTTGATAATATATTTAAACATTTTTGGTAAACCAACCAAATTTTTATCTCCTCAAATTGTATTTTTAAAATACTAATTCCCTGAAACTTATTTAATCGATTAATCTGGTTCGACCAAGTCGAACCTCACCTAATCTAATCTCAAAATGTCTAGCCCTATTTTTTTGGCGTTACAATTGCCGACATGGAAGAACTACTGTCAGTTCATATTTCATTTTCGATCAAGGCTAAGAGAGCATGGAGACACATTTGATCTAATCATCAGAAAAAAAAGAGGGTCTTGTTTTAATCTTGTCCTCAAGGATTATTTCGAGTAGGGGATTTTTAACGAGTCTAAATTGTAGTTAAATAAAAACTATGTCGTTTTAATGTTAGCGAAAGAGTTTAAACATCTTAATGGTGTTAGCATTAGTGTTTAAGTTTTGTTAAAAGACTGCGTTCGAGTTTTAGGGTTAAAATAGCGTGCTTTTCTCTTTTCTTCCTTATCTGAGAAACCAATGGAAATGTTCTAGCCGTTCTTCTTGGCAATTCTGCTTATTTTCTCATCTTTAACTCTTCTATTATTCTCATCTATTCCTTTAATTCTAATTTTTCGATTCGAACTCTTACATATTGACAAGAAAATCTGAATAAAAAGGTTCTAAGAATAAGTAAACCAAGCAAGTGAAATAAAATGAAAACGAGAGAGCATATAGGGAAAACACTAAAAGGGTATTCACAGACCGTTTTTTAGAATACAATCACAAAACAAAAATACCAAATAAGAGAGAATAGGGAAAATCAGAGAGAGGGACTTACCTGAGTAGTAGAGGGCTCACCTTCGGATTATAGAACTCTCATCGGTCATTAGTTACCGACTTTAAGGTAGAGCAAATTTGATTCAAGGAGTTAAGGTTCCATTTTCCTTTTGGGATTCATTAGCTTGTTTTGGGTTTTATTTTTTTGGTTTAGGGTGAGTAGGATCAAGGTCTTGTTCTTCGTGATGTCAGGAGTGGCTCTCCAGCAAGGCTGCACCGTCGATGAATGTCGCAAAGTGAAGGGGTATTTGAGGTTTGAGCGTGAGTGAGGGTGAGACTGGTTTAAGAGCCATTTGTATATTTTGTATAATTTTGAATAAAATGAAGGTTGTTCTTTTTACTTTATTTGAATTATGTATGCCCCTCTAAACGTCGACGTTCAGGCTTCCTTAAAGCCGCACAGTGACTCGATTCGGAGGGAAGGATCTATGTATTCTTGGTCATTGGGCTAATTGAAGATTTAGTCCCTTTCATTTTTATTTATTTAATTTCATCTTTTTCCCCCATTTTATTTGTTTACTGTTATGTACCTTTAGTTTTATTATCCTTGCAATTTGATCCTATCTACTTTATTCATTTCTGTTTCACTTTTCGGCTTCAGCACCCTATTTTATTTTAGTCCTCTTTATTCCTTTCTTATTTTATTTTTTGTTCATTAATTTATTTCTGCACCTTTTGTAATATCTCAAATATTAGCCTAGAAATAAAATTTGATTGTTAAATTACTTGGTCTTAATATGTTATTTAATAGATTGAGTAAGTGATAAAGGACCAAAAGTTAAAACAAGGAAAAGTAGTTAGCTAAATCAAAAAGGACCAAACTAAAATCTTCGCAAACTACAAGGTTAGCATGTTAAATCAAAAATAGAAGTGGGCTTGTACACATGGCCATTTTTCGTGAATGCACATACAATGGGGGAGGTGGAAGACTTGGCCATTTGAAGAAGATAACCAAAAATGTTATCTTCTTCATCCACAAAGGAAAAACCGAAAAAAACTAGAGAGAGGGATAGAATTTTGCCATGGAATTGTAAGGATTTGAGCTTGAACGGTTCAAATTTTGGAGCCTTGATCGAATGTGTGAGGAAGGAGGTAAACAATTCTTTCCTTAATTCAAATTTAAGCTTCTATTTGAGATTTACCCATGAATTCATCTTATGTTGTGTGTTAATAAGGATGGTAGGAAACTTAAATTCATCTTATGAATCTTCTCTAGAACCTTTGAAGTGTGTATATAATATATTGTCGTACTACATGAGAAAATGATAACATGGCTGTAATATATTTGCTGATTTTAAATTCTATGAGTTTTATGGATAGTTGCATGGTTCGAATGGATCAATTGAAGTTGCTTCCATTGTGTTCTGTTTTAGAAAATTCTTAAGATAATTTAGGTCATTATTGAATGCATAAGATGCGATTGAAACTGGAATTGATTGCTATTGGTTGATAGTAATGAACTTTAAATTTCTAAGGACCAAAATGATTCATTTAGGGACTGATTTGATCATATGAACATTGCTTCAAAACTGTTTTGGATTGATAAATTAGGGGACGGGCTGTTTTGCAAGTACAAGGGGCTGTTAAGAATACAAAGTGGACAGTTTTGATATATACATACATGTATAATTGGACTGTTTTGAGTATATATAAATACAAAGTGGACTGTTTTGATGCATAAATATATATGCATGTATAATTGGACTATTTTGAGAACATATAAATACGTAGATGACTGTTTTGGTGTACATATATTTATATAAGTATAATTGCCATGTTTTGTGTATACATGAACACATGGTGGACTGTTTAAGATGTATTAATATGTATATATGTATAAATGAATTGTTTGGTGTATATATGAATACATATTGGACTGTTTTGTACGTATATATGTATATGTGTGCATTTGGACTGTTTGGTAAATGAAAGGTTGTTTAGGGATTGTTTTAATATGAAAATTGAGGTACATTAAGACTGGTTTGAATGTGATTCTAATATGTAGTTGTAATTCTTTGTTATACTTAGACCAAGGAGGACTTGAAGAAGTAAGGTCTAAGGTAGATCAAGTTGTAGAAAAGCAAAAGGGGATTGTGATTCGGGAGTAAATATAGCTTGGATCAAACTGTGAGTGTAGTTTAAAGTATCGGGATAGGCTTGTAACCTTCTCGAGCATCCTTTGTTGTTTTAATTACGTTGTTTTATCCTTGAATTAAGCTATGCATATACGAGCTTGGAATTAAGGTAAGTACCTAATGCTAGGTATTATATGATATGTAATACTGGATTTAAATGCTATGCTCATGGTGAGACCTATACATGCTTGATAAGTAACCTTTGTCATGCTATCATTCGAATAAGAGATATGCATGCAATGAGAACTATTTAAGAATTATATATATATATATTTGCTGTGATAAACAATAAGCCATGTTCATATGATACTCTGATTAAGGAGCTATGCTCACCTCTGAATCAGATAAGATAAGATTAAGATTAAAGCCTTGGTTTCGAGTCAGTCATAGGTATAGTTGGCATGCCATTGAGTCCATAGAGCTCGTGTTTGCGATGGACTACGGTCCTTATGAGGCAACAGTATGAGGATGTGTTTTGGTCAGTTGGCGACAGTATGAGGGATTTACTGGTACTTTGAGTACCTTATTTTGTCGATAGTTGGTTGGGGATTCGAGGACCTTGTGATATGATCTCGACTATGAGTTTTGAATCATATATGTGAATGCCCGATCGTGATTCTAGTAAGAACTCTGCAGTGCTTTGAATGTATTCTGAAATTACTCAAACAATAATGTAAATAGAAATAGATAAATAAGAAATAGAAATAATGGGATGAAAGATATGTAGAAGGGGTGTAGGAAGAGTGATAGTTGTGATTATGGAAGAAAAAAAAATAAAAGATGAAAATGTAGGTGAAGATGATGGGGTGTTGGCGTTAAGATGAAGAAATTCAAAGGATGGATTGTGACCCCCTAACTATAAAGAGTTAGGAACCAGCAATATAATAAAGTGGAAATGAAGTGGTAGGATATGGAACGTGACCCACTAGCTATAGATGAGCTAGGAACCAACGCTATAACAAAAGGGAAATGGATGAAGACTACAAGACTAACTTGAAGCCGATAAAGTTCCACAAGAGAACAAGAATGAAAGCAATCTTTCAAAGATGTTTTATATATTCAAAGTGTGTCTTACAATGATCCTAAAGATGCCTATTTATAGTAGAAGTAGGCAGAATATGAAAAGGTGTTACAAGAAAGATGAATGCTCATCTTAATGCACTTGAATACACATGAATGCTTTGTCCTTTCTTCTCATCTTCAAAGCTGATTAGTTTAGACAAATTGAGGTTGAATTTAGTCATATTTTCGTCCAAATTAAGAAGGACTCTTGGGCTGCCTTGTTTTGCTATCATATGAAGAGAAAGGGGATGAATGTGGACAAGGATGAATGTAGACATCCTTGCTGTCCAGTTTAAGTGCAACTCTTCATCTTCCAAGCTGATTAATATGACTTGAATGTCATAAAAGGTGAGTTTCATCCAGCCTTCATTTCATGTCTCCTCAATGAATTTTGAAACCCCCACTTGAATGGTGATAACATCAACCTTGAATGCCTTGAATTTGCTGAATTAAGATGGCCATCAATTGCTTGTCTCTTGGTAGAAGATGAAAGAACTCTTCCTTGGCTCAAATTCATTCAAATCATCCATGCATAAAATTCCCGTAATAAAAATTTCAGCCTGCACTGTTGTCTTCGTAAATTATTCGTATCTCAAGCTCCCGATATCGGATTGAGGTGATTCAAAAGGCATTGGAAAGCTAAGAGATGGAGGAATAACGTCCAATTGATTTCTGGATCCAAACACGTCTGTATCGCATCCAGAATTGGAAGACATTCTGCTGATATTCTTGCATCTGGTAAAACCGTTCATCTTCCCTCATGCACCTAGACACAAAGGTAAACTTTATTCAATCTTTAATTGAAAACATGCATGTAAACAATTAAGAGTTAGTTTAATAAATGAGCTAGTTTGATGAATGAACTAGTTTAATTAATGAACTAACTTTATTCAATGAACTAATAATCTTGAATGAACTAGTTTAATCAATGAACTACTTAGTTAAATGAAGTGTATAACTAAATGAACTACATGTTTAAATGCAACGCATGCTTTAATGAACAACATGTTTATTGAATGCAATGAATGTTATGCAAACTTTAAATACTCATGCAAATTCATGCATAAGCAAAGTAAAGTGTTCCTCCCTTATTATTTCTTCTTTCTCACGTCCCAAGCTTGATGTAAACATATTTTCCATGGCTGCTTGGAACTCCTTGACCCTTGCTCGAGTAATGGGGCCACCTGGGTACTTCTCGGGTCTTTGCCATTGACGTTCATATCAGTCCCTCCCTCTTTAAGGCGATTTGTCCCCAAATCGTCATCTACATCATAAGGAGATAGGTCAGCAACATTGAAGGTTGCACTAACATTAAACTCACTGGAAGATCTAATTGATAGGCATTGTCATTGATCTTCTTGACTATTTGGAATGGTCCATCTCCCGAGGCATTAATTTGGACTTTCGTTGAGCGGGAACCTTTCTTTCCTCATGTGCAGCCACACCCAATCCCCTGGCTCAAAGGAAATTCGCTTACGACCCTTATTTGCTTTTTTGCTCATATTGCTTGGTTCGTTTTTCAATGTTCTCCCGCACTTGTTGATGAAGCTTCTTAACAAATTCAGCTTTATTAAGTCCATCTTTATTCACAATTTGATCAGCGGGTAATGGTAACAAGTCTATCGGTGTTAATGGATTGAATCCATTACACTTCAAAAGCGTGCATACTGTAGTACTATGGATCGAACGGTTGTATGCAAACTCCACATGTGGTAAACTCTCCTCCCATGTTTTCAAATTCTTCCTAATGATGGATCAAGTAACATAGAAAGTACTCGGTTCACCACTTCAGTTTGGCCATCCGTTTGAGGGTGGCAAGTGGTGGAGAATAGTAACTTAGTACCAATCTTACTCCATAGGGCTCTCCAAAAGTGACTTAAGAACTTCACATCCCGATCAGACACAATAGTTCTTGGTATGCCATGTAACCTTAAGATTTCCCTGAAAAACAAAGTAGCAATATGTGAGGCATCATTAGTTTTGTTCTGAGGGGAATGAAATGAGCCATTTTGGAGAATCTATCCACAACTACAAAGATGGAATCTTTGTTATTCTTAATACGTGGAAGCCCTAGCACAAAATCCATTGAAATATCCATCCATGGTGCTTCCGGTATGGGTAGTGGTGTGTAAAGTCCATGTGGCATGACTTTAGATTTGGCCTTCCTGCAAGTGATGCATCGCTCACACAACCTCTCCACATCTCGTTTCATTTTAGGCCAATATAGGTGCTCTTGAAGTATAGCCAAAGTCTTTGCTATCCCAAAATGTCCCATTAATCCTCCTCCATGAGCTTCCTTAGTTAGCAATTCACGCATGGAACCTTGAGGGATGCATAGTCTTCCTTCCTTAAATAGGAAACCATCATGCTTATAGTATTTTTCAATTGACCTTTTCTCACAAGCTTTGTAAATCTCTCCAAAATCAGTCAGAGACATATAAGTCTTTAATAAAAACAAAACCCAATAACTTAGATTCCAAAGTGTTTAAAAGAATATACCTCCGTGACAATGCATCGGCAACTATATTCTCCTTACCTTTCTTGTACTTGATAACATATGGGAAAGTTTCAAGAAACTCCACCCATTTGGCATGCCTTTTGTTGAGTTTATGCTGCCCCGGATATGTTTCAATGCCTCATGATCAGCAGTGTGAATGATGAACTCCTTAGGCCAAAGGTAATGTTGCCATGTTTCCATTGCCCTCACAAGAGCATACATCTCCTTGTCATAGGTAGGGTAATTAGCGTAGCTCCACTTAATTTTTCTTTGAAATAGGCTATAGGACGTCCACCTTGAGACAAAACTGCTCCAATTCCTACACACGATGCATCACATTCAATTTCAAAAGTTAGATTAAAATCAGGTAGAGCACGTAAAGGGGCATGTATTAAACAATCTTTAATGCTATTAAAGGACTTCTCTTGATCTTCCCCCAAAAGAATTTAGAATTCTTCTTAATAACACTTGTTAGTGGGGCGGCTATGGTGCTGAAGTTGGGGACGAATCTTGATAAAAACTTGCAAGTCCATGGAAGCTCCTAACTTGAGAAATGCTTGCTGGTCGTGGCCACTCTTCAATGGCTTTAACCTTCTCTTTGTCCACCTCCAAGCCTTCAGAACTCACAACGAAACCTAGGAAAACAACCTGTCAGTACAAAATGTACATTTTTGTAAGTTAGCAAACAGTTTTTCCTTCCTCAAAACTAGCAAAAACTGACCTTAAATGTTGAACATGTTCTTCCATGGTTTTACTATAGATTAGAATGTCATCAAAGTAAACCACACAAAACTTACCCAAGAATGGCCTAAGAACATGATTCATTAACCTCATAAACGTGCTTGGAGCATTAGTTAAGCCAAAAGGCATAACCAACCACTCATAAAGGCCTTGCTTAGTTTTGAATGCTGTTTTCCACTCATCACCTTCCCGCATTCGTATTTGGTGGTAACCACTTTTAAGATCAATCTTGGAAAAGAGGTTAGAACCACTAAACTCATCTAACATGTCATCTAAGCGAGGAATAGGGTGACGATACTTTACCGTAATTTTGTTTACCGCTCGGCGGTCCACACACATGCGCCAAGTTCCATCCTTCTTTGGCACAAGTAGAACCGGCACGGCACATGGGCTAAGGCTTTCCCTCACGTAGCCTTTTGACATCAACTCAGATACTTGCCTTTGCAACTCCTTAGTTTCTTGGGGTTGCTTTGATGCGCTGGTCGGTTTGGAATGACGGCTCGGGAACAAAGTCTATTTGATGTTCTATGCCACGAATAGGTGGCAGCCCACTTGGTATTTCCTCTGGAAATAGGTCATCAAACTCCTGCAATAAAGACACAACAAAAGCAGGCAAATTTTGATCAAGGTAGTTAGTATTCAAGAAATTTTCCTTGTACATGAGCACAAGTGCTTCCTTTGCTGTCATTAAACTCTTTTCAACTCTCTCTCTTTAGAAAGAATGCTGATTTTCCTTCCCTCATTTTGATCACACTCCTTTGCTTTTACCTCCATTTTGGTCTCTCTCTCTTTGGCTTTTTCAATTTTTCCTCTCAATAAAATTTGGTCTTCATGTATTTGTTTTGGAGAAAGTGGGGCTAAAGTGATCTTCTTTGCTTCATGGGTGAACGTATACGGTTGGTATACCCGTCATGGATCACTCGCCTATCAAATTGCCAAGGCCTTCCAAGTAATAAATGGCTTGCGTGCATTGGAGCGACATCGCATAATACCTCGTCTTTGTACTTCCCAATAGAGAAAACAATTCGAACTTGTTTGGTCACCTTGAGTTCTCCTCCTCCATTGAGCCATTGTAGCTTATAAGGTTGTGGATGCTTTGTTGTTGCCAAGCCAAGTGTATCTACCATTAAGGTACTAGCAACATTAGTGCAACTACCACCATCAATAATAACAAAGCATACCTTTCCTCCAACATGGCAACGAGTATGGAAGATATTTTCTCGTTGTTCATTTCCTCCAATGGATTGTACGTTTAGGCTTCTTTTGACAACAAGAACCTCTCCTTCCACGCCATACTCTAATTCTTCTTCTTGATGGCAACATCTTCATTCTCATCCTCTTCTTGTTCGATTCAACTTCTCCATCATCTCGAAGAAGCATGGTGTTGCGGTTCGGACATTGGCTTGCAATGTGTCCACGCCCCAAACACTTAAAACATTGTATGTCACGGGAACGATTTGGAGTAGCGGTAGTCTTACCCTTGCTGGTTTCGGCAATGGGCTTACTTCCTTTTGGTGGTCCTCCTTTTTCGTGGGACGGTATTGGAGGAGTCTTCTTGTATGAACTTTGCCCCCATTTTGATGTTGAACTCCCATAAGATCGTGTGGCACCCTTTCTTTTGAGCTGTTTTTCCACTTTCATGGCCATATGCACCATGTCTTCCATCTCCACATAATGTTGTAACTCGACCACGTTCGCAATGTCCGGATTTAGTCCCGCTAGGAATCTTGCCATTGTGGCTTCTCGGTCCTCATCGATGTTGGCTCGAATCATGGACACCTCCATCTCTTTGTAGTAATCTTCAACACTTCGGTTACCTTGTGAAAGATTTTGAAGACGGTTGAATAACTCTCGATGGTAGTGGGTTGGAATGAATCGCCTTCGCATCACCGCTTTCATTTCATCCCATGTAGTGATAGGATGTTCTCCATTGCGTCTCCTACTTGATGTCAATTGATCCCACCATATTAGTGCATAATCCGTAAACTTAATGGCAGCGAGTTTTACCTTTTTAAGCTCTGAATAGTTATGGCACTCAAAAATGTGCTCAACCTTCTTTTCCCATGCAAGATAGGTTTCAGGATCCGTTCTTCCTTGAAAAGGAGGAATGGTAATCTTGATGTTCTTGAGATTATCGTCTACTCGTGGTCGAGCTCTCTGGCCTTGTTGTACCATGCTATATT
The DNA here is from genome assembly GCA_019671005.1 of Hibiscus mutabilis. Lineage (NCBI taxonomy): Eukaryota > Viridiplantae > Streptophyta > Magnoliopsida > Malvales > Malvaceae > Hibiscus > Hibiscus mutabilis. Next base: position 53,046,292 of record CM033715.1, read on the forward strand.
GGGATACTTGATCTTGCACATCATCTACTTCAACTTCTTCAGGATACTCCTCATTACCCCTGATTAGCTTGTGAAATTTCAAGCTGGTCTATTCGTTCAATTAGGGGCTCCAATTGCTCTTGGATCATTTTGGCCATTGCTTGAAGCATAGCCTGATTTTGCAAATTGGGAACTCCTTCACCACTATGACCAGATCTTTGTGACATGTTAGATAAAGAAACAAAAGATCATATATGTGAATGCCCGATCGTGATTCTAGTAAGAACTCTGCAGTGCTTTGAATGTATTCTGAAATTACTCAAACAATAATGTAAGTAGAAATAGATAAATAAGAAATAGAAATAATGGGATGAAAGATATGTAGAAGGGGTGTAGGAAGAGTGATAGTTGTGATTATGGAAGAAAAAAAAAAATAAAAGATGAAAATGTAGGTGAAGATGATGGGGTGTTGGCGTTAAGATGAAGAAATTCAAAGGATGGATTGTGACCCCCTAACTATAAAGAGTTAGGAACCAGCAATATAATAAAGTGGAAATGAAGTGGTAGGATATGGAACGTGACCCACTAGCTATAGATGAGCTAGGAACCAACGCTATAACAAAAGGGAAATGGATGAAGACTACAAGACTAACTTGAAGCCGATAAAGTTCCACAAGAGAACAAGAATGAAAGCAATCTTTCAAAGATGTTTTATATATTCAAAGTGTGTCTTACAATGATCCTAAAGATGCCTATTTATAGTAGAAGTAGGCAGAATATGAAAAGGTGTTACAAGAAAGATGAATGCTCATCTTAATGCACTTGAATACACATGAATGCTTTGTCCTTTCTTCTCATCTTCAAAGCTGATTAGTTTAGACAAATTGAGGTTGAATTTAGTCATATTTTCGTCCAAATTAAGAAGGACTCTTGGGCTGCCTTGTTTTGCTATCATATGAAGAGAAAGGGGATGAATGTGGACAAGGATGAATGTAGACATCCTTGCTGTCCAGTTTAAGTGCAACTCTTCATCTTCCAAGCTGATTAATATGACTTGAATGTCATAAAAGGTGAGTTTCATCCAGCCTTCATTTCATGTCTCCTCAATGAATTTTGAAAACCCCACTTGAATGGTGATAACATCAACCTTGAATGCCTTGAATTTGCTGAATTAAGATGGCCATCAATTGCTTGTCTCTTGGTAGAAGATGAAAGAACTCTTCCTTGGCTCAAATTCATTCAAATCATCCATGCATAAAATTCCCGTAATAAAAATTTCAGCCTGCACTGTCTTCAGTAAATTATTCGTATCTCAAGCTCCCGATATCGGATTGAGGTGATTCAAAAGGCATTGGAAAGCTAAGAGATGGAGGAATAACGTCCAATTGATTTCTGGATCCAAACACGTCTGTATCGCATCCAGAATTGGAAGACATTCTGCTGATATTCTTGCATCTGGTAAAACCGTTCATCTTCCCTCATGCACCTAGACACAAAGGTAAACTTTATTCAATCTTTAATTGAAAACATGCATGTAAACAATTAAGAGTTAGTTTAATAAATGAGCTAGTTTGATGAATGAACTAGTTTAATTAATGAACTAACTTTATTCAATGAACTAATAATCTTGAATGAACTAGTTTAATCAATGAACTACTTAGTTAAATGAAGTGTATAACTAAATGAACTACATGTTTAAATGCAACGCATGCTTTAATGAACAACATGTTTATTGAATGCAATGAATGTTATGCAAACTTTAAATACTCATGCAAATTCATGCATAAGCAAAGTAAAGTGTTCCTCCCTTATTATTTCTTCTTTCTCACGTCCCAAGCTTGATGTAAACATATTTTCCATGGCTGCTTGGAACTCCTTGACCCTTGCTCGAGTAATGGGGCCACCTGGGTACTTCTCTGGGTCTTTGCCATTGACGTTCATATCAGTCCCTCCCCTCTTTAAGGCGATTTGTCCCCAAATCGTCATCTACATCATAAGGAGATAGGTCAGCAACATTGAAGGTTGCACTAACATTAAACTCACCTGGAAGATCTAATTGATAGGCATTGTCATTGATCTTCTTGACTATTTGGAATGGTCCATCTCCCCGAGGCATTAATTTGGACTTTCGTTGAGCCGGGAACCTTTCTTTCCTCATGTGCAGCCACACCCAATCCCCTGGCTCAAAGGAAATTCGCTTACGACCCTTATTTGCTTGCTGCTCATATTGCTTGGTTCGTTTTTCAATGTTCTCCGCACTTGTTGATGAAGCTTCTTAACAAATTCAGCTTTATTAAGTCCATCTTTATTCACAATTTGATCAGCGGGTAATGGTAACAAGTCTATCGGTGTTAATGGATTGAATCCATACACCACTTCAAAAGGCGTGCGCCCTGTAGTACTATGGATCGAACGGTTGTATGCAAACTCCACATGTGGTAAACTCTCCTCCCATGTTTTCAAATTCTTCCTAATGATGGATCGAAGTAACATAGAAAGTACTCGGTTCACCACTTCAGTTTGGCCATCCGTTTGAGGGTGGCAAGTGGTGGAGAATAGTAACTTAGTACCAATCTTACTCCATAGGGCTCTCCAAAAGTGACTTAAGAACTTCACATCCCGATCAGACACAATAGTTCTTGGTATGCCATGTAACCTTAAGATTTCCCTGAAAAACAAAGTAGCAATATGTGAGGCATCATTAGTTTTGTTACAGGGAATGAAATGAGCCATTTTGGAGAATCTATCCACAACTACAAAGATGGAATCTTTGTTATTCTTGGTACGTGGAAGCCCTAGCACAAAATCCATTGAAATATCCATCCATGGTGCTTCCGGTATGGGTAGTGGTGTGTAAAGTCCATGTGGCATGACTTTAGATTTGGCCTTCCTGCAAGTGATGCATCGCTCACACAACCTCTCCACATCTCGTTTCATTTTAGGCCAATATAGGTGCTCTTGAAGTATAGCCAAAGTCTTTGCTATCCCAAAATGTCCCATTAATCCTCCTCCATGAGCTTCCTTAGTTAGCAATTCACGCATGGAACCTTGAGGGATGCATAGTCTTCCTTCCTTAAATAGGAAACCATCATGCTTATAGTATTTTTCAATTGACCTTTTCTCACAAGCTTTGTAAATCTCTCCAAAATCAGAGTCAGAGACATATAAGTCTTTAATAAAAACAAAACCCAATAACTTAGATTCCAAAGTGTTTAAAAGAATATACCTCCGTGACAATGCATCGGCAACTATATTCTCCTTACCTTTCTTGTACTTGATAACATATGGGAAAGTTTCAAGAAACTCCACCCATTTGGCATGCCTTTTGTTGAGTTTATGCTGCCCCGGATATGTTTCAATGCCTCATGATCAGTGTGAATGATGAACTCCTTAGGCCAAAGGTAATGTTGCCATGTTTCCATTGCCCTCACAAGAGCATACATCTCCTTGTCATAGGTAGGGTAATTAAGCGTAGCTCCACTTAATTTTTCACTGAAATAGGCTATAGGACGTCCACCTTGAGACAAAACTGCTCCAATTCCTACACCTGATGCATCACATTCAATTTCAAAAGTTAGATTAAAATCAGGTAGAGCAAGTAAAGGGGCATGTATTAAACAATCTTTAATGCTATTAAAGGACTTCTCTTGATCTTCCCCCCAAAAGAATTTAGAATTCTTCTTAATAACACTTGTTAGTGGGGCGGCTATGGTGCTGAAGTTGGGGACGAATCTTCGATAAAAACTTGCAAGTCCATGGAAGCTCCTAACTTGAGAAATGCTTGCTGGTCGTGGCCACTCTTCAATGGCTTTAACCTTCTCTTTGTCCACCTCCAAGCCTTCAGAACTCACAACGAAACCTAGGAAAACAACCCTGTCAGTACAAAATGTACATTTTTGTAAGTTAGCAAACAGTTTTTCCTTCCTCAAAACTAGCAAAACTGACCTTAAATGTTGAACATGTTCTTCCATGGTTTTACTATAGATTAGAATGTCATCAAAGTAAACCACACAAAACTTACCCAAGAATGGCCTAAGAACATGATTCATTAACCTCATAAACGTGCTTGGAGCATTAGTTAAGCCAAAAGGCATAACCAACCACTCATAAAGGCCTTGCTTAGTTTTGAATGCTGTTTTCCACTCATCACCTTCCCGCATTCGTATTTGGTGGTAACCACTTTTAAGATCAATCTTGGAAAAGAGGTTAGAACCACTAAACTCATCTAACATGTCATCTAAGCGAGGAATAGGGTGACGATATTTTTACCGTAATTTTGTTTACCGCTCGGCAGTCCACACACATGCGCCAAGTTCCATCCTTCTTTGGCACAAGTAGAAACTGCACGGCACATGGGCTAAGGCTTTCCCTCACGTAGCCTTTTGACATCAACTCAGATACTTGCCTTTGCAACTCCTTAGTTTCTTTGGGGTTGCTTCGCACGCTGGTCGGTTTGGAATGACGGCCCGGGAACAAAGTCTATTTGATGTTCTATGCCCACGAATAGGTGGCAGCCCACTTGGTATTTCCTCCGGAAATAGGTCATCAAACTCCTGCAATAAAGACACAACAAAAGCAGGCAAATTTTGATCAAGGTAGTTAGTATTCAAGAAATTTTCCTTGTACATGAGCACAAGTGCTTCCTTTGCTGTCATTAAACTCTTTTTCAACTCTCTCTCTTTAGAAAGAATGCTGATTTTCCTTCCCTCATTTTGATCACACTCCTTTGCTTTTACCTCCATTTTGGTCTCTCTCTCTTTGGCTTTTTCAATTTTTCCTCTCAATAAAATTTGGTCTTCATGTATTTGTTTTGGAGAAAGTGGGGCTAAAGTGATCTTCTTTGCTTCATGGGTGAACGTATACGGTTGGTATACCCGTCATGGATCACTCGCCTATCAAATTGCCAAGGCCTTCCAAGTAATAAATGGCTTGCGTGCATTGGAACGACATCGCATAATACCTCGTCTTTGTACTTCCCAATAGAGAAAACAATTCGAACTTGTTTGGTCACCTTGAGTTCTCCTCCATCGTTGAGCCATTGTAGCTTATAAGGTTGTGGATGCTTTGTTGTTGCCAAGCCAAGTGTATCTACCATTAAGGTACTAGCAACATTAGTGCAACTACCACCATCAATAATAACAAAGCATACCTTTCCTCCAACATGGCAACGAGTATGGAAGATATTTTCTCGTTGTTCATTTCCTCCAATGGATTGTACGTTTAGGCTTCTTTTGACAACAAGAACCTCTCCTTCCACGCCATACTCTAATTCTTCTTCTTCGATGGCAACATCTTCATTCTCATCCTCTTCTTGTTCCGATTCAACTTCTCCATCATCTCGAAGAAGCATGGTGTTGCGGTTCGGACATTGGCTTGCAATGTGTCCACGCCCCACACTTAAAACATTGTATGTCACGGAACGATTTGGAGTAGCGGTAGTCTTACCCTTGCTGGTTTTCGCAATGGGCTTACTTCCTTTTGGTGGTCCTCCTTTTTCGTGGGACGGTATTGGAGGAGTCTTCTTGTATGAACTTTGCCCCCATTTTGATGTTGAACTCCCATAAGATCGTGGCACCCTTTCTTTTGAGCTGTTTTTCCACTTTCATGGCCATATGCACCATGTCTTCCATCTCCACATAATGTTGTAACTCGACCACGTTCGCAATGTCCGGATTTAGTCCCGCTAGGAATCTTGCCATTGTGGCTTCTCGATCCTCATCGATGTTGGCTCGAATCATGGACACCTCCATCTCTTTGTAGTAATCTTCAACACTTCGGTTACCTTGTGAAAGATTTTGAAGACGGTTGAATAACTCTCGATGGTAGTGGGTTGGAATGAATCGCCTTCGCATCACCGCTTTCATTTCATCCCATGTAGTGATAGGATGTTCTCCATTGCGTCTCCTACTTGATGTCAATTGATCCCACCATATTAGTGCATAATCCGTAAACTTAATGGCAGCGAGTTTTACCTTTTAAGCTCTGAATAGTTATGGCACTCAAAAATGTGCTCAACCTTCTTTTCCCATGCAAGATAGGTTTCAGGATCCGTTCTTCCTTGAAAAGGAGGAATGGTAATCTTGATGTTGCTGAGATTATCGTCTACTCGTGGTCGAGCTCTCTGGCCTTGTTGTACCATGCTATGTTGGGATACTTGATCTTGCACATCATCTACTTCAACTTCTTCAGGATACTCCTCATTACCCTGATTAGCTTGTGAAATTTCAAGCTGGTCTATTCGTTCAATTAGGGGCTCCAATTGCTCTTGGATCATTTTGGCCATTGCTTGAAGCATAGCCTGATTTTGCAAATTGGGAACTCCTTCACCACTATGACCAGATCTTTGTGACATGTTAGATAAAGAAACAAAAGAAATTAAACCTTACTAACACAAAATCTCACCTTTCCACTCCAAAGAAAATGCACTCACACTCGTGTTTCACTCGGGTTAGGCTTTTCCCCTTAATGCACACTCATGCCTTTTACCACTCGTGCTTTATTTTCAAGTCCTTTTGGGAACTTCCTCAAGGCTTACAAGTGTCTCGTGGACTTCGGCTGAAACAATTCTAGCTTGGTAGGAGAATGATGAATAATAAAAGGATAATGGCTTCAAAAAGAAAGAATTACTAAGAATAGGTAAAGGAATTTGTAATTCAGCAATAAGAAATGATGTATTGTAATTTTTTTTAAACAAGAATAGACTGCTCCCTCCCTCTTTAAGATTTTTTTTTTGATTTTTTTTTTTGATTTTTTTTTACTAACCCGGAGAGAGAGAAAAATAATACGCTTACTGAATCGTCTAGGCTCTGATACCAAATGATATGATCTCGACTATGAGTTTTGAATCATATATGTGAATGCCCGATCGTGATTCTAGTAAGAACTCTGCAGTTGCTTTGAATGTATTCTGAAATTACTCAAACAATAATGTAAGTAGAAATAGATAAATAAGAAATAGAAATAATGGGATGAAAGATATGTAGAAGGGGTGTAGGAAGAGTGATAGTTGTGATTATGGAAGAAAAAAAATAAAAGATGAAAATGTAGGTGAAGATGATGGGGTGTTGGCGTTAAGATGAAGAAATTCAAAGGATGGATTGTGACCCCTAACTATAAAGAGTTAGGAACCAGCAATATAATAAAGTGGAAATGAAGTGGTAGGATATGGAACGTGACCCACTAGCTATAGATGAGCTAGGAACCAACGCTATAACAAAAGGGAAATGGATGAAGACTACAAGACTAACTTGAAGCCGATAAAGTTCCACAAGAGAACAAGAATGAAAGCAATCTTTCAAAGATGTTTTATATATTCAAAGTGTGTCTTACAATGATCCTAAAGATGCCTATTTATAGTAGAAGTAGGCAGAATATGAAAAGGTGTTACAAGAAAGATGAATGCTCATCTTAATGCACTTGAATACACATGAATGCTTTGTCCTTTCTTCTCATCTTCAAAGCTGATTAGTTTAGACAAATTGAGGTTGAATTTAGTCATATTTTCGTCCAAATTAAGAAGGACTCTTGGGCTGCCTTGTTTTGCTATCATATGAAGAGAAAGGGGATGAATGTGGACAAGGATGAATGTAGACATCCTTGCTGTCCAGTTTAAGTGCAACTCTTCATCTTCCAAGCTGATTAATATGACTTGAATGTCATAAAAGGTGAGTTTCATCCAGCCTTCATTTCATGTCTCCTCAATGAATTTTGAAACCCCACTTGAATGGTGATAACATCAACCTTGAATGCCTTGAATTTGCTGAATTAAGATGGCCATCAATTGCTTGTCTCTTGGTAGAAGATGAAAGAACTCTTCCTTGGCTCAAATTCATTCAAATCATCCATGCATAAAATTCCCGTAATAAAAATTTCAGCCTGCACTGTCTTCAGTAAATTATTGTATCTCAAGCTCCCGATATCGGATTGAGGTGATTCAAAAGGCATTGGAAAGCTAAGAGATGGAGGAATAACGTCCAATTGATTTCTGGATCCAAACACGTCTGTATCGCATCCAGAATTGGAAGACATTCTGCTGATATTCTTGCATCTGGTAAAACCGTTCATCTTCCCTCATGCACCTAGACACAAAGGTAAACTTTATTCAATCTTTAATTGAAAACATGCATGTAAACAATTAAGAGTTAGTTTAATAAATGAGCTAGTTTGATGAATGAACTAGTTTAATTAATGAACTAACTTTATTCAATGAACTAATAATCTTGAATGAACTAGTTTAATCAATGAACTACTTAGTTAAATGAAGTGTATAACTAAATGAACTACATGTTTAAATGCAACGCATGCTTTAATGAACAACATGTTTATTGAATGCAATGAATGTTATGCAAACTTTAAATACTCATGCAAATTCATGCATAAGCAAAGTAAAGTGTTCCTCCCTTATTATTTCTTCTTTCTCACGTCCCAAGCTTGATGTAAACATATTTTCCATGGCTGCTTGGAACTCCTTGACCCTTGCTCGAGTAATGGGGCCACCTGGGTACTTCTCTGGGTCTTTGCCATTGACGTTCATATCACCTTGGCTGCTCGATTATCAAGGTCGCGATAACTTGAAATAATGAAATTCATAAGCTAAACCAATGAAAAATCTCCAAACTTGATTGACTAAGCAATGAAATCTGATAATTAAACCAGGATCCAAGAATTACCTCAAAATCTAGGAACCCTCTAGATAACAATTAATCTAGCAAACTCACTAATAAGATAAATGCTAAAAACTCCACGTTCAGCAAACCGATAATAAAGCATGATCTTGATAAGAAAATGCTAAAGATAGGATGAATTTGATGGTGGAGGTGTTGGATAGATTTGTCCTTGGCACCCTCCTAATCGCAATTGAATAGGCAAACAATCAAATAAATCTCTCCGATGAATGGATGATGATCCAGATAGATGTTGTAGGATATTTTGTCCCGGCACCCTCTTAGACGCGATTATCTAAGCAAGCAAAATAGCTCTAACCCACCCTACTAGATGCAATTACCTAGGCAAGCAAGAGTGTGAAGATGATCTCCATTACAAGAACTTGACGAACTTACGTTTGAAGAAGACTGTTGATACATAAAAAATAACAAGGCAAATCTATCTACCTTGAAAATAAAATGGCCCATGGCCAAAAAGGTTTTTGCAACTCATAAATTCATAACGTTGTTCTTATTAGTGAAGCAAATATGCCTTTAAATAGGCTACAAATGAAGAGTTCAACTTAAATTAGGAAAAGCAAAGATAATAATAAAATAAATAAACATATTTTATCTAACCTAAAAAACTAATAAATAAATAACAAATCTAATCCTAAATCATCTAAATATCTTCATAAAGAATCCTAGATTAAATTTAAGTACAAATAATCAATAAAATTATTGAAAATTCGTAATAAATAATATTTCCCGTGATAAAATCGTATAGAGAACAAAACATCAATGATATAGTCTTCACTAAAATGGACATAACTTGAGATCCCGATGTCGGATTGATGTTTTTCAAGATGCGTTGGAAAGCTAAGAGACAGAGGAATATGTTTGAAGAAGACATTTAGACTCAGAAGTGCCCGGATCCCATCCGAAAATTCGATGCAAGTCGGATGAAATTCCAGACTTATAAAACATCTTTCAACTCTTTGAAGAACAATGCATCATTTTAGCCCCCCATACATGTATCATTCATTAGTTGAAAACGATTCGTCCCGAATCTTAAGAGTTGTTGATCACAACCTTCAAGTCTCTTGAGATGTATCCAGGAATGAAATATTAAAACTAGGATCTATATAGAGAATTACATAATTTTTCTTTTTTTCTCAACTACTAAAATAACAGTAAAAGATAATTGTTTCAAACACCTAAACAAAGGCTCTGATTACCAATTGATACGGAAGCTATGATCCAAAAATTACCTCAAAATCTAGGAACAGTCTAGATAACAATTAATCTAGCAAACTCACTAATATGATCCGAGAAAACCCCAAACTCCACGTTCAGCAAACCGATAATAAAGCATGATCTTGATGTAGAAAATGAGATAGGATGAATTTGATGGTGGAGGTGTTGGATAGATTTGTCCTAGGCACCCTCCTAATCGCAATTGAATAGGCAAACACCTGCAAACGGCACGAATCTCTCCGATGAATGGATGATGACGAGATAGATGTTGTAGGATATTTTGTCATCGGCACCCTCTTAGACGCGATTATATAAGCAAGCAACCTCAAACGGCTCTAACCCACCCAACTAGATGCAATTACCTAGGCATGCAAGAGTGTGAAGATGATCTCCATTACAAGAACTTGACGAACTTACGTTGAAGAAGACTTCTGATACGAAAAATAACAAGGCAAATCTATCTACCTTGAAAATAAAATGACCCATGGCCAAAGGTTTTTGCAACTCATAAATTCATGACGTTATTCTTATTAGTGAAGCAAATATGCCTTTAAATAGGCTACAAATGAAGAGTTCAACTTAAATTAGGAAAAGTAAAGATAATAATAAAATAAATAAACATATTTTATCTAACCTAAAAAACTAATAAATAAATAAAAAATCTAATCCTAAATCATCTAAATATCTTCATAAAGAATCCTAGATTAAATTTAAGTACAAATAATCAAAAAAATTATTGAAATTTCGTAATATATAATATTTCCCGTGATAAAATCGTGTAGAGATTTCTGCTCGCACAGTCATCACTAAAATGGACATAACTTGAGATCCCGATGTCGGATTGATGCGTTCCAAGATGCGTTGGAAAGCTAAGAGACAGAGGAATATGTTTGAAGAAGACATGTAGACTCAGAAGTGCCCGGATCCCATCCAAAAATTCGATGCAAGTCGGCTGAAATTCCAGACTTATAAAACAGCTTCAACTCTTTGGCTACAATGCATCATTTTAGCCCCCCATACATGTATGATTCTCCCCCTGTTGAAAACGATCCGTCCCGAATCTTAAGAGTTGTTGATCACAACCTTCAAGTCTCTTGAGATGTATCCTGGAATGAAATATTAAAACTAAGATCTATATAGAGAATTATATATTTTTTCTTTTTTTTCCTCAACTACTAAAACAACAGTAAAAGATAATTGTTTCAAACACCTAAACAAAGGCTCTGATTACGAAATGATACGGAAGCTATGATCCAAGAATTACCTCAAAATCTAGGAACCCTCTAGATCACAATTAATCTAGCAGACTCACTAATATGATCCGAGAAAACCCCAAACTCCACGTTCAGCAAACCGATAATAAAGCATGATCTTGATGTAGAAAACAAGATAGGATGAATTTGATGGTGGTGGTGTTGGATAGATTTGTCCTTGGCACCCTCGTAATCGCAATTGAATAGGCAAACACCTGCAAACGGCATGAATCTCTCTGATGAATGGATGATGACGAGATAGCTGTTGTAGGATATTTTGTCATCGGCACCCTCTTAGACGCGATTATATAAGCAAGCAACCTCAAGCGGCTCTAACCCACCCAACTAGATGTAATTACCTAGGCAAGCAAGAGTGTGAAGATGATCTCCTTTACAAGAACTTGACGAACTTACGTTGAAGAAGACTTCTGATACGAAAAATAACAAGGCAAATCTATCTACCTTGAAAATAAAAGGGCCCATGGCCAAAGGTTTTTGCAACTCATAAATTCATGACGTTGTTCTTATTAGTAAAGCAAATATGCCTTTAAATAGGCTACAAATGAAGAGTTCAAGTTAAATTAGGAAAAGTAAAGATAATAATAAAATAAATAAACATATTTTATCTAACCTAAAAAACTAATAAATAAATAAATAACAAATCTAATCCTAAATCATCTACATATCTTCATAAAGAATCCTAGATTAAATTAAAGTACAAATAATCAATAAAATTATTGAAAATTCGTAATAAATAATATTTCCCGGGATAAAATCGTATAGAGATTTCTGCTCGCACAGTCTTCACTAAAATGGACATAACTTGAGATCCCGATGTCGGATTGATGCGTTTCAAGATGCGTTGGAAAGCTAAGAGACATAGGAATATGTTTGAAGAAGACATGTAGACTCAGAAGCGCCCGGATCCCATCCGAAAATTCAATGCAAGTCAGCTGAAATTCCAGACTTATAAAACAGCTTCAACTCATTGGCTACAATGCATCATTTTAGCTCCCCATACATGTATCATTCTCCTCCTGTTGAAAACGATCCGTCCCGAATTTTAAGAGTTGTTGACCACAACCTTCATGTCTCTTGAGATGTATCAAATAATGAAATATTAAAACTAGGATCTATATAGAGAATTATATATTTTTTTCTTTTTTTCTCAACTACTAAAACAACAGTAAAAGATAACTGTTTCAAACACCTAAACAAAGGCTCTGATTACCAATTGATACGGCAGCTATGATCCAAGAATTACCTCTAAATCTAGGAACCCTCTAGATCACAATTAATCTAGCGAACTCACTAATATGATCCGAGAAAACCCCAAACTCCACGTTCAGCAAACCGATAATAAAGCATGATCTTGATGTAGAAAACGAGATAGGATGAATTTGATGGTGGCGGTGTTGGATAGATTTGTCCTTGGCACCCTCCTAATCGCAATTGAATAGGCAAACACCTGCAAACGGCACGAATCTCTCCGATGAATGGATGATGACGAGATAGATGTTGTAGGATATTTTGTCATCGGCACCCTCTTAGACGCGATTATCTAAGCAAGCAACATCAAGCGGCTCTAACCCACCCTCCTAGATGCAATTACCTAGGCAAGCAAGAGTGTGAAGATGATCTCCATTACAAGAACTTGACGAACTTACGTTGAAGAAGACTTCTGATACGAAAAATAACAAGGCAAATCTATCTACCTTGAAAATAAAATGGCCCATGGCCAAAGGTTTTTGCAACTCTTAAATTCATGATGTTGTTCTTATTAGTAAAGAAAATATGCCTTTAAATAGGCTACAAATGAAGAGTTCAAGTTAAATTAGGAAAAGTAAAGATAATAATAAAATAAATAAACATATTTTATCTAACCTAAAAAACTAATAAATAAATAACAAATCTAATCCTAAATCATCTAAATATCTTCATAAAGAATCCTAGATTAAATTTAAGTACAAATAATCAATAAAATTATTGAAAATTCGTAATAAATAATATTTCCCGTGATAAAATCGTATAGAGATTTCTGCTCGCAGAGTCTTCACTAAAATGGACATAACTTGAGATCCCGATCTCGGATTGATGCGTTTTAAGATGCGTTGGAAAGCTAAGAGACAGAGGAATATGTTTGAAGAAGACATGTAGACTCAGAAGTGCCCGGATCCCATCCGAAAATTCGATGCAAGTCGGCTGAAATTCCAGACTTATAAAACAGCTTCAACTCTTTGGCTACAATGCATCATTTTAGCTCCCCATACATGTATCATTCTCCTCCTGTTGAAAACGATCCGTCCCGAATCTTAAGAGTTGTTGATCACAACCTTCAAGTCTCTTGAGATGTATCCAATAATGAAATATTAAAACTAGGATCTATATAGAGAATTATATATTTTTTTTCTTTTTTTTCTCAACTACTAAAACAACAGTAAAAGATAATTGTTTCAAACACCTAAACAAAGGCTATGATTACCAATTGATACGGAAGCTATGATCCAAGAATTACCTCAAAATCTAGGAACCCTCTAGATCACAATAAATCTAGCAAACTCACTAATATTATCCGAGAAAACCCCAAACTCCATGTTCAGCAAACCGATAATAAAGCATGATCTTGATGTAGAAAACGAGATAGGATGAATTTGATGGTGGCGGTCTTGGATAGATTTGTCCTTGGCACCCTCCTAATCGCAATTGAATAGGCAAACACCTGCACACGGCACGAATCTCACCGATGAATGGATGATGACGATATAGATGTTGTAGGATATTTTGTCATCGGCACCCTCTTAGACGCGATTATCTAAGCAAGCAGCCTCAAGCGGCTCTAACCCACCCTCTTAGATGCAATTACCTAGGCAAGCAAGAGTGTGAAGATGATCTCCATTACAAGAACTTGACGAACTTATGTTGAAGAAAACTTCTGATACGAAAAATAACAAGGCAAATCTATCTACCTTGAAAATAAAATGGCCCATGGCCAAAGGTTTTTGCAACTCATAAATTCATGATGTTGTTCTTATTAGTGAAGCAAATATGCCTTTATATAGGCTACAAATGAAGAGTTCAACTTAAATTAGGAAAAGTAAAGATAATAATAAAATAAATAAACATATTTTATCTAACCTAAAAAATTAATAAATAAATAACAAATCTAATCCTAAATCATCTAAATATCTAATAAAGAATCCTAGATTAAATTTAAGTACAAATAATCAATAAAATTATTGAAAATTAGTACTAAATAATATTTCCCATGATAAAATCGTATAGAGATTTCTGCTCGCACAGTCTTCACTGAAATGGACATAACTTGAGATCCCGATGTCGGATTGATGCGTTGGAAAGCTAAGAGACAGAGGAATATGTTTGAAGAAGACATGTAGACTCAGAAGTGCCCGGATCCCATCCGAAAATTCGATGCAAGTCGGCTGAAATTCCAGACTTATAAAATAGCTTCAACTCTTTGGCTACAATGCATCATTTTAGCCCCCCATACATGTATCATTCTCCCCCTGTTGAAAATGATCCGTCCTGAATCTTAAGAGTTGTTGATCACAACCATCAAGTCTCTTGAGATGTATCCAGGAATGAAATATTAAAACTAAGATCTATATAGAGAATTATATATTTTTTCTTTTTTTTCTCAACTACTAAAACAACAGTAAAGGATAATTGTTTCAAACACCTAAACAAAGGCTCTAATTAGCAATTCATACGGAAGCTATGATCCAAGAATTACCTCAAAATCTAGGAACCCTCTAGATCACAATTAATCTAGCAGACTCACTAATATGATCCAAGAAAACCCCAAACTCCACGTTCAGCAAACCAATAATAAAGCATGATCTTGATGTAGAAAACGAGATAAGATGAATTTGATGGTGGCGGTGTTGGATAGATTTGTCCTTGGCACCCTCCTAATCTCAATTGAATAGGCAAACACCTGCAAATGGCACGAATCTCTCCGATTAATGGATGATGACGAGATAGATGTTGTAGGATCTTTTGTCATCGACACCCTCTTAGACGCGATTATCTAAGCAAGAAACCTCAAGCGGCTCTAACCCACCTAACTAGATGCAATTACCTAGGCAAGCAAGAGTGTGAAGATGATCTCCATTACAAGAACTTGACGAACTTACGTTGAAGAAGACTTCTGATACGAAAAATAACAAGGCAAATCTATCTACCTTGAAAATAAAATGGCCCATGGCCAAAGGTTTTTGCAACTCATAAATTCATGACGTTGTTCTTATTAGTGAAGCAAACATGCCTTTAAGTAGGCTACAAAAGAAGAGTTCAACTTAAATTAGGAAAAGTAAAGATAATAATAAAATAAATAAATATATTTTATCTAACCTAAAAAACTAATAAATAAATAACAAATCTAATCCTAAATCATCTAAATATCTTCATAAAGAATCCTAGATTAAATTTAAGTACAAATAATCAATAAAATTATTGAAAATTCGCAATAAATAATATTTCTCGTGATAAAATCGTATAGAGATTTCTGCTCGCACAGTCTTCACTAAAATCGAAATAACTTGAGATCCCGATGTCAGATTGATGCGTTGGAAAGCTAAGAGACGGAGGAATATGTTTGAAGAAGACATGTAGACTCAGAAGTGCCCGGATCCCATCCGAAAATTCAATGCAAGTCGGCTGAAATTCCAGACTTATAAAACAGCTTCAACTCTTTGGCTACCATGCATCATTTTAGCCCCCCATACATGTATCATTCTCCCCCTGTTGAAAACGATTCGTCCCGAATCTTAAGAGTTGTTGGTTGATCACAACCTTCAAGTCTCTTGAGATGTATCCAGGAATGAAATATTAAAACTAGGATCTATATAGAGAATTATATAATTTTTCTTTTTTTTCTCAACTACTAAAACAACAGTAAAAGATAATTGTTTCAAACACCTAAACAAAGGCTCTGATTACCAATTGATCCGGAAGCTATGATCCAAGAATTACCTCAAAATCTAGGAACCCTCTAGATCACAATTAATCTAGCAAACTCACTAATATGATCCGAGAAAACCCCAAACTCCACGTTCAGCAAACCGATAATAAAGCATGATCTTGATGTAGAAAACGAGATAGGATGAATTTGATGGTGGCGGTGTTGGATAGATTTGTCCTTGGCACCCTCCTAATCGCAATTGAATAGGCAAACACCTGCAAATGACACGAATCTCTCCGATGAATGGATGATGACGAGATAGATGTTGTAGGATATTTTGTCATCGGCACCCTCTTAGACGCAATTATCTAAGCAAGCAACCTCAAGCTGCTCTAGCCCACCCTCCTAGATGCAATTTCCTCGGCGAGCAAGAGTGTGAAGATGTTCTCCATTACAAGAACTTGACGAACTTACGTTGAAGAAGACTTCTGATACGAAAAATAAAAAGGCAAATCTATCTACCTTGAAAATAAAATGGCCCTTGGCCAAAGGTTTTTGCAACTCATAAATTCATGACGTTGTTCTTATTAGTGAAGCAAACATGCCTTTAAATAGGCTACAAAAGAAGAGTTCAACTTAAATTAGGAAAAGTAAAGATAATAATAAAATAAATATATTTTATCTAACCTAAATATCTAATAAATAAATAACAAATCTAATCCTAAATCATCTAAATATCTTCATAAAGAATCCTAGATTAAATTTAAGTACAAATAATCAATAAAATTATTGAAAATTCGTAATAAATAATATTTCTCGTGATAAAATCATATAGAGATTTCTTATCCCACAGTCTTCACTAAAATGGACATAACTTGAGATCCCGATGTCGGATTGATGCGTTGGAAAGCTAAGAGACAGAGGAATATGTTTGAAGAAGACATGCAGACTCAGAAGTGCCCGGATCCCATCCGAAAATTCGATGCAAGTCCGCTGAAATTCCAGACTTTTAAAACAGCTTCAACTCTTTGGCTACAATGCATCATTTTAGCCCCCCATACATGTATCATTCTCCCCTGTTGAAAACGATTCGTCCCGTATCTTAAGAGTTGTTGATCACAACCTTCAAGTCTCTTGAGATGTATCCAGGAATGAAATATTAAAACTAGGATCTATATAGAAAATTATATATTTTTTCTTTTTTTTCTCAACTACTAAAACAATAGTAAAAGAAAATTGTTTCAAACACCTAAACAAAGGCTCTGATTACCAATTGATACGGAAGCTATGATCCAAGAATTACCTCAAAATCTAGGAACCCTCTAGATCACAATTAATCTAGCAGACTCACTAATATGATCCGAGAAAACCCCAAACTCCACGTTCAGCAAACCGATAATAAAGCATGATCTTGATGTAGAAAACGAGATAGGATGAATTTGATGGTGGCGGTGCTGGATAGATTTGTCCTTGGCACCCTCCTAATCACATTTGAATAGGCAAACACCTGCAAACGGCACGAATCTCTCAGATGAATGGATGATGACGAGATAGATGTTGTAGGAAATTTTGTCATCGGCACCCTCTTAGACGCGATTATCTAAGAAAGCAACCTCAAGCGGCTCTAACCCACCCAACTAGATGCAATTACCTAGGCAAGCAAGAGTGTGAAGATGATCTCCATTACAAGAACTTGACGAATTTACGTTGAAGAAGATTTCTGATACGAAAAATAACAAGGCAAATCTATCTACCTTGAAAATAAAATGGCCCATGGCCAAAGGTTTTTGCAACTCATAAATTCATGATGTTGTTCTTATTAGTGAAGCAAATATGCCTTTATATAGCCTACAAATGAAGAGTTCAACTTAAATTAGGAAAAGTAAAGAAATAATAAAATAAATAAACATATTTTATCTAACCTAAAAAACTAATAAATAAATAACAAATCTAATCCTAAATCATCTAAATATCTTCATAAAGAATCCTAGATTAAGTTTAAGTACAAATAATCAATAAAATTATTGAAAATTCGTAATAAATAATATTTCCCGTGATAAAATCGTATAGAGATTTCTACTCGCACAGTCTTCACTAAAATGGACATAACTTGAGATCCCGGTGTCGGATTGATGCGTTTCAAGATGCGTTGGAAAGCTAAGAGACAGAGGAATATGTTTGAAGAAGACATGTAGACTCAGAAGTGCCCGGATCCCATCCGAAAATTCGATGCAAGTCGGCTGAAATTCCAGACTTATAAAACAGCTTCAACTCTTTGGCTACAATGCATCATTTTAGCCCCCCATACATGTATCATTCTCCCCCTGTTGAAAATGATCCGTCCCGAATCTTAAGAGTTGTTGATCACAACCTTCAAGTCTCTTGAGATGTATCCAGAAATGAAATATTAAAACTAGGATCTTTATAGAGAATTATATATTTTTTCTTTTTTTCTCAACTACTAAAACAACAGTATAAGATAATTGTTTCAAACACCTAAACCGAGGCTCTGATTACCAATTGATACGGAAGCTAGGATCCAAGAATTACCTCAAAATCTAGGAACCCTCTAGATCACAATTAATCTAGCAAACTCACTAATATGATCCGAGAAAACCCCAAACTACACGTTCAGCAAACCGATAATAAAGCATGATCTTGATGTAGAAAACGAGATAGGATGAATTTGATGGTGGCGGTGTTGGATAGATTTGTCCTTGGCACCCTCCTAATCGCAATTGAATAGGCAAACACCTGCAAACGGCACGAATCTCTTCGATGAATGGATGATGACGAGATAGATGTTGTAGGATATTTTGTCATCGGCACCCTCTTAGACGCGATTATCTAAGCAAGCAGCCTCAAGCGGCTCTAACCCACCCTCTTAGATGCAATTACCTAGGCAAGCAAGAGTGTGAAGATGATCTCCATTACAAGAACTTGACGAACTTACGTTGAAGAAGAAGACATTTAAAAATAACAAGGTAAATCTATCTACCTTGAAAATAAAATGGCCCATGGCCAAAGTTTTTTGCAACTCATAAATTCATGATGTTGTTCTTATTAGTGAAGCAAATATGCCTTTATATAGGCTACAAATGAAGAGTTCAACTTAAATTAGGAAAAGTAAAGATAATAATAAAATAAATAAACATATTTTATCTAACCTAAAAAACTAATAAATAAATAACAAATCTAATCCTAAATCATCTAAATATCTTCATAAAGAATCCTAGATTAAATTTAAGTACAAATAATCAATGAAATTATTGAAAATTCGTAATAAATAATATTTCCCGTGATAAAATCGTATAGAGATTTCTGCTCGCACAGTCTTCACTAAAATGGACATAGCTTGAGATCCCGATGTCGGATTGATACATTGGAAAGCTAAGAGACAGATGAATATGTTTGAAGAAGACATGTAGACTCAGAAGTGCCCGGATCCCATCCGAAAATTCGATGCAAGTCGGTTGAAATTCCAGACTTATAAAACAGCTTCAACTCTTTGGCTACAATGCATCATTTTAGCCCCCCATACATGTATCATTCTCCCCCTGTTGAAAACGATTCGTCCCGAATCTTAAGAGTTGTTGATCACAACCTTCAAGTCTCTTGAGATGTATCCAGGAATGAAATATTAAAACTAGGATCTATATAGAGAATTATATAATTTTTCTTTTTTTCTCAACTACTAAAACAACTGTAAAAGATAATTGTTTCAAACACCTAAACAAAGGCTCTGATTACCAATTGATACGGAAGCTATGATCCAAGAATTACCGCAAAATCTAGGAACCCTCTAGATCACAATTAATCTAGCGAACTCACTAATATGATCCGAGAAAACCCCAAACTCCATGTTCAGCAAACCGATAATAAAGCATGATCTTGATATAGAAAACGAGATAGGATGAATTTGATGGTGGCGGTGTTGGATAGATTTGTCCTTGGCACCCTCCTAATCGCAATTGAATAGGCAAACACCTGCAAACGGCACGAATCTCTCCGATGAATGGATGATGACGAGATAGATGTTGTAGGATATTTTGTCATCGGCACCCTCTTAGACGCGATTATCTAAGCAAGCAACCTCAAGCGGCTCTAAGCCACCCAACTAGATGCAATTACCTAGGCAAGCAAGAGTGTGAAGATGATCTCCATTACAAGAACTTGACGAACTTACGTTGAAGAAGACTTCTGATACGAAAAATAACAAGGCAAATCTATCTACCTTGAAAATAAAAAAGCCCATGGCCAAAGGTTTTTGCAACTCATAAATTCATGATGTTGTTCTTATTAGTGAAGAAAATATGCCTTTAAATAGGCTACAAATGAAGAGTTCAAGTTAAATTAGGAAAAGTAAAGATAATAATAAAATAAATAAACATATTTTATATAACCTAAAAAACTAATAAATAAATAACAAATATAATCCTAAATCATCTAAATATCTTCATAAAGAATCCTAGATTAAATTTAAGTACAAATAATCAATAAAATTATTGAAAATTCGTAATAAATAATGTTTCCGGTGATAAAATCGTATAGAGATTTCTGCTCGCATAGTCTTCACTAAAATGGACATAACTTGAGATCCTGATGTCGGATTGATGTGTTTCAAGATGCGTTGGAAAGCTAAGAGACAGAGGAATATGTTTGAAGAAGACTTGAAGACTCAGAAGTGCCCGGATCCCATCCGAAAATTCGATGCAAGTCGGCTGAAATTCCAGACTTATAAAACAGCTTCAACTCTTTGGCTACAATGCATCATTTTAGCCCCCCATACATGTATCATTCTCCCCCTGTTGAAAATGATTCGTCCCGAATCTTAAGAGTTGTTGATCACAACCTTCAAGTCTCTTGAGATGTATCCAGGAATGAAATATTAAAACTAAGATCTATATAGAGAATTATATATTTTTTCTTTTTTTTCCTCTAACCCACCCTCCTAGATGCAATTACCTAGGCAAGTAAGAGTGTGAAGATGATCTCCATTACAAAAACTTGACGAACTTACGTTGAAGAAGACTTCTGATACGAAAAATAACAAGGCAAATCTATCTACCTTGAAAATAAAATGGCCCATGGCCAAAGGTTTTTGCAACTCATAAATTCATGAGGTTGTTCTTATTAGTGAAGCAAATATGCCTTTAAATAGGCTACAAATGAAGAGTTCAACTTAAATTAGGAAAAGTAAAGATAAAAATAAAATAAATAAACATATTTTATCTAACCTAAAAAACTAATAAATAAATAACAAATCTAATCCTAAATCATCTAAATATCTTCATAAAGAATCCTAGATTAAATTTAAGTACAAATAATCAATAAAATTATTGAAAATTCGCAATAAATAATATTTCCCGTGATAAAATCGTATAGAGATTTCTGCTCGCAGAGTCTTCACTAAAATGGACATAACTTGAGATCCCGATGTCGGATTGATGCGTTTCAAGATTCGTTGGAAAGCTAAGGGACAGAGAAATATGTTTGAAGAAGACACGTAGACTCAGAAGTTCCCGGATCGCATCCGAAAATTCGATGCAAGTCGGCTGAAATTCCAGACTTATAAAACATCTTCAACTCTTTGGCTACAATGCATCATTTTAGCCCCCTATACATGTATCATTCTCCCCCTGTTGAAAACGATTCGTCCCAAATCTTAAGAGTTGTTGATCACAACCTTCAAGTCTCTTCAGATGTATCCAGGAATGAAATATTAAAACTAGGATCTATGTAGAGAATTATATATTTTTTCCTTTTTTTCCCAACTACTAAAACAACAGTAAAAGATAATTGTTTCAAACACCTAAACCAAGGCTCTGATTACCAATTGATACGGAAGCTAGGATCCAAGAATTACCTCAAAATCTAGGAACCCTCTAGATCACAATTAATCTAGCAAACTCA
Source organism: Hibiscus mutabilis (assembly GCA_019671005.1). Classification (NCBI taxonomy): domain Eukaryota; kingdom Viridiplantae; phylum Streptophyta; class Magnoliopsida; order Malvales; family Malvaceae; genus Hibiscus; species Hibiscus mutabilis. The sequence goes on from CM033715.1 coordinate 53,068,257, forward strand.
CTAATATGATCCGAGAAAACCCCAAACTCCATGTTCAGCAAACCGATAATAAAGAATGATCTTGATGTAGAAAACGAGATAGGATGAATTTGATGGTGGCGGTGTTGGATAGATTTGTCCTTGGCACCCTCCTAATCGCAATTCAATAGGCAAACACCTGCAAACGGCACGAATCTCTCTGATGAATGGATGATGACGAGATAGATGTTGTAGGATATTTTGTCCTCGGCACCCTCTTACACGCGATTATCTAAGCAAGCAACCTCAAGCGGCTCTAACCCACCCTCCTAGATGCAATTACCTAGGCAAGCAAGAGTGTGAAGATGATCTCCATTACAAAAACTTGACGAACTTACGTTGAAGAAGACTTCTGATACGAAAAATAACAAGGCAAATCTATCTACCTTGAAAATAAAATGGCCCATGGCCAAAGGTTTTTGCAACTCATAAATTCATGAGGTTGTTCTTATTAGTGAAGCAAATATGCCTTTAAATAGGCTACAAATGAAGAGTTCAACTTAAATTAGGAAAAGTAAAGATAAAAATAAAATAAATAAACATATTTTATCTAACCTAAAAAACTAATAAATAAATAACAAATCTAATCCTAAATCATCTAAATATCTTCATAAAGAATCCTAGATTAAATTTAAGTACAAATAATCAATAAAATTATTGAAAATTCGTAATAAATAATATTTCCCGTGATAAAATCGTATAGAGATTTTTGCTCGTAGAGTCTTCACTAAAATGGACATAACTTGAGATCCCGATGTCGGATTGATGCGTTTCAAGATTCGTTGGAAAGCTAAGAGACAGAGGAATATGTTTGTAGAAGACATGTAGACTCAGAGTTCCCGGATCCCATCAGAAAATTCGATGCAAGTCGGCTGAAATTCCAGACTTATAAAACAGCTTCAACTCTTTGGCTACAATGCATCTTTTTAGCCCCCCATACATGTATCATTCTCCCCCTGTTGAAAACGATTCGTCCCGAATCTTAAGAGTTGTTGATCACAACCTTCAAGTCTCTTGAGATGTATCCAGGAATGAAATATTAAAACTAGGATCTATATAGAGAATTATATATTTTTTCCTTTTTTTCTCAACTACTAAAACAACAGTAAAAGATAATTGTTTCAAACACCTAAACCAAGGCTTTGATTACCAATTGATACAGAAGCTAGGATCCAAGAATTACCTCAAAATCTGGGAACCCTCTAGATCACAATTAATCTAGCAAACTCACAATATGATCCGAGAAAACCCCAAACTCCACGTTCAGCAAACCGATAATAAAGCATGATCTTGATGTAGAAAACGAGATAGGATGAATTTGATGGTGGCGGTGTTGGATAGATATGTCCTTGGCACCCTCCTAATCGCAATTGAATAGGCAAACACCTGCAAACGGCACGAATCTCTCTGATGAATGGATGATGACGAGATAGATGTTGTAGGATATTTTGTCCTCGGCACCCTCTTAGACGCGATTATCTAAGCAAGCAACCTCAAGCGGCTCTAACCCACCCTCCTAGATGCAATTACCTAGGCAAGCAAGAGTGTGAAGATGATCTCCATTACAAGAACTTGACGAACTTACGTTGAAGAAGACTTCTGATACGAAAAATAACAAGGCAAATCTATCTACCTTGAAAATAAAATGGCCCATGGCAAAGGTTTTTGCAACTCATAAATTCATGAGGTTGTTCTTATTATTGAAGCAAATATGCCTTTAAATAGGCTACAAATGAAGAGTTCAACTTAAATTAGGAAAAGTAAAGATAATAATAAAATAAATAAATATATTTTATCTAACCTAAAAAAATAATAAATAAATAACAAATCTAATCCTAAATCATCTAAATATCTTCATAAAGAATCCTAGATTAAATTTAAGTACAAATAATCAATAAAATTATTGAAAATTCGTAATAAATAATATTTCCCGTGATAAAATCGTATAGAGATTTCTGCTCGCAGAGTCTTCACTAAAATGGACATAACTTGAGATCCCGATGTCGGATTGATGCGTTTCAAGATGCGTTGGAAAGCTAAGAGACAGAGGAATATGTTTGAAGAAGACATGTAGACTCAGAAGTGCCCGGATCCCATCCGAAAATTCGATGCAAGTCGGCTGAAATTCCAGACTTATAAAACAGCTTCAACTCTTTGGCTACAATGCATCATTTTAGCCCCCCCCCCCATACATGTATCATTCTCCCCCTGTTGAAAACGATCCGTCCCGAATCTTAAGAGTTGATGATCACAACCTTCAAGTCTCTTGAGATGTATCCAGGAATGAAATATTAAAACTAGGATCTATATAGAGAATTATATATTTTTCCTTTTTTTCTCAACTATTAAAACAACAGTAAAAGATAATTGTTTCAAACACCTAAACCAAGACTCTAATTACCAATTGATACGGAAGCTAGGATCCAAGAATTACCTCAAAATCTAGGAACCCTCTAGATCACAATTAATCTAGCAAACTCACTAATATGATCCGAGAAAACCCCAAACTCCACGTTCAACAAACCGTTAATAAAGTATGATCTTGATGTAGAAAACGAGATAGGATGAATTTGATGGTGGCGGTGTTGGATAGATTTGTCCTTGGCACCCTCCTAATCGCAATTGAATAGGCAAACACCTGCAAACGGCACGAATCTCTCCGATGAATGGATGATGACGTGATAGATGTTGTAGGATATTTTGTCATCGGCACCCTCTTAGACGCGATTATCTAAGCAAGCAACCTCAAGCGGCTCTAACCCACCCTCCTAGATGCAATTACCTAGGCAAGCAAGAGTGTGAAGATGATCTCCATTACAAAAACTTGACGAACTTACGTTGAAGAAGACTTACGATATTTAAAAATAACAAGGCAAATCTATCTACCTTGAAAATAAAATGGCCGATGGCCAAAGGTTTTTGCAACTCATAAATTCATGAGGTTGTTCTTATTAGTGAAGCAAATATGCCTTTAAATAGGCTACAAATGAAGAGTTCAACTTAAATTAGGAAAAGTAAAGATAAAAATAAAATAAATAAACATATTTTATCTAACCTAAAAAACTAATAAATAAATAACAAATCTAATCCTAAATCATCTAAATATCTTCGTAAAGAATCCTAGATTAAATTTAAGTACAAATAATCAATAAAATTATTGAAAATTCGTAATAAATAATATTTCCCGTGATAAAATCGTATAGAGATTTCTGCTCGCAGAGTCTTCACTAAAATGGACATAACTTGAGATCCCGATGTCGGATTGATGCGTTTCAAGATTCGTTGGAAAGCTATGAGACAGAGGAATATGTTTGAAGAAGACATGTAGACTCAGAAGTTCCCGGATCCCATCCGAAAATTCGATGCAAGTCGGCTGAAATTCCAGACTTATAAAACAGCTTCAACTCTTTGGCTACAATGCATCATTTTACCCCCCCGTACATGTATCATTCTCCCCCTGTTGAAAACGATTCGTCCCGAATCTTAAGAGTTGTTGATCACAACCTTCAAGTCTCTTGAGATGTATCCAGGAATGAAATATTAAAACTAGGATCTATATAGAGAATTATATATTTTTTCCTTTTTTTCTCAACTACTAAAACAACAGTAAAAGATAATTGTTTCAAACACCTAAACCAAGGCTCTGATTACCAATTGATACGGAAGCTAGGATCCAAGAATTACCTCAAAATCTAGGAACCCTCTAGATCACAATTAATCTAGCAAACTCACTAATATGATCCGAGAAAACCCCAAACTCCACGTTCAGCAAACCGATAATAAAGCATGATCTTGATGTAGAAAACGAGATAGGATGAATTTGATGGTGGCGGTGTTGGATAGATTTGTCCTTGGCACCCTCCTAATCACAATTGAATAGGCAAAAACCTGCAAATGGCACGAATCTCTCTGATGAATGGATGATGACGAGATAGATGTCGTACGATATTTTGTCCTCGGCACCCTCTTAGACGCGATTATCTAAGCAAGCAACCTCAAGCGGCTCTAACCCACCCTCCTAGATGCAATTACCTAGGCAAGCAAGAGTGTGAAGATGATCTCCATTACAAGAACTTAACGAACTTACGTTGAAGAAGACTTCTGATACGAAAAATAACAAGGCAAATCTATCTACCTTGAAAATAAAATGGCCCATGGCCAAAGTTTTTGCAACTCATAAATTCATGATGTTGTTCTTATCAGTGAAGCAAATATGCCTTTAAATAGGCTATAAATTAAGAGTTCAACTTAAATTAGGAAAAGTAAAGATAATAATAAAATAAATAAACATATTTTATCTAACCTAAAAAAATAATAAATAAATAACAAATCTAATCCTAAATCATCTAAATATCTTCATAAAGAATCCTAGATTAAATTTAAGTACAAATAATCAATAAAATTATTCAAAATTCGTAATAAATAATATTTCCCGTGATAAAATCGTATAGAGATTTTTGCTTGTACAGTCTTCACTAAAATTGACATAACTTGAGATCCCGATGTCGGATTGATGCGTTTCAAGATGCGTTGGAAAGCTAAGAGACAGAGGAATATGTTTGAAGAAGACATGTAGACTCAGAAGTGCCCGAATCCCATCCAAAAATTCGATGCAAGTCGGCTGAAATTCCAGACTTATAAAACAGCTTCAACTCTTTGGCTACAATGCATAATTTTAGTCCCCCATACATGTATCAACTTGCCTACTTGATACTTGTTCTATACATTGTAAAGAAAGAATGATATGTTTGATTAACATGATCTAATCATCTGTTAAAGTTTGGTATATCTTGAATTGATCTTAGTGAAAGGATATACATGAATGTTTATAGATTGCTCAACTTATGTTCCTAATTGCAGGAATTATGATTGACACATTATCCTAACTACTAAGATAAAAGCTTTCTTGCATGGCAAGTAAAGTTAAGCTAAGCTACATTTCAATTCATCAATTAAAGTATATGTTATGCCTTAACTTTTGCCATGAAATAGTTGTGTGATGGATACTTTAACAAATGATATACTTGTAAAATTAGTCTACTTGACTACTAAGGTTAATAAAATGATTTCTTGTGATTAAAATGTTAAACAAGCTATAAGAAATTGGTTGTTTGTATGTTAAGTAAGAACAACTATGACATGTCTCATTCTATTTTTATATATATAATGTGATTCGAATGGTTCACAAAGTTGGATTGATAATATGTTCAAAATTCATTGAATGAGCATTATATGAACTTAAGTACTTGATTTATCTTCATGCTTAAGTGAATCGAGATATTTGAATTCTTACGAGAACTTAGCTCGAACCTAAATGAATGTAGTGGTTACACTCATCATTGTTTTGTTTGCACTATATTTCTTGTGCCTTTAGTACTTCACTAAGTGTACACTTATTATGTTTACTTCGATAACGTTTTAGGGTGAGGTTGGCAATGAGTGCTTTTGGGAGCTCGATCACGATCACAAGTACTACGTGTATGTTTTGGTTAATCCCTTGTCATAACCCCTAGATGGTGGAACCATGCTTAATTATGAAATGCATTTAGTAAATCTTTGTTAATCATTTAAAAAATGCTTTAAAGTATTGCTAAAATTGTATAAGGCCTTTTGTTTCATGTTGATTGCCTATGTGCTTCAATTTTGGCTTCTATGTTTGCTTTGAAATGTGTTGTATTCTTGAATGTTTGAATTATAGGTGCGTGAGTTTTAGGCATATGCTTGGTTTGAATAGGCTTGATATGGTTATCTAGGTCTATAAATGAATACGGGTTAAGTAATAATTAAAGGTCCTTTTTATTCTTGATAGAGTTAACCATGTTCTAAACCTTTTTAAACATGTTTATAGTATTCTTGTTTTATCTTTAGTTTGAGAAACTTATCTTGTACCTTGATTAACTAATGAGTCATACTTAAGTGTGAAAAAATAAGATCTTAGGATGTGTACTTGTTATGCATTCGAACATGGAAGTTTATATATATGATTTTTGGTGATTATCTTGAACTTGAATTGGTTGATGTATGCATAGGTATATAGTAATTTTGTTATGCTCAATTCAAATGTCATAAAGTTTAGTAATATGGTAATGGTTATTTGAGAAATCCCTTACGATGCTTATAATAAGATTTATACTTTTAAAGAAAGAATTTTTTATTTAAATTGTTGGTGTTTCAAATAGCAACTATCTTGATAAGTCTAATTAATGCTGAAATAACTATTAGTAATTCAATGGATTTGAATAAAGACTACCTCCATTTTATCACTTGAAATAAATCTGATATGTGGACTATGTGATACATGCATGAGCAGGGTTAAATTAACTCATATTGGACAAAAAGCTGAATTTGTTCGATGCAAACAATAATGGGCAAAACAATGCACGCATAGGAGGTCAAAAACGATGCATCTTGGACACGAAATTGAATCTGTTTTTGAAGTCTGGAAAGTCAGCTAAATTGCGACGCGTTTTCGGATGGGATCCAGGCATTTCTGGGTTGAGTTGTCTCCTAACAAATTGTCCGTCATTCAGTTACCTTTCCAAAGCATCTTGAAACACGTCAATCGGACATCGGGAACTCAAGATACGTCTAATTTACTGAAGATTGCGCATGCAGAAAACTGGATACGGGATTATTACGGGATTTTGTAAAATTCAGCCCAAAAGCTAACATATAAGGCTTTGGACTAATTAAACTTAGCCCAATATATTTATTATCATTTAAATTGATGTTTTTAGGGTTTTATATACTTTAAGAACCAGCCACTCAGCCCTTATCAGCTTATCACTTGCCTTATCACCCTATTCCTTGCCACACAAGCACAAGGAGTTTAAAGGTTGTTATTTTATTATTATTTTTAATTAGACTAGGTTTTCCTTGTTTTAGTAGAAGTTAAATTACTTTGTCTATCCTTCACCTATAAAAGGATGAAGCCTCCATCATTGTAAGACAGATTTTCTTTGATTTATGAAATATTTAGTGAGTTTGTTTTTGCAAGTGCTGATTACTTGTGCCTTCGAAGTCTTCTTCAACATAAGTTCGACGAGTTCTTGTGAGGGAGATCATCTTCACACTCTTGCTTGCCTATATAATTGCATCTAGGAGGGTGGGTTAGAGCCGCTTGAGGTTGCTTGCTTAGATAATTGAGTCTAAGAGGGTGCCGAGGACAAAACAACATCAACAATTCACAAGCCATCTTCATCTTCAACCTTCACACCATCTTCCATAATTCCATAAACAAAGCTGGAATTTTCAGATTTGTTTTACCTATCTTCTTCTTAATCTTTTCTCATCTTTTTAGTTATATTCTTATTTCTTATCATCTAATCCTTCATCTCGTCTTTCTTTCTTTAAATTTCCAGCCTTGAATCTGAAAAATTCAAGAAAATCCCTTCTCTTTTCTCTTGAATTTTCAGATCTGCCCAAACTTCCTTGATTAAGTCTAGAGCTCCTAGTTCTTGCAACAACTTGATTGAAGGCTTCCAAATCCAAGATTGCGCTACTCTATCACTATGTCTCTTCCTTAGTATAAGAACATTAGTAGGAATATGTTTAAATTGGTATATTAAAAAGGAAGTAGTAATCAAGCTAAAGTTTCTAAGGTAACTCATTTCATTTGAATGGATTAAACCTAATTCGCTTAGCTTAACAAGTTATTATTCTAATAGAAGCTTAAGAGACAGGCCAAGGTCATCCTTGATAATAATTGAAAATTTTAGTACCCAAAATGGTAAAGTTTAGACTCAAACTTCCTTGTTTTGCTTATAAGTTCATCTTTGTATGATTGGTATGTGTTCTTGTTTGTCTGTAATGCTTCTTAACTCGGTTTATTTTCTAAACCAATTAAGGATGTTACATTTATTGGTACCAGAGCTAGAGTTTAGTCGATTCTAGGATTAAACTGAGTCTCATTGCATAATCATTTATTGTATGTGCCACCTAGGGGTTGAATTGGACAAATACTTGTGATCTGTGTCTGATAAGAGGTCTTTTATATGTTATTAATTTAAATTAATGTTAGAAATGCATCTTGTCCAGGGCAATGAGAGTCTGGTTAGTTCCTCCAGATAAAGGAGGTAATATGAGGATAAATTAGGAATAGCAAAATCCGTAAAAAGTTGTTGAACAACAACAAGAAACCCTCCCAATCTACCCTACGTGATAAGGATGTTTTCTCTAGTATAATAGAATTATTCAATCAGATTGGTGCTTCCCAGACACCAAACCCTTCGACTTCTTCCGTTTTTCTTTTGATTGTGCAACCAAGCTCCTCTAACCAAGCTCCTTCGAAAGGATGTTTCTTTTTTATATGCCTTATTTGATTCTGGTTCAATTCTTTTCATTATATACATATTATATCCTTAACGAGAAATATGATTGCTTTCTCTAACCAAGCTCCTTCGAAAGGATGTTTCTTTTGCTTGGTGGGAAAGATAACCACAAATCCTTGATCCTTTGAATTAAATTCTTAGTCGTGCCCATTCCAAGATGCAAAAGAATCAATGGCTTTTAGCCGAACTCCAAGTCCAATCTAACTTGATTTCAAGAACTAAGACTTTTCAGTAATCAGATCTTGAACCTTATAGTATTTTGCTTAAGAAAAAAGATGAACCTAAAATAGACTTCTCTCTGAATTCTAATGACTTACTCTACTTTTGAAATAGAGTTTGTGTAACAAATAATGAAACCCTTAAGAAAGAAATGCTTCAAGAAGATCATAGTGGTCCCTTTCCAATCTACCCAGGATCTGTTAAGATGTACAAGGATTTGAAAGAACTATATTGGTGGTCAGGAATGAAGTCTGGTATTACGAAGTTTGTATCCAAGTGTTTATGATACATGTATGGGGGGCTAAAATGATGCATTGTAGCCAAAGAGTTGTAGCTGTTTTATAAGTCTGGAATTTCAGCCGACTTGCATCGAATTTTCGGATGGGATTTGGGCACTTCTGAGTCTACATGTCTTCTTCAAACATATTTGTCTGTCTCTTAGCTTTCCAACGCATCTTGAAACGCATCAATCCGACATCGGGAGCTCAAGTTATATCCATTTTAGTGAAGACTGTGCGAGCAGAAATCTCTATACGATTTTATCACGGGAAATATTATTTATTACGAATTTTGAATAATTTTATTGATTATTTGTACTTAAATTTAATCTAGGATTCTTTATGAAGATATTTAGATGATTTAGGATTATATTTGTTATTTATTTATTAGTTTTTTAGGTTAGATAAAATATGTTTATTTATTTTATTATTATCTTTACTTTTCCTAATTTAAGTTGAACTCTTCATTTGTAGCCTATTTAAAGGCATATTTGCTTCACTAATAAGAGCAACATCATGAAGTTTTGAGTTACAAAAAACCTTTGGCCATGGGCCATTTTATTTTCAAGGTAGATAGATTTGCCTTGTTATTTTTCGTATCAGAAGTCTTCTTCAACGTAAGTTCGTCAAGTTCGTGTGATGAAGATCATCTTCACACTCTTGCTTGCCTAGGTAATTGCATCTAGGAGGGTGGGTTAGAGCCATTTGAGGTTGCTTGCTTAGATAATCGCATCTAAGAGGGTGTCGAGGACAAAATATCCTACAACATCTATCTCGTCATCATCCATTCATCGGAGAGATTCGTTCCATTTGTAGGTGTTTGCCTATTCAATTGCGATTAGGAGAGTGCCAAGGACAAATCTATCCAACACCGCCACCGTCAAATTCATCCTATCTCATTTTCTACATCAAGATCATGTTTTATTATCGGTTTGCTGAACGTGGAGTTTGGGGTTTTCTCGGATCATATTAGTGAGTTTGCTAGATTAGTTGTGATCTAGAGGGTTCCTAGATTTTGAGGTAATTCTTGGATCCTGGCTTCCGTATCAGTTTAACTTGTCAGAAAGTTAAAGTTAAACACCAAGTCCCTACACAACTTCTACAACCCATTGAACTACCCTTGTGGAAATGGGATCGTACAGCTATGGATTTTGTAAGTGGCTTACCTTTGTCCCCAAGGAAAAATGATGCAGTTTGGGTGTTAATCGATAGATTTTCTAAGTCAGCTCACTTTTTGGCAATTCAAATGAATTAGAGTTTTGGTCAACTAGCTGAGTTGTATATCCGAGAAATCATTCTTTCATATGGAGCTCCCACATCAATAATCTGATATTGAGATTCCCGATTCACATCCATATTTTGGAATTCTTTGCAAAGGGCATCGAGAACTAAAATCAATCTCAGTACAGCCTTCCATCCTCAGACTAATGGCCAATCAGAAAAGGTGACTCAAATTCTAGAAGATATGCTTCGGGCTTGTGTAATTGATTTTGGAAAAAAAATTAGGAGAAATCCTTACCTTTGGCTGAGTTTGTATACAACAAAAATTATCAGACATCCATCCAGATGCTCCCTTTAAAGCTTTGTACGGAAGAAAATGTAGAATTCCTCTGTGTTGGTCAGAATTAGGGGAAAGTAAAACTCTAAGACCCGAGCTTCTCAGAGAAATTGAAAATCAAGTGAGGATCATTCATAGCAGACTAAAGGGAGCTTTTGATAGGCAAAAGTCTTATGATGATCTAAAAAGGAGGGATGTACATCATGCTGTAGGAGACTATGTGTTCTTAAAGGTCTCCCTATGGAAGAAGGTATTCAGATTTGGAAAGAAAAGAAAGCTTAGTCCTTGTTTCATTGGACCTCTTAAATCATTAAGAAGATTAGCCCTACTGCTTATCGTTTGGCCCTTTCCTAGTGAATTCAATAATATTCATAACGTATTTTGATAAGTGTTCAAAAGTACTATTTTTCTTACCCTTTTTACTCATATTATTGTTAGACTTAGGCTCATATTAGTTGCATAGTTAGCCATTCATGCATTAATCCATGTTTCCTTCAATCGTTGAGCTTGATTACATAACTTGGTGATTTTTGTGGAAATAGATACTGCTTTGGTGTGTTTTTGTATGTGTATGTGCAGGATCACTTGCCAAAGCAATGCCGAGCTAGTTGTTAGGGCAATGCATGAAGGATATGCCGAGCTAGTTGCCAGGGCAATGCATGAAGGAGATGCCGAGCCAGTTGCCATGGCATTTGTCGACAAAGACAAAAAGCAATATGGATGTCGAAATTCATGACTTTACAAGCCCAAGATGACATGGAGCAAGGCCCAAGCCCAAAGGAATTTGATTGCCATGCAGAGATTAAAGAAGAATTAAATTCCAAGAAGATAGGAGAAGTTCTAATATGAATAAAATTATAATAAAGAACTATATTCTTTAAAGATAATTTAATTCCAACACAAACTCCTCCTCAAAGAAGGACTTTGGCCTAGCCCTATAAATATCAAGGAGATTTCGACAATTCCATAGGGAGAGCAAGAGGGAATTTCGACAAGACCAAGAGAGGAAGCAAAGGGGAATTTTCGACAAGCTTCACCTTTTCTTCCTTGTTCGATTGGGTTCATGCTAGGGATTGTTTATCTTGTGTTTCTTTGGAACCTAGCCATGAACTAAATTTACTTGGCTATGGTTATTGTGTTTTGTGGTTGTGAGAAACTATTGGTTTTTGTTTAGGTAATAAGAGTTTGCACTTTTCTATTTCAAGGTTTATTCATTCTTGATTCTTATTATTGTTTGCGAGTGAATTGGGAGAGGATCTCGTGATTTCATCCATTTATCTAATATCGGGAGAGTTAGATTCAAGAAACGAATGAATATGATCTTTATTCAATCCAATGATGGTGAAGATTAATCCGGCTTAGGAATAAGTTAAGGATTTCAACGGCTAAGAGGAGCGCAAGATTGGTTGTTGTTCACCCTTGATTCACGCAGGGAAGTATTATCAAGGCATGCACAAGTAGCTAGAGTTTCGACTTAGGGATAAGAAGAAACCATTGAAGAACGCTCCGCCGAACCTTGAAGTTGCTGCCCGATCGCCCAAGTAGTTGCCCAACTAGTCGCCTGAGCAACCATCAATTAGTTGCCAAGGCAACCCCGTCGTGCAAGTTGCCACGGCAACTGAGTTGCCCGTGCACTCTTTTACCAAGACAATCCAATCAGCTATCACACCTCAACTCACGATAACCTGGCCTATTATCTCTCATTTGAATTCATCTTTTCTTTTACTTATTTGCTTTCTAGATTAGTTAAAACTTCTATAATCTTTTATTTGTGTTTTTACTTTTTACAGTGCAAGAGACTAGATTCTTGAAGTAGCACCAATCCCTGTGGAGACGATATCTTTTATACTATAACTTGTGACGTGTATACTTGCACAATTGCGTAGCACTTATTACGCGCAACAAGTTTTTGGCGCCGTTGCCGGGGATTGGCAATAGCGACTTTGTTTTTACTTTCTTGCACTTTCTTTTTATTTTTCTTGTTTAAAATTCAAAGGGCTAACAAACTTTGGTTTTGCATTGGTATATGACCAGGGCGAGACCAACTTCACCAGAATATCCCTTTGATCCAGAAATTGAACGAACCTTACAAAGACTTAGACGAAGGATAAAAGAAGCAATGGCAAATCAAGACGGCAATATTAATCAAGATGTTCGAGCAGGAGGAGGAGTGATTCTTGCACGAACAGAACTATTCGAGACTATCTTGAAGAAGATCTTGATGGACTTAACCCAGGAGTTGTCGCACCCGAAATTGAAGCCGACCACTTTGAGTTGAAACCGGTAATGTTTAATATGATCAACACAATAGGTCAATTTGGCGGCTCAGCAACTGAAGATGCACGACAACATCTGAAATCTTTCCTCGAGATTTGCAACTCGTTCAAGATACACGGAGTCACCCCCGATGTCTTACGATTAAGATTATTCCCCTATTCACTGAGGGGATAGGGCGAAAGCATGGCTAAATAGCATTCCTGCCGGATCCATAACATCTTGGACTGATCTTTGTCGTGATTTCCTTGCTAGATTTAATCCTACAAATTTAACTGATAAGCTTCGTAACGACATTACTTCTTTTCGGCAGGCAGTTGATGAATCCATGTACAAGGCTTGGGAGCGATATAGAGAACTTCTACACAAATGCCCTTTACACGGATTCCCGGTGTGGACTCAAGTAACAATGTTTTACAATGCCGTGAATACACCAACAAGGATGATGCTAGATGCCTCGGCAAACGGCATACTCCTAGATAAGTCGCCGGAAGAAGCAATGCAAATTTTAAACAGGCTGGCCAAGAATGATTATCAATTCCCATCTACTAGAAGAGGAGGAGTTAGACGCCAAGCCACAATACATGAACTAGGATCATCAGATTCAATTTCGGCACAATTGGTCGCTTTAACCAAGATGGTCCAGAACATGCAAAAACCAAACAACACACATGAAGTCAAGGTAATGGATTCTTTTTGTGAGTTATGTGGCGATAACCATAATTCTTCTGAATGTATGCAGAATCCGGAATCTAGCTTCTATGTGGGGAATTACAATCGGAGCAACAACATGATGTCAAATACATACAATCCAGCTTGGAAGAAGCACCCGAATTTTTCATGGAGTAATCCCAACAATGCTCTAAACCAGAACAATAAGAATGCACAAGCATTGGGATTCCAGCAGAATATGTCACGACAACAGATGCCGCAGCAACAACCGACGACATCTAGTTCTTTGGAAAATTCTCTAAATGCTTTTATGATGAAAACTGAATCTTATATGGCTGAGAATAGTAATTTCATAAAAAGAACTGATGCTTTTATTAACAGGACCGAGATGAGATTGCAAAATCAAGAGGCGGCAATCAAATCATTGGAAAATCAAGTCGGACAGTTTGCTCAAAATCTGAACACTAGACCACAAGGAGGTTTGCCTAGCGATACTGAAATCGCAAGAGGAATTGGCCATGAGCAATGTAAGGCAATCACCACCAGAAGTGGCAACAACTTAGAGAGGTTCAAACCCGCTCGTTAAACAACACTCCACAAAAAGATCAAGACGAACCTAGCGGCAAAGCCTCAGATGCTGAACGAGGAATTGCTGCGGCAACCGGCAATAAACATGCCTCGGCAACCGATGACGCCTCGGCTTCTCCAGATGACCCGGCAATGCCGTCAATCAAATTTCAAACCAATGAAAGAATCGAAGATATCCGACTTCCACCACCATTCCCACAAAGGTTGAAGCGACAAAAGCAAGAATACCAATTCAAGAAGTTTCTTGATATCCTAAAACAAGTCCACATCAACTGCCACTGGTGGAAGCAATTGAAAAAATGCCCAACTATGCCAAGTTCCTTAAAGACATTGTGTCCAAAAGAACAAGGCTAGGAGAGTTTGAAACAGTTGCCGCGACAGAGGGATGCATGGCAATGTTGCACAATCGTATGCCACCCAAGTTGAAGGATCCCGGAAGTTTCACAATACCCTGTTCTATTGGAAATCACTATGTCAGGAAAGCACTATGCGACCTAGGGGCGAGCATAAACTTGATGCCTAAATCGGTTTTCCAGAAACTAGGAATCGGGAAGGCAAGACCTACAACAGTTATGCTGCAGCTAGCCGACAGATCCTATGTGCATCCAGAGGGAAAAATTGAGGACATACTGGTAAAAGTTGATAAATTCATTTTTCCCGCTGACTTTATTGTTTTGGATTGTGAAGCAGATGAGCATGCACCTATCATTCTCGGGAGACCATTCCTAGCGACAGGGAGAACCTTGATTGATGTTGAAAAGGGAGAACTCACAATGAGGGTGAATGACCAGCAGGTAAAACTAAATGTGTTCCAAACACTAAGGCATGCCGATGATCCAGAAGAATGCCAACTACTTCATGCCACGGCAGAGTTTAACTTCGATGAGGAATTTAGTTGCCTCGGCAACTACATTGCTGAACACGAGGAACATGAGGAGTATGAAGAACCGGTCGATGAGGAACAACCAAAAGAGGCAAATTGGCTAGTCAATCGACCAGGTACATACTTTGAACCACTGGACTACTCAGGTAAGGAAGGTAAGCTCGAAAAACCCTCTATCGAAAATCCACCAATTCTTGAGTTGAAACAATTGCCAGAGCAACTGAAATATGTATACTTAGGGATCGATAATACATTACCTGTAATTATTTCCTCTAAGTTACAGCCTGAGCAGGAAAAGAAGCTGATCAACATGTTGAAGCTACATAAAAAGGCAATAGGGTGGACAATTACCGACTTGAAGGGAATTAGCCCGGCGGTGTGCATGCACAAGATCTTGTTGGAAGATGATCACAAACCTTCAATTGAGGCCCAGAGGAGACTGAATCATGCCATGAAAGGGTTGTAATGAAAGAAATCATCAAGTGGCTTGACGCCGGCATTATATATCCTATCTCCGATAGTACGTGGGTAAGTCCGGTACAATGTGTACCGAAAAAGGGAGGTATAACAGTGGTAAGCAATGAAAATAATGAACTTATCCCAACCAGGACTGTGACCGGTTGGAGGGTTTGTATGGACTATCGAAAGCTAAACAAAGCCACTAGGAAAGATCACTTCCCATTACCCTTTATTGATCAAATGCTTGACCGTCTTGCAGGTAAACCCTTTTATTGTTTTCTTGATGGTTATTCAGGTTACAATCAGATTGCCATAGCACCAGAAGATCAAGAAAAGACAACCTTCACATGCCCATACGGTACTTATGCCTTCCGAAGGATGCTGTTCGGATTATGTAACACCCCGGCAACCTTCCAAAGATGCATGATGGCACTCTTTTCAGACATGGTCGAAGACTTCCTTGAGATCTTCATGGATGATTTTTCGGTTTTTGGTAATGACTTCGACGGCTGCCTCGGCAATTTAGAGAGGGTGTTAGCAAGATGTGAAGAAACGAATTTAGTCCTCAATTGGGAGAAATGCCACTTTATGGTAGATGAAGGAATAGTGCTCGGCCACAAGATTTCATCCAAGGGAATTGAAGTAGACAAAGCCAAGGTGGACGTGATCGAGAGATTACCCCCACCAAATTCGGTTAAAGGAATTCGAAGTTTTCTCGGACATGCAGGTTTTTACAGGAGGTTCATTCATAATTTTTCTAAAATCACTAAACCTTTGTGTAATCTGCTTGAATAGGATAAAGTCTTCGATTTTGATGATTCTTGCACTCAAGCATTTGAAACCCTAAAGAAAAAGCTTGCCTCGGCACCCATTGTCGTTCCACAGTTTGACGCTACCTTTTGAGCTCATGTGTGATGCAAGTGATTTCGCGGTAGGAGCAGTCCTAGGCCAACGCATTGTAAGACCTTCCATGTGATATACTACGCTAGTAAAACTCTTAATGATGCTCAAGTGAATTACACAACAACGGAGAAAGAGTTACTAGCTGTAGTTTTCGCATTTGACAAGTTCCGATCCTATTTAATTGGTACAAAGGTAATTGTTCATACGGACCATTCGGCAATCAAATACTTATTCGCTAAAAAGGATGCTAAACCTCGTTTGATTCGTTGGATATTACTTTTACAAGAATTTGATATTAAAATTAAGGACAGGAAAGGAACAGAAAATCAAGTGGCCGATCACTTATCACGTTTGGAACGCAATAGGGAGAAGGACGCGGATCTAGAGATATGCGATGCATTCCTAGATGAACAAATTCTAATTACCTCGGCAACCCTCAACGCCTCGGCAGCCCATGACGCCTCGGCAACCATGGATGCACACGCCTCGGCAACTCTCGACGCCGCAACAGTCTTTGACGCACACGCCTCGGCAATTTTGGGAGCAGACACTACGGCAGCACATGCCTCGGCAATACCCTGGTACGCAGATTTAGTTAACTTCCTTGTTTGTGGTATTTTTCCGTATGGCATTACTCACCAAGGGAAGAAGCGGTTCCGCCATGATGCTAAGCATTACTTTTGGGACGAGCCTCTTTTGTTTAAACAATGTGCAGATCAGGTTATACGCCGATGTGTCCCTGAAGAAGAGCAACAGAATGTACTCCGGCAATGCCATTCTTCACCCTATGGAGGACATTTTGGAGGAACTCGTACCGCGGCCAAAGTCTTGCAATCTGGTTTGTACTGGCCAACATTGTACAAAGATGCCCAAGACTTTTACAAGCAATGTGATCGTTGCTAGAGGATGGGCAATATCTCTAGACGACATGAGATGCCACTCCAGAACATCATCGAGGTGGAACTGTTCGATGTATGGGGGATCGATTTTATGGGACCTTTCCCATCTTCATTCGGCAACCTCTACATCTTACTCGCCGTCGACTATGTGTCTAAATGGGTAGAGGCAGCTGCAGTTCCCAACGACGATTCCAAGACCGTGCAACGATTCCTGCAGAAAAACATATTTACACGGTTTGGGATGCCGAGAGCAATTATCAGCGACGGGGGCAAGCATTTTGACACCATACTAATTGCCAAGATGTTGCAACGCTTCGGCATATCACACATGATCGCCACGGCATATCACCCACAAACCAACGGGCAAGCAGAAATTTCCAACCGGGAGTTGAAGGGAATACTCGAGAAAGTTGTAAATCCCTCAAGGAAGGATTGGTCATTAAGACTAGATGACGCACTTTGGGCATATCGCACTGCATTCAAAACACCATTAGGTATGTCCCCCTTCCGGCTTGTTTATGGTAAAACATGTCATCTACCGGTGGAAATCGAGCACAAGGCGTACTGGGCAATCAAGACCGTGAATATGGATTGGGAAAGTGCCGGACAAAAGCGTTTGATGGATCTCAATGAGATAGAAGAATTCCGTGCACTCGCCTATAACAATGCACGAATCTACAAGGAGAAAACAAAGCGATGGCACGACAAGAAACTATTGCCACGGCAATTCACGCCAGGGCAACTAGTTCTCCTATTCAATTCTCGGCTAAAACTTTTCCCAGGGAAAGCTAAAATCAAGATGGTCGGGACCATTTGAAGTCGTCAAACCATTCTCCCATGGCGCCGTGATAATCAAGTCCATCTCTGACAACCATGAATTCAAAGTTAATGGACAAAGATTGAAGCACTACAATGGTGCCCATGTGGAACGTAACAAGGAAGTGGTCAACCTAGGAGATGCATGAGCATGCTCTCCTCTCAGTATTTTCTTTTTTTCCTTTTCTTTTTATTTTCATTTTTTTGGAGATATTTTATTTTTTCTTCTTTATCTTTAGTTTTCAGGTTTTCTTTGTTTTCTTTTTCACAACAAGACTCACAACTACTATGCTAAGGAAATTTACTGCCAAGATCCTTGCCCCGGCAACCAATGAAGAAGATGCCGCGGCAACTTACTTCATGCATGCACAAGCTGATGCCACGGCAACCAACCCTGAAGATGCCACGACAACCAAAGCTGAAGACATCCCGGCAACAAGAAATCAACCATCGCGTTCAAGCAAGAGAATCAAGACACCGACTAGAAGGAAACTAATCATCTACGATGATGAACTCTCGGAGTAAGTCCTCGTATGCATTTTTATTTTTATTTTTTTTTTATTTTTTCGGTATTTTTATGCATGCATTGAGGACAATGTCTCACTCGAGTTTGGGGGGGATTGTTATTAGTAATTACCATGTTTAGTTACATTAATCTTAAGAATTGCAATTAGGATACATAAACCGCTTGCCATGCCTTTGATTAGAACAAGAATTGCTTAGATTTGATAATATTCAATGATGACTTTGCCAATGCACTTAATTGATAGAATTTTTATTCTAGGATAACCATGGAAAAACTTAGAATTTTACTATGATGCTAAATTTGATGAAACACTGTTGTGGTTTGATTGATTTAAGGAGTTCTAGTAAACTTAGGTTGATAATTAACTAATTGGGGGATTAGAATAAAAATTGGATGAATGCTAGAGGTGCCCGAAATTGGCTCTAGCATATGCTAAAAAAATTGATCACTAGAGGTGCCCGAAACTGGCTCTAGGAGGCGTTAAAATTTTTTAACTAGAGGTGCCCGAAACCGGCTCTAATCGAACTAGTCATGACAATGGCCTATGGTTACTTATGCCCACATGCAATCATATTATCCTATTAAGCCATTCTAGCATAACTATGAAGCATCTTTAGTCATACAAACCTAAACTTCCAATCAACTATCAAGCATTCAGATTATCCACCAAATTCATGAATTATACACAAGTTATTATAAAGGCCCATTACACAACATGACACTTCTTATAATACTCATATACAAATATAATCAAAGGGAAATCAAAATGCATTATGCATACAAAGTATCTATGTGCCACCATCTAGGAGTTCTACAGAAAATCTTTCAAACATACTTTTGGACTCTTGTGATCATGTCCAGGCTCAAGAGGTGATTAATAGCACGTTTATCCTAAAATATAATGAAAAAAGAGAGTAAACGATGGCTTATGAGGTAGTTCAGATAAACCAAAGCATGAATCAGAAGCTCTATATTGAAACCCTATTCCTTCTTTGAATCTATCGAAGTTAGGTAAGCAGCAAGTTTGAATAAATGCAACTCATTTGTTCCTAGGGTTCGAATGGGGCAAAAATTTTAAGTGTATCAATCCATGAATGTGACAACATGATGACATACAAGACATTATAGCTACAAGATTTTCAAACTTTGTAATGTTTCTCAATTCAACCCATAAATACAATTTTCTTATTAGCGCATGATACTTATTATGCAAGTCATCAAAGTGATACTTTAATTTGGCTTATAAATCTTTATTAGTTTCTTACACAAATAGCCTTTCATAGGCTTCGATTTCTTATCATATAAGATATCAGACTTAGTATTTCACTATGCGAGTCACTTTGCATATAAGGTTCCAAGCATATCCAATCATAAACATGATTTATCTGACGTACGTGACATCAAACATATAGATCATGAGCATGAGTTACTTGATATATAAGTCACCGAATGTGTAGATCATAAACACAGGTTACGCTAGAATTGAACTAGAGACTACCAAGGTATATCAAGGCATTCGGGCTAAGCATGTACATATACTCTCATGGATGTTCAAACAAAACATATATTGGTATACTTGATTATTCACACAAAGTATAGAAATATATATAGCTGCTCAAGCAAAACACTTTCACATATACAAAGGGTGTTCGAATGATGCATGAATCTAAATGTGCATGAGTATTCGAACAAGCTTATCTATTCACCCAATTTGGTACTCAATATCAATAGAAAGACTACTTAATATGCAAGATATTACATTAATTTTGTGATTTATCTTACAAACTTTCATGATTTCTCTTTAACTTAGCCTATCAATACATAAGTTACTTAATACCCAAGTCATCAAATATTGTATTCCATGTCATGAATATTCTTGGCATATAAGACATTAAATGTAACATATCATATTCATGAGTTACTTATCAAACAAGTTACTGAACATATCATAACATAGATATGGGATACTTGTCAAACAAGTTACTCAACATAGCATAACATAGATATGGGATTCATGTCAAACAAGTTACTCAATATAGCATAGCATAGATAGGGGATACTTGTCAAACAAGTTACTCAACATATCATAACATAGATAGGGGATACTTGTCAAACAAGCTACTCAACATAGCATAGTATAGATAGGGGATAGTTGTCAAACAAGTTACTCAACATATCATAACATAGATAAGGGATACTTGTCAAACAAGTTACTCGATATAGCATTCTAATAAGGTGATGCTTATCACATAAGTTACCCAACATAGCATTCTTTCTTTACAATGTACAAAGCAAGAATGAAGTAAACATATATTACTTGACATCCAAATAACAATATAATTCGTTAATTAGCATATACATCTCATTATCCCAAATTATCACAACCTTGGTAATCAGTCTTGTAAGAATTAAAATTGAACAAGAAATTAAGCATTACAAATTTAGGCAATCGATCTAAACATGCTTATCCACACCAAAGGATTTACAAGGGTTGTTTAGGTGACTATTGTTTGTCACACAAGTTATCAAAATGATTCATCAATTCGCTTTGTGATTCATAATGTTTTCTTATACATAGTACCTCATAATCATGTATTCGAACAAGGTATGAATCCTTTATCAAAAGAATATACAAGATTCAGTTATAAGCTTATTATCTATGTAACCCTCTTGACTCGGTATAGTCGCAAGATCGAACCGAACAAGTCACACAGGGAATATTAAAGAAAAACCCGAAAGTTTCTCTTCAATAAAAACCCTTCTTTTCTTTTTATCTTCTCTAGATGCAACATTATTATCCTAAGTGTACGAGCTCGCAGCGGGTGAATTTACGACTCAATCAGGCGTCGATTTGACATCCAATTGTTCTAGTTGTCAAATAGGGACCATTTTTTAAAACTTACAAATTTTAGGGACTTAATGTGATATTAAAGTTACCAATATACAATTAGTTAGGTTCGTGCTCACACGTCAATTTTCAGCTTAACATGACCATCCAAACTCACTCAAACGCATTCACGGTATTTAGGGACCAAAATGTAAGAAATCAAAAACTCAAAAGATGCCATTTAACTACCATAACGGCTGGCCATATCGATACCCTTAGGCCCGTATTAGTATGGTGCTTGTAATTTTTAAAACCCAAATTCCAGTAGCATTTAATCGTACCGATACGCCCCCGCGCATCGAAAAGCCTTTACTTTTTGCCTTCAGCTCGTACCAATACGATACTTAGCATACCGATACGATATGCCTAAAATGGCTTACCCGTATCGATACAGTAGCCTGCGTACTGATACGCTAGGGCCTGTAATGTTCAATTTTGTTGTTTAATCACACAATTAAGCTACCCAAACCACTCTAACAAGCTTCAAAGTCACACATAACATATTCAAGGATCAATCTTCAACCAAAAGCACCAGAAACAACACCAAAACATGATCATGTCCTCGAAGGAAAATCTATAGGCATGCACCCTATTGCCAAGCCAAGTCAAACACCAAAAATCATACCAAAGATCAAACCAAACAATAAAGGCCATTTACAAGTCTTTAAAGGCAACACAAACATGTGTCAAACCAGGAAGTTCATCAAACATACTCCCAAAACATATGATACCCTTCCCATTGCCAAATTATTACTACCATTTAGTTCAAAACCATACTTGAGCTTAAAGGAACCTCTTGGACTTCTACTATTGCCTCCTTGTTGCCCAACAAGCTATTTATCTACATTGTTAAGAAAAAGAGCATAAGCAACAAGCTTAGCGAGGGACGCTCATTTGAAAACCACAACAATGCCTTTTTGAAAACCTTTTCTCATCAAACCATTTCTCATCATGCTTTAAAACCCATCAAAGCAAAATCATTTACCTTTCTATACATGTATCATTTAACTCATGCATTAAACTCAATGCAAATCTCAATGTAAGCTTCACACGCTTGAAAATTACAAACCCCAATTCAAAATAGAATCTCATGTATAAATCTCATTATACAAAACCTTTTAAAACAATGATACATGTAATCTCATATATTGGCATTCAAGTGACCCGGATGGCTATGACCCTATCCTTGGATAGCACTACCCCTATCCATTAAAGTTTGGATATGCGGACACCATGATAGCACTACCCCCATCAAGTCTCATGGTGAAACTACCCTCACCATAATGCTCACTTCGGCTGGGTTGGCACTACCCCCATTGCTCGTTGGTGGTGGCACTACCCACATCACTCGCAACACAATAGCACTACCCCTATTGTGTAACTGAAGAATTTGGATCACGTATGAATTTTGAATATAATATAGTGCACTCTCATCCTATTGGTCGACCAATTATATATGATTATAATAAGCTCATCACTTGCCAATATACACTTTTAAAACCATGTTACATTACTGTTTTTCAATGCATCAACATAAACCATTTTCTTCATCCCATTTCAAAGCATTAACAATGCATAGCATTTTCTAATCAAGATATAATCTCTTTAAAATCATAAATCAATCTCATGGGATCATTTGAATCATCTCTCAATTCATAAAAACATGCATAATAGTAGGTAACATATCTATCTTCAAAACATGATGATACAGAAGCCAGGATCCAAGAATTACCTCAAAATCTAGGAACCCTCTAGATCACAATTAATCTAGCAAACTCACTAATATGATCCGAGAAAACCCCAAACTCCACGTTCAGCAAACTGATAATAAAGCATGATCTTGATGTAGAAAACGATATAGGATGAATTTGACGGTGGCGGTATTGGATAGATTTGTCCTTGCCACCCTCCTAATCGCAATTGAATATGCAAACACCTGCAAATGGCACGAATCTCTCCGATGAATGGATGATGACGAGATAGATGTTGTAGGATATTTTGTCCTCGGCACCCTCTTAGACGCGATTATCTAAGCAAGCAACCTCAAGCGGCTTTAACACACCCTCCTAGATGCAATTATCTAGGCAAGAAAGAGTGTGAAGATGATCTTCATTACAAGAACTTGACGAACTTACGTTGAAGAAGATTTCTGATACGAAAAATAACAAGGCAAATCTATCTACCTTGAAAATAAAATGGCCCATGGCCAAAGGTTTTTGCAACTCATAAATTCATGATGTTCTTATTAATGAAGTAAATATGCCTTTAAATAGGCTACAAATGAAGAGTTCAACTTAAATTAGGAAAAGTAAAGATAATAATAAAATAAATAAACATATTTTATCTAACCTAAAACACTAATAAATAAATAACAACTCTAATCCTAAATCATCTAAATATCTTCATAAAGAATCCTAGATTAAATTTAAGTACAAATAATCAATAAAATTATTGAAAATTCGTAATAAATAATATTTCCCGTGATAAAACTATATAGAGATTTATGCTCGCACAATCTTCACTAAAATGGACATAACTTGAGCTCCCGATGTCGGATTGATGCGTTGGAAAGCTAAAAGACAGACGAATATGTTTGAAGAAGGCATGTAGACTCAGAAGTGCCCGGATCCCATCCGAAAATTCGATGCAAGTCGGCTGAAATTCCAGACTTATAAAACAGCTTCAACTCTTTGGCTACAATGCATCATTTTAGCCCGCCATACATGTATCACATGAGCATGACTTAACAAAACAATGGGAAAACCAAAAAACTGAGAGCGAAACCTTTCATACTTACTTTCGAGCTTAGATTTAGTGTTTCAAGCTTAATCTAAACCCCCAAACCTTGCTTTCAAACCTTTAAAAAGCTTTTAAAAACATTTCCACTCACCGACAATGCTTCGCTTGCTTTGCCAAAGCGATCTCAAGCCTCCGGATTAACCGAAACCTTTTCCAACGTTATCAAATCATTCTCCCATGCTTCTAACTAAAGCAAAACAGAGGATTAATGCATATCCTTGCATCAATATCCCCAACAACTCAAGTCTACACTTTCTCTACTCAACTATCCACATATCGCTACCCGAAACTACCGAAAACATCGGCGAAAGCACTCTAACCAAACACCAGCCCTTACCCAGTGAGATCAACAACAATACATCATCAAGATACATCTAAAAACATCTCCTCAACTCAAAAAACACCAGCCATCAAATAACCACTTAAACAAGCCACAAACTCAAAGATCTCAACCTAACAATCAAGCAATTCACCTAGTTTCGGGATTACCACATAAAAATCCATTAATCCTCATTGTCAAACATCAAAATCATGTTTAGTCTCATCCTAAAACCTAGCATTATCAAATCAAAATTAACCTTAATTAATTTCATCTATTAAACATTAATTAAACCAATTTTCCAGAACTATATCATCAAAACCCATTAGAAAACATTCATAAAAGATCAAGAACTTGGAAATTTCAGTAAAGAACCTTTTATAAGAGGAGAAGAATAAAACCTTACCTCTAATGATTGCTTTTTCCCTCAATTGTATAGATTTACATGAGAAAACAAAGATAAGACAATAAGGTTTTGATATGAAATAATTAGGAAATCATTTAGAGTTAAAAAGATGAATTAAATCAAGTGATTACCTTAAATCTTTGAAGAGAAATTGATGTTTGGCTGGAGAGAATTTGAGAGAAAATAGTTGAGAGAAAAGATAGTTACGTGGAATGTGTTTTAAGAAATTAATGACTAATTAATTCTCCCCAACTTATTTTATTTAATAAAACCATTTTAAAATTAAACAATTAAGAGGAAAAAGTCTGAATTAGACTTTGGGTCAAATGCTCCTTAAAGATTCAAAGTTCTAATCTTTTACAAAATAGTCACCAAAAATAGTTTTACAATTTTACATTTTGGTCACTTGTCCCAAAATGTCAAACCTCCAAAATCCATTTTCCAAAATCGATCCAGCCAAAATCATTTATATATTAAATAATGATTTTAAAACATTTTTCTATATTTTATTTCTTCCAAAAAACCCTTCATATCGATTTATTCCTAAAACTAGCCTAAATTGCTTAAACTGATTCAACCGAACCGTCTAGCCTAATCCCGGTTGATATGATCTCGACTATGAGTTTTGAATCATATATGTGAATGCCCGATCGTGATTCTAGTAAGAACTCTGCAGTGCTTTGAATGTATTCTGAAATTACTCAAACAATAATGTAAGTAGAAATAGATAAATAAGAAATAGAAATAATGGGATGAAAGATATGTAGAAGGGGTGTAGGAAGAGTGATAGTTGTGATTATGGAAGAAAAAAAAATAAAAGATGAAAATGTAGGTGAAGATGATGGGGTGTTGCCGTTAAGATGAAGAAATTCAAAGGATGGATTGTGACCCCCTAACTATAAAGAGTTAGGAACCAGCAATATAATAAAGTGGAAATGAAGTGGTAGGATATGGAACGTGACCCACTAGCTATAGATGAGCTAGGAACCAACGCTATAACAAAAGGGAAATGGATGAAGACTACAAGACTAACTTGAAGCCGATAAAGTTCCACAAGAGAACAAGAATGAAAGCAATCTTTCAAAGATGTTTTATATATTCAAAGTGTGTCTTACAATGATCCTAAAGATGCCTATTTATAGTAGAAGTAGGCAGAATATGAAAAGGTGTTACAAGAAAGATGAATGCTCATCTTAATGCACTTGAATACACATGAATGCTTTGTCCTTTCTTCTCATCTTCAAAGCTGGTTAGTTTAGACAAATTGAGGTTGAATTTAGTCATATTTTCGTCCAAATTAAGAAGGACTCTTGGGCTGCCTTGTTTTGCTATCATATGAAGAGAAAGGGGATGAATGTGGACAAGGATGAATGTAGACATCCTTGCTGTCCAGTTTAAGTGCAACTCTTCATCTTCCAAGCTGATTAATATGACTTGAATGTCATAAAAAGGTGAGTTTCATCCAGCCTTCATTTCATGTCTCCTCAATGAATTTTGAAACCCCCACTTGAATGGTGATAACATCAACCTTGAATGCCTTGAATTTGCTGAATTAAGATGGCCATCAATTGCTTGTCTCTTGGTAGAAGATGAAAGAACTCTTCCTTGGCTCAAATTCATTCAAATCATCCATGCATAAAATTCCCGTAATAAAAATTTCAGCCTGCACTGTCTTCGGTAAATTATTCGTATCTCAAGCTCCCGATATTGGATTGAGGTGATTCAAAAGGCATTGGAAAGCTAAGAGATGGAGGAATAACGTCCAATTGATTTCTGGATCCAAACACGTCTGTATCGCATCCAGAATTGGAAGACATTCTGCTGATATTCTTGCATCCGTAAAACCGTTCATCTTCCCTCATGCACCTAGACACAAAGGTAAACTTTATTCAATCTTTAATTGAAAACATGCATGTAAACAATTAAGAGTTAGTTTAATAAATGAGCTAGTTTGATGAATGAACTAGTTTAATTAATGAACTAACTTTATTCAATGAACTAATAATCTTGAATGAACTAGTTTAATCAATGAACTACTTAGTTAAATGAAGTGTATAACTAAATGAACTACATGTTTAAATGCAACGCATGCTTTAATGAACAACATGTTTATTGAATGCAATGAATGTTATGCAAACTTTAAATACTCATGCAAATTCATGCATAAGCAAAGTAAAGTGTTCCTCCCTTATTATTTCTTCTTTCTCACGTCCCAAGCTTGATGTAAACATATTTTCCATGGCTGCTTGGAACTCCTTGACCCTTGCTCGAGTAATGGGGCCACCTGGGTACTTCTCGGGTCTTTGCCATTGACGTTCATATCAGTCCCTCCCTCTTTAAGGCGATTTGTCCCCAAATCGTCATCTACATCATAAGGAGATAGGTCAGCAACATTGAAGGTTGCACTAACATTAAACTCACCTGGAAGATCTAATTGATAGGCATTGTCATTGATCTTCTTGACTATTTGGAATGGTCCATCTCCCGAGGCATTAATTTGGACTTTCGTTGAGCCGGGAACCTTTCTTTCCTCATGTGCAGCCACACCCAACCCCTGGCTCAAAGGAAATTAAACTTACGACCCTTATTTGCTTGCTGCTCATATTGCTTGGTTCGTTTTTCAATGCTCTCCCGCACTTGTTGATGAAGCTTCTTAACAAATTCAGCTTTATTAAGTCCATCTTTATTCACAATTTGATCAGCGGGTAATGGTAACAAGTCTATCGGTGTTAATGGATTGAATCCATACACCACTTCAAAAGCGCGTGCGCCTGTAGTACTATGGATCGAACGGTTGTATGCAAACTCCACATGTGGTAAACTCTCCTCCCATGTTTTCAAATTCTTCCTAATGATGGATCAAGTAACATAGAAAGTACTCGGTTCACCACTTCAGTTTGGCCATCCGTTTGAGGGTGGCAAGTGGTGGAGAATAGTAACTTAGTACCAATCTTACTCCATAGGGCTCTCCAAAAGTGACTTAAGAACTTCACATCCCGATCAGACACAATAGTTCTTGGTATGCCATGTAACCTTAAGATTTCCCTGAAAAACAAAGTAGCAATATGTGAGGCATCATTAGTTTTGTTCTGAGGAATGAAATGAGCCATTTTGGAGAATCTATCCACAACTACAAAGATGGAATCTTTGTTATTCTTGGTACGTGGAAGCCCTAGCACAAAATCCATTGAAATATCCATCCATGGTGCTTCCGGTATGGGTAGTGGTGTGTAAAGTCCATGTGGCATGACTTTAGATTTGGCCTTCCTGCAAGTGATGCATCGCTCACACAACCTCTCCGCATCTCGTTTCATTTTAGGCCAATATAGGTGCTCTTGAAGTATAGCCAAAGTCTTTGCTATCCCAAAATGTCCCATTAATCCTCCTCCATGAGCTTCCTTAGTTAGCAATTCACGCATGGAACCTTGAGGGATGCATAGTCTTCCTTCCTTAAATAGGAAACCATCATGCTTATAGTATTTTTCAATTGACCTTTTCTCACAAGCTTTGTAAATCTCTCCAAAATCGAGTCGAGACATATAAGTCTTTAATAAAAACAAAACCCAATAACTTAGATTCCAAAGTGTTTAAAAGAATATACCTCCGTGACAATGCATCGGCAACTATATTCTCCTTACCTTTCTTGTACTTGATAACATATGGGAAAGTTTCAAAAAACTCCACCCATTTGGCATGCCTTTTGTTGAGTTTATGCTGCCCCGGATATGTTTCAATGCCTCATGATCAGTGTGAATGATGAACTCCTTAGGCCAAAGGTAATGTTGCCATGTTTCCATTGCCCTCACAAGAGCATACATCTCCTTGTCATAGGTAGGGTAATTAAGCGTAGCTCCACTTAATTTTTCACTGAAATAGGCTATAGGACGTCCACCTTGAGACAAAACTGCTCCAATTCCTACACGATGCATCACATTCAATTTCAAAAGTTAGATTAAAATCAGGTAGAGCAAGTAAAGGGGCATGTATTAAACAATCTTTAATGCTATTAAAGGACTTCTCTTGATCTTCCCCAAAAGAATTTAGAATTCTTCTTAATAACACTTGTTAGTGGGGCGGCTATGGTGCTGAAGTTGGGGACGAATCTTGATAAAAACTTGCAAGTCCATGGAAGCTCCTAACTTGAGAAATGCTTGCTGGTCGTGGCCACTCTTCAATGGCTTTAACCTTCTCTTTGTCCACCTCCAAGCCTTCAGAACTCACAACGAAACCTAGGAAAACAACCCACAAGTACAAAATGTACATTTTTGTAAGTTAGCAAACAGTTTTTCCTTCCTCAAAACTAGCAAAACTGACCTTAAATGTTGAACATGTTCTTCCATGGTTTTACTATAGATTAGAATGTCATCAAAGTAAACCACACAAAACTTACCCAAGAATGGCCTAAGAACATGATTCATTAACCTCATAAACGTGCTTGGAGCATTAGTTAAGCCAAAAGGCATAACCAACCACTCATAAAGGCCTTGCTTAGTTTTGAATGCTGTTTTCCACTCATCACCTTCCCGCATTCGTATTTGGTGGTAACCACTTTTAAGATCAATCTTGGAAAAGAGGTTAGAACCACTAAGCTCATCTAACATGTCATCTAAGCGAGGAATAGGGTGACGATATTTTTACCGTAATTTTGTTTACCGCTCGGCAGAGTCCACACACATGCGCCAAGTTCCATCCTTCTTTGGCACAAGTAGAACCGGCACGGCACATGGGCTAAGGCTTTCCCTCACGTAGCCTTTTGACATCAACTCAGATACTTGCCTTTGCAACTCCTTAGTTTCTTCGGTACGCTGGTCGGTTTGGAATGACGGCTCCGGGAACAAAGTCTATTTGATGTTCTATGCCACGAATAGGTGGCAGTCCACTTGGTATTTCCTCCGGAAATAGGTCATCAAACTCCTGCAATAAAGACACAACAAAAGCAGGCAAATTTTGATCAAGGTAGTTAGTATTCAAGAAATTTTCCTTGTACATGAGCACAAGTGCTTCCTTTCTTTGTCATTAAACTCTTTTTCAACTCTCTCTCTTTAGAAAGAATGCTGATTTTCCTTCCCTCATTTTGATCACACTCCTTTGCTTTTACCTCCATTTTGGTCTCTCTCTCTTTGGCTTTTTCAATTTTTCCTCTCAATAAAATTTGGTCTTCATGTATTTGTTTTGGAGAAAGTGGGGCTAAAGTGATCTTCTTTGCTTCATGGGTGAACGTATACCGGTTGGTATACCCGTCATGGATCACTCGCCTATCAAATTGCCAAGGCCTTCCAAGTAATAAATGGCTTTGCGTGCATTGGAACGACATCGCATAATACCTCGTCTTTGTACTTCCCAATAGAGAAAACAATTCGAACTTGTTTGGTCACCTTGAGTTCTCCTCCATCGTTGAGCCATTGTAGCTTATAAGGTTGTGGATGCTTTGTTGTTGCCAAGCCAAGTGTATCTACCATTAAGGTACTAGCAACATTAGTGCAACTACCACCATCAATAATAACAAAGCATACCTTTCCTCCAACATGGCAACGAGTATGGAAGATATTTTCTCGTTGTTCATTTCCTCCAACGGATTGTACGTTTAGGCTTCTTTTGACAACAAGAACCTCTCCTTCCACGCCATACTCTATTTCTTCTTCTTCGATGGCAACATCTTCATTCTCATCCTCTTCTTGTTCCGATTCAACTTCTCCATCATCTCGAAGAAGCATGGTGTTGCGGTTCGGACATTGGCTTGCAATGTGTCCACGCCCCAAACACTTAAAACATTGTATGTCACGGGAACGATTTGGAGTAGCGGTAGTCTTACCCTTGCTGGTTTTCGCAATGGGCTTACTTCCTTTCGGTGGTCCTCCTTTTTCGTGGGACGGTATTGGAGGAGTCTTCTTGTATGAACTTTGCCCCCATTTTGATGTTGAACTCCCATAAGATCGTGTGGCACCCTTTCTTTTGAGCTGTTTTTCCACTTTCATGGTCATATGCACCATGTCTTCCATCTCCACATAATGTTGCAACTCGACCACGTTCGCAATGTCCGGATTTAGTCCCGCTAGGAATCTTGCCATTGTGGCTTCTCGATCCTCGTCGATGTTGGCTCGAATCATGGACACCTCCATCTCTTTGTAGTAATCTTCAACACTTCGGTTACCTTGTGAAAGATTTTGAAGACGGTTGAATAACTCTCGATGGTAGTGGGTTGGAATGAATCGCCTTCGCATCACCGCTTTCATTTCATCCCATGTAGTGATAGGATGTTCTCCATTGCGTCTCCTACTTGATGTCAATTGATCCCACCATATTAGTGCATAATCCGTAAACTCAATGGCAGCGAGTTTTACCTTTTTAAGTTCTGAATAGTTATGGCACTCAAAAATGTGCTCAACCTTCTTTTCCCATGCAAGATAGGTTTCAGGATCCGTTCTTCCTTGAAAAGGAGGAATGGTAATCTTGATGTTCTTTGAGATTATCGTCTACTCGTGGTCGAGCTCTCTGGCCTTGTTGTACCATGCTATGTTGGGATACTTGATCTTGCACATCATCTACTTCAACTTCTTCAGGATACTCCTCATTACCCCGATTAGCTTGTGAAATTTCAAGCTGGTCTATTCGTTCAATTAGGGGCTCCAATTGCTCTTGGATCATTTTGGCCATTGCTTGAAGCATAGCCTGATTTTGCAAATTGGGAACTCCTTCACCACTATGACCAGATCTTTGTGACATGTTAGATAAAGAAACAAAAGAAATTAAACCTTACTAACACAAAATCTCACCTTTCCACTCCAAAGAAAATGCACTCACACTCGTGTTTCACTCGGGTTAGGCTTTTCCCCTTAATGCACACTCATGCCTTTTACCACTCGTGCTTTATTTTCAAGTCCTTTTGGGAACTTCCTCAAGGCTTACAAGTGTCTCGTGGACTTTGGCTGAAACAATTCTAGCTTGGTAGGAGAATGATGAATAATAAAAGGATAATGGCTTCAAAAAGAAAGAATTACTAAGAATAGGTAAAGGAATTTGTAATTCAGCAATAAGAAATGATGTATTGTAATTTTTTTTAAACAAGAATAGCTGCTCCCTCCTCTTTAAGATTTTTTTTGATTTTTTTTGATTTTTTTTTACTAACCCGGAGAGAGAGAAAAATAATACGCTTACTGAATCGTCTAGGCTCGATACCAAATGATATGATCTCGACTATGAGTTTTGAATCATATATGTGAATGCCCGATCGTGATTCTAGTAAGAACTCTGCAGATGCTTTGAATGTATTCTCAAATTACTCAAACAATAATGTAAGTAGAAATAGATAAATAAGAAATAGAAATAATGGGATGAAAGATATGTAGAAGGGGTGTAGGAAGAGTGATAGTTGTGATTATGGAAGAAAAAAAAATAAAAGATGAAAATGTAGGTGAAGATGATGGGGTGTTGGCGTTAAGATGAAGAAATTCAAAGGATGGATTGTGACCCCTAACTATAAAGAGTTAGGAACCAGCAATATAATAAAGTGGAAATGAAGTGGTAGGATATGGAACGTGACCCACTAGCTATAGATGAGCTAGGAACCAACGCTATACAAAAAGGAAATGGATGAAGACTACAAGACTAACTTGAAGCCGATAAAGTTCCACAAGAGAACAAGAATGAAAGCAATCTTTCAAAGATGTTTTATATATTCAAAGTGTGTCTTACAATGATCCTAAAGATGCCTATTTATAGTAGAAGTAGGCAGAATATGAAAAGGTGTTACAAGAAAGATGAATGCTCATCTTAATGCACTTGAATACACATGAATGCTTTGTCCTTTCTTCTCATCTTCAAAGCTGATTAGTTTAGACAAATTGAGGTTGAATTTAGTCATATTTTCGTCCAAATTAAGAAGGACTCTTGGGCTGCCTTGTTTTGCTATCATATGAAGAGAAAGGGGATGAATGTGGACAAGGATGAATGTAGACATCCTTGTTGTCCAGTTTAAGTGCAACTCTTCATCTTCCAAGCTGATTAATATGACTTGAATGTCATAAAAGGTGAGTTTCATCCAGCCTTCATTTCATGTCTCCTCAATGAATTTTGAAACCCCACTTGAATGGTGATAACATCAACCTTGAATGCCTTGAATTTGCTGAATTAAGATGGCCATCAATTGCTTGTCTCTTGGTAGAAGATGAAAGAACTCTTCCTTGGCTCAAATTCATTCAAATCATCCATGCATAAAATTCCCGTAATAAAAATTTCAGCATGCACTTTGTCTTGAGAAATTATTCGTATCTCAAGCTCCCGATATCGGATTGAGGTGATTCAAAAGGCATTGGAAAGCTAAGAGATGGAGGAATAACGTCCAATTGATTTCTGGATCCAAACACGTCTGTATCGCATCCAGAATTGGAAGACATTCTGCTGATATTCTTGCATCCGTAAAACCGTTCATCTTCCCTCATGCACCTAGACACAAAGGTAAACTTTATTCAATCTTTAATTGAAAACATGCATGTAAACAATTAAGAGTTAGTTTAATAAATGAGCTAGTTTGATGAATGAACTAGTTTAATTAATGAACTAACTTTATTCAATGAACTAATAATCTTGAATGAACTAGTTTAATCAATGAACTACTTAGTTAAATGAAGTGTATAACTAAATGAACTACATGTTTAAATGCAACGCATGCTTTAATGAACAACATGTTTATTGAATGCAATGAATGTTATGCAAACTTTAAATACTCATGCAAATTCATGCATAAGCAAAGTAAAGTGTTCCTCCCTTATTATTTCTTCTTTCTCACGTCCCAAGCTTGATGTAAACATATTTTCCATGGCTGCTTGGAACTCCTTGACCCTTGCTCGAGTAATGGGGCCACCTGGGTACTTCTCTGGGTCTTTGCCATTGACGTTCATATCACCGGTTAACTCCTAAGCCCAAAATCAGGGTGTTACAACTCTCCCCCACTTAAGAAATTTTGTCCTCGAAATTTACCTGGTGGAAAAGGATAAGGAAACTGCTTCATCATGTCATCCTTCCTTTCCCACGTAGCTTCCTCAACACCTCGGTGTCGCCACAACACCTTAACCAACTCTATGGTCTTCCCACGAAGAACCTTGCTGTCTACATCCAAGATCTTAACCGGTTCCTCATCATAAGTCAGAACTGGATTCAAATCTACTTCCTTAACAGGCATAACATGCGATGGATCCGATCTATACTTTCGCAACATGGATACATGAAAAACATCATGTATCTTTTCCAACTCAAGCGGCAACCTTAATCTATAAGCCACCGGTCCAACGCACTCAAGCACCTCATATGGTCCAATAAACCTCGGACTCAACTTACCTTTTCGACCAAACCTCATCACCTTCTTCTAAGGCGAAACTTTCAAAAACACTTTATCACCAACCGTATACTCAATCTCTTTACGCTTCAAATCTACGTAAGACTTTTTCCAGTCTGAGCTGCTTTCAAATGATCATTAATGAGCTTCACTTTTTCTGTTGTTCCTTTAAGCATAGCCGGCAAAGAAACAAACTTTTCCTCCGCTTCCGCCCAACAAAGAGACGTTCTACACTTCCTACCATACAAAGTTTCATATTGAGCCATTTGTATACTTGTTTGATAGCTATTCTTATAAGAAAACTCCACCAAAGGTAACTATCTCTCCCAAGATCCTTGAAAATCTATAACACAACACCGCAACATATCCTCAAGAACTTGAATAACACGCTTAAACTGACCATCCGTTTGTGGATGATACGAAGTGCTGAAATTGAGCCGCGTACCCAAAGCTCCATGTAAACATTCCCAAAACCTTGATGTAAAACGCAGGTCTCTGTCCGACACAATGGTCTTAGGCACCTCATACAACCTCACAACATCTGCGATGTACAACTTCACTAGTTTATCCAGCAAATACGTAGTATGCACAGCCAAGAAATGCGCACACTTCGTAAAATGATCTACAATCACCCAAATAGAGTTTTTGTTTGACGGGGTCAAAGGAAAACCCATCACAAAATCCATCCTTTAAAGGTTGCAACAACCCGGAAGGAAACTGATGTTCAGCCTTCACTCGCTGACAAACCATACACTTACTCACAAAATCAGCAACATCCCTCTTTAAACCAACGCAATAGTACTCATCTTTCAACCCACGATACATCTTAGTACTACCAGGATGCATAGAAAAAGGACTATATGCGCCTCAACTCAGCATCTTCCGGCACAACTATCAATTCTTAAAACACAAAACCCCATCATCATTAAATCAAAATTCCGTTGAATTACCCTCCGCAATGTTCGTAACATGCAATACCAACAAATCATCGAGCAACTACTTCTCCTTAATCAACTGAGCTAAGGAAGGTTTCACTTGCAACTTAGCTACCAACTTGCCATCTCACGACAAACTCAATCGCGCAAACATGGCCCCCATCCCTACAGCTACCTTCCTACTCAAAGCATCGGCCACCACATTAGCCTCACCAGGATGATACTCGATCGTCAAATCATAATCCTGAAGCAACTCCAACCATCTTTGTTGCCTAAATTCAACTCCTTCTGCAACATCAAATATTTCAAACTTTTATGATCCGTATACACCACACATTTCTCGTCATAAAGATAATGTCTCCAAATATTTAGCGCAAACACCACTGCATCTAACTCAATATCATGCGTAGGATAATTGTGCTCGTGCACCTTCAACTGTCTAGATGCATAAGCCACAACTCCACCACCTTGCATCAACACAGACCCTAACACCATATAGGATGTGTCACTATAGATCACAAACTCTTTTCCTGACTCAGATTGAATAAAGATAAAGCTTCCTTCAAGTTCTCAAAAGCATGTTGCCTAGCCTCTGTCCACTCAAACTTAACATCCTTTTGCAACAACTTCGTCAAAGGAGCAGCAATATTAGAAAAACCATCCACGAAACAATGATAATATCCCACAAAACCCAAGAAACTACGAACCTATGTCACTGACTTAGGTTGCTTCCAATTCACAACCACCTCAATTTTCTACGGATCCACACGAATACCTTTTGCCGACACCACATGACTAAGAAACACCACCTCTTTAATCCAAAACTCGTACTTACTCAGCTTCACATACAACTGATTATCCACCAGAACTTGCAACACAATCCTTAAATGCCTATTGTGATCCTCCTCGATACGTGAATACACAAGGTTATCATCGATAAACACCACTAAAAACTGATCCAAGAACTCATGGAACACCCAATTCATCATATCTATGAAAGCTGCAGGCGCATTCGTCAACCCAAACGGAATCACCAAGAACTTATAACGCTTGTAACGGGTGCGAAAGGCCGTCTTCGGCACATCCTTACTCTTCACCTTCAATTGATAGTATCCTGATCTCAAATCAATCTTAGAAAACATTGTTGCAGCACGAAATTGATCAAATAGGTCATCAATTTGCGATAAAGGATACTTATTCGTAATCGTCAACTTATTCAGTTGCCGATAGTCGATGCACATTCTTATAGTGCCATCCTTCTTCCTCACAAACAACACCGACGCTCCCTAAGGCGACACATTAGGCTGTATGAACCCACGGTCTAACAACTCCTGAAGTTGCGTCTTCAACTCCTTTAACTCTTTAGGCGTCATGCGATACGGAGTAATGGACACTAGAGCTGTATCCGCATACGTCTCGATACAAAACTCTACCTCCCTATCCGGTAGTAAACCATGCAAGTTTTCTAGAAACACCCTCGGAAAATCACAAACAGTCCAGATATCCTGTGGACGTGCCTCCTTTATATTTGGATTCATAACATACGCCAAGTATGCATGACATCTTACTTTCAACAACTTCTGCACTTCCAAAGCCGAAACAACATTGGACAAGAACTTAACATTCTCACTCACCACCACAACTTCATAATCATTAGCAAGATTCAACGAAACGCGCTTGGTTTCATAATCTACCACTGCTCTATGCTCGGTCAACCAATCTATACCAAGAATAACATCAAAACCATAGGAAGGTAACTCCATCATATCAACCGCAAACACATGTTCTTGAACCATCAACGAACATCTCATATACAACTTTCTAACCACAACCGTCTCACTGAAAGAACTCGTCACTTGCATACCCGCATCTAGAAACTCAACCGGTATATGAAGCAACTGTGCATGCTCGTGCAAAATGTATGAATGCGTGGAACCAGAATCAATCAAAGAAAGTAATGACAAGAATTGCAACGTAAAGGTACAAGCGATCACATCCATGTCATTCCTCCACTCACGGTGTGCATACACCCTAGCTGGTCCACTACCTTTATGTTGAACTGCCACAACATGAGCAACATTCCTCTGACCATCCTCCCTACGCTGAAAATTACCTTGGCCGCACCTACGGCCCCTCTAAGGCTCAACAACACGCACCGGTGCCTGTCTAGCTAATTGAGGATAATCACGCTTCACATAACTCTGTGAACCACAACCCCATCAAACACCGAGAGTACCCTAGCACTCTCCAGAATGTTGCCTCCTACAGCGGTCACATTTAGGTATACGAACAACAACATTTTGGCCATGCTTCTCGCGACCCATGTTACCTCCACCACCACTCCTCGAATTCGGTGAAACTTCCTATCATGCTACCTCTTGTAATGATCCCTTCCACAATCAGACTTAGCAACCCTCTTACTAAAACTAGAATTCCATGAGCGAGAGGACAAACCCAAACTCTGCTCAATATCCTTGGCGCGAGTGACCAAAACATCAAAATCTGTATATTTCGAAGCCAACATATAGGTCTTCACTTCCTTCACCAAACCATAACGGAAGTGATCACATCTTTTTTGTTCATCGGAAACTAGCTTAGGAGCATATTGGCTCAACCTAACAAGCTGAACCTCATACTCTACAGCAGATATGTTTCCTTGTACTAAAGCCATAAACTCTCGCTTCTTCTTGTCTTGATAACGAGAACCCAAATACTTTTTTCAGAAAGCAATTTTGAAGAACTCCCAGGTCACCTCAGCAGGTTCCATCCCCGCAATAGTGGTAGTCAACCACGAATAAGCATCTTCCTGAAGCAAAATACTATACAACCCAACTTACGCGCATCCGAGCAGTCCATTTGACCAAGAATCCTTCGCGTGCTCTCAAACCATGCCTTAGAACCCTCCAGAAATAAACCTCTAAACTCGGTACAACCCAAACTGTATAAATGCTCCAAAGGTAAACTAGGTTTAGCCGCATGTTGTGGCGCAACAGCGTGTATACCCACCACTACAACCTAAAAAACTCCAGCTATAACCTGGATCAATGGGGTCATATCACTGACAGCCTGACCCTGCGCTACCTGAGGTCCTACACCTCCCGCACCAGCTCTAGCTTTGACTCTATCACCACCAAGAGGAGGAGGATTGGGCGGCACAACGTCATTTTGCTCACTCTCCACAACACCACGTGAATTGATTCTAAGCTCTCGTCTCAGTCCCATTATGAAAACAGTATGAATCTCTAGCATATAAATGCAACAATGAAAATAGTTAGGCTAGCCAGAAGCAAGAATCCAAGACGCTCAAGTCTTAAAACAAAATCTCTTTACATCAATAGAAATAATGGCAATGGGTATCCCAATCTCTAACCCAAACCATCACATAACAATCATATGGCATGTTATCAAATACCATGCATAGCAAACATCAAGAAAAACAGCCGTCTTAACTTCCAATTTTTCGTAAACCTTGCCCCACTTTTGCAAACTTACCCCAACTTTTCATCAACCTAGCTCTGATACCAACAAACGTAACCCCTCAACCTGGTATAGTCGTATGACCGAACCAAATGATTCACACGGGGAATATTGAAGAAAATTTGAAAGTTTCTCTTCAATAAACGACCATTTTTTATTTTTATCTTCTCTAGATACAACATTATTAGCCTAAGTGTACGAGCTCGCAGTAGGTGAATTTACTACTCAATCGGGCATCGATTCGACATCCAATTGTTCTAGTTGTCAAATAGGTACCATTTTGTAAAACTTACAAATTTTAGGGACTTAATTTTGTAAGGATTAGTCAAAACAAAATCACCCATCGCGTTCTTTTTCTTGTCTTTTTCTTTTGGGCTTTGTGTGACTTTTACCTCATATGTATTTTCACTCACCAAATTTGGGCCATTAATTTGACTTTTTTCACTCAGCCTCTTTACTCCCAGTCTTTTGTATCTCACATCCCATATCCAACTCACAAAATTTATCATCAATGTACAATTTCTGTAGAGGAGAAAGTGTTTCTAACAGAATGATAGCACAAGAATCAAATGAAGGGTTAGAATTACACTTACATTCTTCGTGGGGAGGTGATGAGAGTATAGCAAGTGGACCTACTACTTCACATGAGGGATTAGAAGCATTGTCATCTTGTCTAATGTGTTCACTATCACTATCCTTTTGTTTGGTAGATGGTTCTTCTCCAATATCAACATTTGCACAAATGCTAGAAGTAGAAGTACGAAGAGAATTATGTGTACCTTATGGTTTTTGGATGTCTTCATGGTTGGTTGCCTTTGTGTGGTTAATTGATTCAGCCTTTTGTGCTTCCAATCTTTTTCGTTTTATCCTCTCACACTATTTTTTTGCTTTCGCTATTTCTTCATCTACTTTTTTCGGCTCTATTGTAGCAAACGAGAGCTTCTGGCCTTGGTGCATAACCGAGTATCCATTTGTATTGATTCGATTGACAGCGCCACGATCATTTTTCCAAGGTCTTCCTAATAGCAAGTGGGTGGCTTCCATAGGAATCACGTCACACCATACATCATCACAATAGCTTCCAAGAGTAAAAGAGATTAAACAACGTTCGGTTACCTTCATATCCGGTCTGCTATTAAACCCTTGAAGATGATACGGCTTAGGGTGTTCTTGGCATGGTAGATCGAGTGCATCAACAATGAAGCTGCTCACTAAGTTTACACGACTGTCACCATCAATAATTAAAGAACATAGATTACCTTGTATCTTACATCGTGACCGAAAAATATTTATTGGTATACGATAACGAGTGTTGAAAAGAGAATAAAACATCTTAATTGCTTTAAGAATCCAAAGAAAAGGTTAGACACCAATAGAATTATAGTTGCAAGGAGAAA
Organism: Hibiscus mutabilis; assembly: GCA_019671005.1. Taxonomy (NCBI): domain Eukaryota; kingdom Viridiplantae; phylum Streptophyta; class Magnoliopsida; order Malvales; family Malvaceae; genus Hibiscus; species Hibiscus mutabilis. Next base: position 53,108,231 of record CM033715.1, read on the forward strand.
GAAGAGTATGCAACTTTACTCCTACTAACACAAGGAAACAAGAAGGTGTTAGAAGATGTGTAAGAAGCAATAAAAGCTAAAACAAACGAAAACTAATGGCTAAGAATGAAAGAAAATTAGAAAAACCCCGAAAACCCTAGATTTTTGCAGCAACTTGATCTACTTCGTTCGAGGTGTTCCCGATGTCAAAAAATTCTGAAATTTTATGTGGTGACTCCTCAGAAGGTGTAGATCTGATTTTTGGAAATTTTCAGCTCAAAATTCGCTCGTTAGAATTTGACAAAATTTCCCTAATTTTCGAGTTTTTCACCCAAAAACACCAAAATTCTTGTCATGAATCGTCCTAAATCTGATACCAAATGATATAGTAGCGCAAATTCGAATAAAGAGAAAAACAAAACAAACCAAAATAAAGAACAAGTCTAAAAATTCAGATTTGCTTATGGTGGTGGCGTCAATGGAGGAAGCTTGAATATGTGGAGATGGCGTGATGAATTGATAGTTGTTGTTTTGTCCTCGGCACTCTCTTAGACTCAATTATCTAAGCAAGCAACCTCAAGCGGCTCTAATCCACCCTCCTAGACGCGATTATCTAGGCAAGCAAGAGTGTGAAGATGATCTCCCTCACAAGAACTCGTCGAACTTATGTTGAAGAAGACTTCGAAGGCACAAGTAATCAACACTTGCAAAAGCAAACTCACTAAATATTTCATAAATCAAAGAAAATATGTCTTACAATGATGGAGGCTTCATCCTTTTATAGGTGAAGGATAAACAAAGTAATTTAACTTCTACTAAAACAAGGAAAACCTAATCTAATTAAAAATAATAAAAAAATAACAGCCTTTAAACTCTTTGTGCTTGTGTGGCAAGGAATAGGGTGATAAGGCAAGTGATAAGCTGATAAGGGCTGGGTGGCTGGTTCCTAAAGTATATAAAACCCTAAAAACATCAATTTAAATGATAATAAATATATTGGGCTAAGTTTAATTCGTCCAAAGCCTTATATGTTAGCTTTCGGGCTGAATTTTATGAAATCCCGTAATAATCTCGTATTCAGTTTTCTGCATGCGCAGTCTTCAGTAAATTGGACATATCTTGAGTTCCTGATGTTCGATTGACGCGTTTCAGGATGCGTTGGAAAGGTAACTGAATGACGGACAATTTGTTAGAAGACAATGTGACTCAAAAATGCCTGGATCCCATCCAAAAACTCGTCACAAGTTGGCTGACTTTCCAGACATTACAAACAGATTCAATTTCTTGTCCAAGATGCATCGTTTTTGATCTCCTATGTGTGCACTGTTTTGGCTTTTATTGTTTGCATCGAACAAATTGAGCTCGTTCAATATTAGTAATTTGACCCCGCTCATACATGTATCAATTGGCATTATGGTGCATATTGGTACGACGGTACATATTGGCACGGCAGTGTATATTGCCACTACGGTGCATATTGTTGAAGATTTGATTATCTAGTAAAGTACTTACCAAGGGTTTGTTTAACTTAGGGTATAAGTATGAATTGGAAAAAAATTAGTACCTAAATTAGCATGCTATGTATGTTGGGTTTGTTTAACATGGATTGCTTGTATGACTTATATGATTGTGTTTAGGTCACTTGCATTGCAAGTCATGTATATCGAGGTTACTTATTGCATTGTTCTCACTTTGGTAACGCTCTTGAACCGGGTCATGGCTAACCCGGAGAAAGGGTGTTACATTTATTGGTATCAGAGCTTTTTAGTCGGTTCTAGGACTAAATTAAGTTCACTTGCATCATATAGGATATTGTGCCACCTAGGAGACTTGATATAAGCTTGTATTGTTGCTTAAATGTATAAATGTGTAAACTAAAACTCTTATTGTTCTGATTGAACTAGAATGTCTGAAACAAGATTGGGTCGGGATAATGGAAGTCCCGTAGGCTCCTCGAACGAAATTTGCTCCTAATGGGTAATGAACCTACAACCTAAAGAAGAACGAAGAATGTCAACTGCTCTAGAGATTGTTGACTTTTTAAATAATTTCTTGGCTTAACTATAAATAAGTGTCCAAACTATGTTTTTTTTGTAATAGATGCCTAAAGTATTTTTTGGTTGAAATAAGTGTTTAAAGTTTTATTTTTGGCTTGTTTTAAAAGTCAACTGAGATACCTATTTCAACCAAAAATGAAACTTAAACACTTATTTCAGCCAAAAAATACTTTAGGCACTTATTTCAGCCAAATATAAAACTTTAGACACTTATTTCAATAAAAAAATATTTTAAACACGAAACATAATTTAAACATCTATTTTCTAGTTAAGCCTAATTTCTTATATAACCTATTATTTTTATTTCTAACTTTTTCCATAAAAGAACCTAAAGTTTGGATGACGTGGATAATTTATAATATTTGTTTGAACCAAAATTGGTTTTTTACTTTTTAATAAAGTCTTATTAATTTGGATTGTACTCTTTCGCTGTTCCACTTCACCAGTCGTCAGAGTAGATAACTCATACAACTCTTAAAGTTTAATTCCTTGGAGTTTTTTTTTTCTCCAACACACTCTTTCGCAATTTCAGTTGAATTACAATTTGCTTCACATTGCACTTCTTCTTCCTTTTAATTTCTTTTTTTTTTCCCATTTGAAACTCTGAACAAACAAACAAACGAAGATTCCTTCTTTTTTCTAGAAAAAATAATAATGGAGTCGAGAGAAGTACAAGGTCAGGCAGCAGCGGGAAGGAGATTACATTTACAGCCACAACAAGCGCAACCCATGGTAGCAGGACCCGCATCTTCACCGTACCCTTCAAACTCCGCCTTAATCAACTCTAATCCCACGGCTAATATCCCTCCTTCTTCAGCTCATCGTTTCTCTTTCAACCCCTTAGCTTCTCCGCCGTCCCATAATCACCACCATTTGCAACAGTATCATCATCAAAATCAACAGCAGCTCAAGCCGCTGGATTGTTTGAACTCCGTTGGGTTTGATGGATCGCCTCAATTTCAGTACAATACGGAGCCCGCCATCAAAAAGAAGCGAGGTAGGCCTAGGAAATATGCTCCCGACGGTAATATCGCTTTACAATTGGCACCCACCTCCCCAATTGCTACTCATTCCGCCAATCACGGTGGTGACTCTGTCGGTTTAACAAGTGTTGGTGCTGCGGTGGAACCGCCTCCTAAAAGGAATTGTGGAAGGCCGTCAGGTTCTGGAAAAAGACAGATGATGCATTAGGTAATTAAGAGTTGAATTGTCAAAGTTTTAGCCTTTTTTCCCCTTTTCTGTCATAATTTTGTGCGTTTGTTTCTTGGAATAGGTGGAGTTTTAGGGGTGGGATTTACTCCCCATGTGATCACTGTGAACGCTGGTGAGGTGAGTAATATGTAAACTTATAGTGATTGTTGTAATTTGAGAAATATTATGTTTCTTAGTGCAGGCTTGACAATGTATGCAGTTTTCTTTGCCTGAATGGATTTGTACTTGCGGATGATTAGTTTTTCTTATATTGAGTCTTCATACGTTTTAAGCAACCATGGAAGAATAGTTTCAGCCCTTTGTAATACAGCTGACATTACGCATATTTATCCTATAATTTCTAAGCTGAGCACTTTGAGGTTATTTAGATCAAATTCAGTATTTGCACTCTGCACACACTAAATGCTGATTTTGGAAATATATATTGTGTAGAGCATGTCCTTCCTAGCTCGAGTCATTGCATATTTATCCTTCTATGTGTTGTTTCAAAGATTCATTGATGGTGATACTTCTTTGTTTATCTGCCTTGAGTAGTATTGCCTGCCAATAAACTTGCAATACTATTCTCTTTTCACGTATTCTGTATGCTCATGTTTGTAATTCTTGAAACTTAATTTATAATGTGCCTTATCGCGTGAACTTTACATTTGCAGGATATAGCATCAAAGATTACGGCTTTTTCACAGCAAGGACCCCTCTCAGTCTGTATTCTTTCTGCAAATGGTGCTGTCTATAATGTTACACTCCGCCAGTCTGGTGGTATGGTAAAATATGAGGTGATTTTTATCAATAAGAGATCCTTCTGATAAAATAAGCTTTATCTTGAATACAATCATCTGCTCGGGACCTTGGCATAGGTAGGAGTAGGGCTGCTGAAGTACAAACTTTCTAGACTTTCCTTTAATATAAAAAAGGCATTTCCTGTCTCTCTATGTTTGTGTGTGTGTATGCACAATGCCCATACAAATTTGTTTGTCTTTCTTCTTTTAGAGAATAATAATTGTCATACAAAACCAAAAATAAAGCTTAGCTGCCACCATTTGGAGGAAAAGCTAACGAACCACAAAAAGAAATTCGGTGTGAGAAGTATGCTTAAAGAGCATGAACTGTGAACAATATACATAGACACATGCATGTAATTACATGGTGTGAAAACCGTACATTGGAAATCCATATACCAGAAAACAACACCCACAAAATCATATGAGGTGATCTTGAGTCACTCATCTCATATTTACTGCTAGTTTATAGTCAAATTCTTAACTATCCATTTATACTAGCTAGTAAAATAAGGTTGAATTGAGAGAGGGAATAGATGAGTGCATATGTGAGAATGAGATCAAGGAAGAAGTTAAAGTTGGATAATTGGCATGTACAGGTTGTTGAGGTCAACTGAAGAATATAACCTGAAGCAAGCTAATACTGAGATGCAGCCATGAGTTGTCTGTTCTTTTTAGCTCCATAGGTTTTACCACTTTAGTTTACTTTCTGATAGCTAATGGTACCAGCTGAAATCTCAAAATTAAATGGCTATAGACACATGAAATGTTTGTCAAACCTAAATGGTCCATGGAATTTTAGCAGTTTGAATTATAATTACTTTTATCAGTTATGCACAATGTAGTTACGGAATACTTTTAATTGCAGGGACGATTTGAAATTATTTCTTTATCAGGTTCGTTCTTGGTTTCTGAAAATAATGGTAGTTGCAGCAGGTCTGGAGGATTAAATGTCTCATTGGCTGGGTCTGATGGTCGAGTAGTAGGTGGTGGAGTTGCAGGCACACTACATGCAGCAACACCAGTTCAAGTACATTTGTTACTTATTTTGTGTTTATGATTGGAAGGTTCATGTCTAATAACTAATTCTCATAAGCTGCATTCACATCCGAGAAGCCCAAGTAGTTTGTGTTTGAGGATTGATTCTGTTTAAATAGTTGCATCTCACCATGCAGCTGGGCATCAAGGGAGTCTCTTCTCATGGCATGACGTCAATGTTTTTCTTTCTTGTTTTATGACTGTTTTCTATCTCCTGCCAGGTCATCGTTGGCAGCTTTATTGGGGATGTGAAAACGCAGAACTCAGATATTTTGAGAACCGGACCTTCTTTCATACCAACATCGAATATGCAAAACTATGGTGCACCAGGGACAGCAGGTAGCTCTCCTTCGCATGCTGGCTCAAGTGAGTCCTTTGGATGAAAATGGCGGTAGCCCTCTTAATGGAGGGTCTGGGTTCTATAATAACTCGGGTACTCCATCTATGCATAATAACAATATGCATTTGAATCAGCAAATGAACTCACTTTGGCATGGCCACACTCAACAATGAGGATGCAAAGTAGCTGAATTAGCAGTTGAACGCTTCGGACATGGCCATCAATTTGGTGCATGTTCTTGCATATCACTTCCGAGAGAATTATGTTTCTTCTTAGATCAAGTTTTTATTTTTGTGGGTGTAGGTTTCAAGTTTTGTTCAACTTATTGAAAAATGAGTGGTTTAGAAGGGTAAAGAAGATGTGCACCTATTTCTTAGAGACTGGGTTGGTGCTGATTAGGTTTCAGATGTAAAACTCAATGTTTAAGGTTATGATTTATGAATATCAATGGAGTCCTCTCACTCGTAGTTTTCAATGGGTTGATAAAGCCTCAACATAAGAAATGGATTGCTCTTGCAGTTTAAGTGGCCCACTTGGCATGTTTTATTCAGACCAATGAAAACTGAGAAATATTTAACCACCAAAGCTAATCATTGTGTGACATGCGTTGCAGGCGCAGCAGATGGTTATATAATGACTTCATTCTTTATATTAATTTGTTTTTATCTCAATATAGTATACTTTAGGCATTTTCTTGTATATTTTGTTGATTGATGATATAATTTCATCTCTTAAGATTTTGTAATTTTACTCGTATGGTGTACTTTGGAACTTATATTAAGTGCTGTTGAGAAGTTCTTAGGACATCATTTCTTGGTATTTCAATCTTCATATTCATTTTCATGTATAGGTTCGGAAGAATAATATTTTACATATTAATGATCATGAATTAGATTTGGTAATAACTACTTCTATATTAATTTATGTATTTTGAGCACCATTAATCAAAGTCATTCAATTAAACAAGGGTACTTTTATTTATTATATCATCACTGTCATTTGGAAATAATTAAAAATAACAAACAACACAACAAGAAAGTTGTTGGAAATAATTAAGCTCGTTACTAGCCTTAATCAAACAAGGGGGGGTTAAAAATTTGTAATATACACGGAGGACTTGGTCAGCTCTTGTAATAAAAACATGTTGCACCCCATTTAATCTATGTCATTTACGTCGTTAAGCTAAGATCTTATCATCTTCTAACTAATATTTCGGCAAGTTTCTTGAGTTATTTCATCATCTTTGTTCTTTGCATCATCATTTTCGTTGCATTTTTAATATAATTAGTAGAAAATTTTCACCCAAACCGTAATTAAAAAACAGTATTGGCAAGAGAGGGTTTTTAAGCTTAATGAAGATACTGCTCGATGATTATGTTTTATTTTGTGGGCAAGTTGGTGTATTTTCTAATGATAAGGTACAAAAAATATGTATATATATGAAGTGACAGTTGGATATTGTGTAGATACCTCATTAATATATTTCTTATTATAAATATTCATGTTTGTAATTTTTTATAACTATCAATATTCGATTTATTGAGCGATTAATTTGGATTGAGTACTGTAGAGATCTATTTCTCAACCCAATATTTTCGTTTACAAAGTCACAATTTGAACCCTAAATTTACTTAAGGAATATCGGATAGATACCTTGTTAATATACTTCTTATTATAAATATCCATGCTGGTAATTGGTATAGTTGTGGGCGAGCATATTACTATTATTATTCCAGGAATTCTCTAAATTTGTTTCAATTAGTACTCAAGCTGCAATTAAAACAACATTAAGCACAATGAGAACAATATGTAAATCAAAGTGGAGATAAGAATAAATTCAGCTATTTTAATAAGTAATTCAATAAAAGTGAGTCCACTATTCAAAGAATACCTAACATGAATGGGGTTAAACAGGCTGGTGTAGATGATGAAGAAGAGGCTGTCATCGAAAGCAAGAAAGGAATCAGCATCAAACAACCACCATTATTTTATCACCATAGTAGCTTCAGAAGAAGCTTTCCAAGCCCTATTATTCTTAAAATTCCTCATGCTCTATCTGTAGACTTTATGATATAAATATATATTGGTTAAATCATCATCGCATGCATGGATATCTTTATTAAATAGAAATGGTCAAAAAAAGAAGAAGAAAAAAACATTTCCATATCTTCTGATACATTACTTACCCTAATGTTGGATGACCTTATTTGACAATTGCTAACTAAGAAGTTTTTCAATTCCCATGTATACCGCACATTAGCATGCATAAATATACAGGACGGACGCAAGATTTTATGCTAGGAGTGTGAGCTTTTAGAAAATCATATTAGAAATTTAGGAGTTATAGCTGGCATCCATCAACCCTGGAACTACTACCCTAAGGTTGTCTTAAGGGAGTCTGAGTAGACAAGCCACAAAATATACAAATTTGTTTCAATTATGTGAAGGGAGTGGAGCTGCGTACGAAGAAAAGTAAAAGCCAAATGAAACATGAATGCAAAAGTGATACATGCATGAGCGGAGTCAAATTACTAATATTGGACAAGAAGCTGAATTTTTTCGATGCAAACAATAAAAGCCAAACCAGTGCACGCATAGGAGGTCAAAAACGATGCATCTTGGACAAGAAATTGAATCTGTTTGTAAAGTCTGGAAAGTCAGCCAACTTGCGACGAGTTTTTGGATGGGATCCGGACATTTCTGAGTCAAGTTGTCTTCTAACAAATTGTCCTCCGTTCAGTTACCTTTCCAACGCATCTTGAAACGCATCAATCGGACATCAGGAACTCATGATACGTCCAATTTACTGAAGACTGCGCATGTAGAAAACTGGATACGGGATTTTGAAAAATTCAGCCCAAAAGCTAACATATAAGGCTTTGGACGAATTAAACTTAGCCCAATATATTTATTATCATTTAAATTGATGTTTTTAGGGTTTTATATACTTTAGGAACCAGCCACCCACCCTTATCAGCTTATCACTTGCCTTATCATCCTATTCCTTGCCACACAAGCACAAGGAGTTTAAAGGCTGTTATTTTTTTTTATTTTTAATTAGATTAGGTTTTCCTTGTTTTAGTAGAAGTTAAATTACTTTATCTATCATTCACCTATAAAAGGATGAAGCATCCATCATTGTAAGACAGATTTTCTTTGATTTATGAAATATTTAGTGAGTTTGTTTTTGCAAGTGCTGATTAGTTGTGCCTTCGCAGTCTTCTTCAACATAAGTTCGACGAGTTCTTGTGAGGGAGATCATCTTCACACTCTTGCTTGCCTAGATAATCGCGTCTAGGAGGGTGGGTTAGAGCCGCTTGAGGTTGCTTGCTTAGATAATTGAGTCTAAGAGGGTGCCGAGGACAAAACAACATCAACAATTCGCAAGCCGTCTTCATCTTCAACCTTCACACCATCTTACATAATTCCATAAACAAAACTGGATTTTCAGATTTGTTTTACCTATCTTCATCTTAATCTTTTCTCATTTTTTTATTTATATTCTTATTTCTTATCATCTAATCCTTCATCTTGTCTTTCTTTCTTTAAATTTCCAGCCTTGAATCTGAAAAATTCAAGAAAATCACTTCTCTTTTCTCTTGAATTTTCAGATCTGCCCAAACTTCCTTGATTGAGTCTAGTGCTCCTAGTTCTTGCAACAACTTGATTGAAGGCTTCCAAATCCAATATTGCGCTACTCTATCATTTGGTATCATATTTGGGACGATTCTTGACAAGAATTTTGGCGTTTTTGGGTGAAAAACTCGAAAATTAGGGAAAATTCGTCAAATTCAAACGAGCGAATTTTGAGCTGAAAATTTCCAGATCAGATCTACACCTTTGGAGGAGTCACCACATAAAATTTCAGAATTGTTTGACATCGGGAACACCTCGAACGAAGTAGATCAAGTTGTTGCAAAATTCTAGGGTTTTCGGGGTTTTTCTAATTTTCTTTCATTCTTAGCCATTAGTTTTCGTTTGTTTAGCTTTTATTGCTTCTTACACATCTTCTAACACCTTCTTGTTTCCTTGTGTTAGTAGGACTAAAAGTTGCATACTCTTCTTTCTCCTTGCAACTATAATTCTATTGGTGTCTAACATTTTCTTTGGACTCTTAAAGCAATTAGGATGTTTTATTCTCTTTTCAACACTCGTTATCGTATACCAATAAATATTTTTCGGTCACGATGTAAGATACAAGGTAATCTATGTTCTTTAATTATTGTTGGTGACAGTCGTGTAAACTTAGTGAGTAGCTTCATTGTTGATGCACTCGATCTACCATGCCAAGAACACCCTAAGCCGTATCATCTTCAAGGGTTTAATAGCGGACCAGATATGAAGGTAACCGAACGTTGTTTAATCTCTTTTACTCTTGGAAGCTATTGTGATGATGTATGGTGTGACGTGGTTCCTATGGAAGTCACCCACTTGCTATTAGGAAGACCTTGGAAAAATGATCGGGACGCTGTCCATCGAATCAATACAAGTAGATGAAGAAATAGCAAAAGCAAAAAAACAGTGTGAGAGGATAAAACGAAAAAGATTGGAAGCACAAAAGGCTGAATCAATTGACCACACAAAGGCAACCAACCATGAAGACATCCCAAAACCAGAACGTACACATGATTCTCTTCGTACTTCTACTTCTAGCATTTGTGCAAATGTTGATATTGGAGAAGAACCATCTCCCAAACAAAAGGATAGTGATAGTGAACACATTAGACAAGATGACAATGCTTCTAATCCCTCATGTGAAGTAGTAGGTCCACTTGCTATACTCTCATCACCTCCCCAGGAAGAAAGTAAGTGTAATTCTAACCCTTCATTTGATTTTTGTCCTATCATTCCGTTAGAAACACTTTCTCCTCTACAGAAATTGTACATTGATGATAAATTCTGTGAGAGGGATATGGGATGTGAGATACAAAAGACTGAGAGTAAAGAGGCCGAAAGTGAAAAAAGTCAAATTAATGGCCAAAAATTGGTGAGTGAAAATACATATGAGGTAAAAGTCACACAAAGCCCAAAAGAAAAAGACAAGAAAAAGAACGCGATGAGTGATTTTGTTTTGACTAATCCTTACAAATGTTCGAGTAGTAGTGCTGTCTTATTTTTTCAGGATTTTGTTGAACCATTGAGAGGAGCTCAATTAGATCACTCCACATACAACAAAGAAGCCTTTTAAATTGAAGTTGATGATTGTTCTCTCATTGCCGATTTAGATTCGAGGACGAATCCTTTTGAGGAGTGGGGGAATGATACATGCATGAGCGGGGTCAAATTACTAATATTGGACAAGAAGCTGAATTTGTTCGATGCAAACAATAAAAGCCAAAACAGTACACGCATAGGAGGTAAAAAATGATGCATCTTGGACAAGAAATTGAATCTGTTTGTAAAGTCTGGAAAGTCAGCCAACTTGCGACGAGTTTTTGGATGGGATCCGGGCATTTCTGAGTCAAGTTGTCTTCTAACAAATTGTCCGCCGTTCAGTTACCTTTCTAACGCATCTTGAAACGCATCAATCGGACATCAGGAACTCAAGATACGTCCAATTTACTGAAGACTGAGCATGCAGAAAACTGGATACGGGATTATTACGAGATTTTGAAAAATTCAGCCCAAAAGCTAACATATAAGGCTTTGGACGAATTAAACTTAGCCCAATATATTTATTATCATTTAAATTGATATTTTTAGGGTTTTATATACTTTAGGAACCAGCCACCCAGCCCTTATCAGCTTATCACTTGCCTTATCATCCTATTCCTTGCCACACAAGCACAATGAGTTTAAAGGCTGTTATTTTTTATTATTTTTAATTAGATTAGGTTTTCCTTATTTTAGTAGAAGTTAAATTACTTTATCTATCCTTCACCTATAAAAGGATGGAGCCTCCATCATTGTAAGACAGATTTTCTTTGATTTATGAAATATTTAGTGAGTTTGTTTTTGCAAGTGCTGATTAGTTGTGCCTTCGAAGTCATCTTCAACATAAGTTCGGCGAGTTTTTGTGAGGGAGATCATCTTCACACTCTTGCTTGCCTAGATAATCGTGTCTAGGAGGGTGGGTTAGAGCCGCTTGAGGTTGCTTGCTTAGATAATTGAGTCTCAGAGGGTGCCGAGGACAAAACAACATCAACAATTCGCAAGCCGTCTTCATCTTCAACCTTCACACCATCTTACATAATTCCATAAACAAAACTGGAATTTTCATATTTGTTTTACCTATCTTCTTCTTAATCTTTTCTCATCTTTTTATTTATATTCTTATTTCTTATCATCTAATCCTTCATCTTGTCTTTCTTTCTTTAAATTTCCAGCCTTGAATCTGAAAAATTCAAGAAAATCCCTTCTCTTTTCTCTTGAATTTTCAGATCTGCCCAAACTTCCTTGATTGAGTCTAGAGCTCCTAGTTCTTGCAACAACTTGATTGAAGGCTTCCAAATCCAAGATTGCGCTACTCTATCAAAAAGCAAAAAAACTCATGTTGGGAGAGTTATCAGATACCCTTCCCTGTGATGAATGAAACCTTGGCTCTTAATTCTTGCCACTCGTATAATTTTATACTACTATTTCATTCATCATGTCGTGAAAACAATGCAAACAGAGCACAATCCCATGTTACCAGATCCTGCAACATTTACTTTGGAATGCCCTTTTCTTGACAAGGAATATCTCTGTTGGCTTGGGTCTCTCTCCCTTTCTCTCTCTGTAGGAGATGAAAATTAAAGAACCCTAGTTGATTTGTTAGTAACACTAAAAATTCAGTGACTCATATTATCCAACAATGATACATCATCAAACCATGAACATGAGAAAGGACTATTTCCAGAAATCATAGATTCTAAAACAAGTAAAACAAAGATCAAAGGGGAAAAGGGAAACTAGAATTAACATCATCATCGCAGTAAGTGGTAGAAAAAGACGATTATAACTAGTCCATGAATTTCCTGACCTTTTATGATCCAAGAATCCCGACCTATCACCAATGAAAACTGCTTGAATTTGATACATGTATGGGGGGCTAAAATATTGCATTGTAGCCAAAGAGTTGAAGCTGTTTTATAAGTCTGGAATTTTAGCCGACTTGCATCAAATTTTCTGATGGGATCTGGGCACTTCTGAGTCTAGTCTCTTAGCTTTCCAATGCATCTTGAAACGTATCAATCCGACATAGGGAGCTCAAGTTATGTCCATTTTAGTGAAAACTGTTCGAGCAGAAATCTCTATACGGTTTTATCACGAGAAATATTATTTATTACGAATTTTCAATAATTTTATTGATTATTTGTACTTAAATTTAATCTAGGATTCTTTATGAAGATATTTAGATGATTTAGGATTAGATTTGTTATTTATTTATTAGTTTTTAGGTTAAATAAAATATGTTTATTTATTTTATTATTATCTTTACTTTTCCTAATTTAAGTTGAACTCTTCATTTGTAGCCTATTTAAAGGCATATTTGCTTCATTAATAAGAACAACATCATGAATTTATGAGTTGCAAAAACCTTTGGCCATGGGCCATTTTATTTTCAAGGTAGATAGATTTGCCTTGTTATTTTTCGTATCATAAGTCTTCTTCAACGTAAGTTCGTCAAGTTCTTGTAATGGAGATCATCTTCACACTCTTGCTTGCCTAGGTAATTGCATCTAGGAGAGTGGGTTAGAGCCGCTTGAGGTTGCTTGCTTAGATAATTGCGTCTAAGAGGGTGCCGAGGACAAAATATCCTACAACATCTATCTCGTCATCATCCATTCATCGGAGAGAGATTCGTGCCGCACATAGGTGTTTGCCTATTCTTTTGCGATTAGGAGGGTGCCAAGGACAAATCTATCCAACACCAAATGATCAAATTCATCCTATCTTGTTTTTACATCAAGATCATGCTTTATTATCGGTTTGCTGAACGTGGAGTTTGGGATTTTCTCAGATCATATTAGTGAGTTTGCTAGATTAATTGTGATCTAGAGGGTTCCTAGATTTTGAGGTAATTCTTGGAACTTGGCTTCCGTATCAATTGGTAATCAGAGCCTTGGTTTAGGTGTTTGAAATAATTATCTTTTACTGTTGTTTTAGTAGTTGAGAAAAAGAAAAAAATATATAATTCTCTATATAGATCCTAGTTTTAATATTTCATTCTTGGAGACATCTCAAGAGACTTGAAGGTTGTGATCAACAAATCTTAAGATTCGGGACGAATCGTTTTCAACAGGGGGAGAATGATACATGTATGGGGGGCTAAAATGATGCATTGTAGCAAAAGAGTTGAAGCTGTTTTATAAGTCTGGAATTTCAGCCGACTTACATCGAATTTTCGGATGGGATCTGGGCACTTCTGAGTCTACATGTCTTCTTTAAACATATTCGTCTGTCTCTTATCTTTCCAACGCATCAATCCGACATCGGGAGCTCAAGTTATGTCCATTTTAGTGAAGACTGTTCGAGCAAAAATCTCTATACGGTTTTATCACGGAAAATATTATTTATTACGAATTTTCAATAATTTTATTGATTATTTGTACTTAAATTTAATCTAGGATTCTTTATGAAGATATTTAGATGATTTAGGATTAGAATTGTTATTTATTTATTAGTTTTTTAGGTTAGATAAAATATGTTTATTTATTTTATTATTATCTTTACTTTTCCTAATTTAAGTTGAACTCTTCATTTGTAGCCTATTTAAAGACATATTTGCTTCATTAATAAGAACAACATCACGAATTTATTAGTTGCAAAATCCTTTGGCCATGGGCAATTTTATTTTCAAGGTAGATAGATTTGCCTTATTATTTTTCGTATCAGAAGTCTTTTTCAACGTAAGTTCGTCAAGTTCTTGTGATGGAGATCATCTTCACACTCTTGCTTGCCTAGGTAATTGCGTCTAGGAGGGTGGGTTAGAGCCGCTTGAGGTTGCTTGCTTACATAATCGCGTCTAAGAGGGTGTCGAGGACAAAATATCCTACAACATCTATCTCGTCATCATCCATTCATCGGAGAGCTTCGTGCCGTTTGCAGGTGTTTGCCTATTCAATTGCGATTAGGAGAGTGCCAAGGACAAATCTATCCAACACCGCCACCGTCAAATTCATCCTATCTCGTTTTCTACATCAAGATCATGCTTTATTATCGGTTTGTTGAACGTGGAGTTTGGGGTTTTCTCGGGTCATATTAGTGAGTTTGCTAGATTAATTGTGATCTAGAGGGTTCCTAGATTTTGAGGTAATTATTGGATCCTGGCTTCCGTATCAAGTGATATCAGAGCTACCCTTTGACTATTCGATTTTAAGCCGAGCACCCATGAGTGGGGTAGGCAGGATGGACAACTGTGACAAGGTGGCCCATCACGAATCTTAAGAGTTGTGATCACAACCTTCAAGTCTCCACGAGGTTGAATGGGGAGAAACTAGGATCTATGAGAAGAGGCGGGATATTTCATTAATCCCACACTACTAAAACAAAAGGGAGGTCTTGGGATATAAAACACCTAAACCAAGGCTGCACATCCTATTGACATGTCTTTTGGGAAGAGGGTAATGAATAAGTGACAAGTGGTATGGAAGCCAGCATCCAAGAATTACCTCAAAATCTAGGAACCCTCTAGATCACAATTAATCTAGCAAACTCACTAATATGATCCGAGAAAACCCCAAACTCCACGTTCAGCAAACCGATAATAAAGCATGATCTTGATGTAGAAAATGAGATAGGATGAATTTGACGGTGGCGGTGTTGGATGGATTTGATCTGGAAAGTTTCAGCTCAACATTCAATCGTTTGGTTTTGACGAATTTTCCCTAATTTTCGAGTTTTTGCCCAAAAACGCCAAAATTCTTGCCAAGAATCGTCCCAAATCTGATACCAAATGATAGAGTAGCACAATCTTGGATTTGGAAGCCTTCAATCAAGTTGTTGCATGAACTAGGAGCTCTAGACTCAATCAAGGAAGTTTTGGCAGATCTGAAAATTCAAGAGAAAAGGGAAGGGATTTTCTTGAATTTTTCAGATTCAAGGCTGGAAATTTAAAGAAAGAAAGATGAGATGAAGGATTAGATGATAAGAAATAAGAATATAAGTAAAAAGATGAGAAAAGATTAAGAAGAAGATAGGTAAAACAAATCTGAAAATTCCAGCTTTGTTTATGGAATTATGGAAGATGGTGTGAAGGTTGAAGATGCATATGGCTTGTGAATTGTTGATGTTGTTTTGTCCTCGGCACCCTCTTAGACTCAATTATCTAAGCAAGCAACCTCAAGCGGCTCTAACCCACCCTCCTAGACGCGATTATCTAGGCAAGCAAGAGTGTGAAGAAGATCTCCCTCACAAGAACTCGTCGAACTTATGTTGAAGAAGACTTTGAAGGCACAAGTAATCAGCACTTGCAAAAACAAACTCACTAAATATTTCATAAGTCAAAGAAAATCTCACTAAACACTCCAAGGAATAAATATTTAGCGAGGCAAGTAA
The DNA here is from genome assembly GCA_019671005.1 of Hibiscus mutabilis. Taxonomy (NCBI): domain Eukaryota; kingdom Viridiplantae; phylum Streptophyta; class Magnoliopsida; order Malvales; family Malvaceae; genus Hibiscus; species Hibiscus mutabilis. The sequence goes on from CM033715.1 coordinate 53,124,115, forward strand.
ACCGATCTCGTGCTCTTTAAAGACCTTCCTGCCACAAGTCAACAAGTTACAATCAGAGTTTAATCCTAACATTGGTCATAATTGTACTAGGAGTCCAATGAAAGGCTTGACACCAATTGAATATAGTTGCAAGAAAGAAGGATTAGAATGCAACTTTTAGTCCTACTCACACCAGAAAAGAGAAGGTGTTAAATTGCGTAATAGAAGAAAGAAAAAGCAAAACAAAGGAACTTAAGAAACTAAGAGTAGAAAAAAATTAGTAGAGAAAGATGATAACCCCAAAACCCAGAAACAACTTGAAGGAAGAAATCCAATGTTGAATCCACTTCAATGTGATGCTTATGGTGGTTGATGATGGTGATCTTGATGATTCTTGATGGTGGTTGGTGGCTAGGTATAAGCTTTCTCACTTTTCTTCACTTTTCTTTCTTTTGCTTTTCACCTTTTTAAATCTGAGTGTTTCAGGATGTCAGAAACGAGTAACGACGAAGAACCACATGAAGAGTGACTCTTCAAGAAGTTTTGAATACTCTCAATAAACTTGAACGGATTGTAACCTCTTTGGCAGCCAAGCTTGAGCACACTGATACAGTCGTAACCGCAATCACTCAAACCATTGGGAGATTAGAAACCACTGCAATTGCAAGCGATACTGAAGAACCTAGGCGTCCAAATCTTGTTCCCATTCAGAATAGATGCCAAAACCCCCTGCATGGGCACAATCCTCGCATAGAGCCGAGACGAGAAACAAACACCTTAGCCAAACCAAAACTCACTGTACCACCTTTTCAAGGAAGGCATGACCCTGATGCTTATTGTGACTGGGAAAATCGAGTTGATCTTCTATTCGAGTATTATCAATGCCCCGAAGAGGATCAAGTTCCACTGTTGACTCTCAAATTCACTGAATACGCATCCATTTGGTAATCAGAGCCTGATACTTTTCCGTATCAATTGGTAATCAGAGCCTTGGTTTAGGTTTTTGAAACAATTATCTTTTACTGTTGTTTTAGTAGTTAAGAAAAAAGAAAAAATATATAATTCTCTATATAGATCCTAGTTTTAATATTTCATTCCTGAAGACATCTTAAGAGACTTGAAGGTTGTGATCAACAACTCTTAATATTTGGGACGAATCGTTTTCAACAGGGGGAGAATGATACATGTATGGGGGGCTAAAATGATGCATTGTAGCCAAAGAGTTGAAGTTGTTTTATAAGTCTAGAATTTCAGTCAATTTGCATCGAATTTTCGGATGGGATCTGGGCACTTCTGAGTCTACATGTCTTCTTCAAACATATTCGTCTGTCTCTTAGCTTTCCAACGCATCTTGAAACACATCAATCCGACATCGGGAGCACAAGTTATGACCATTTTAGTGAAGACTGTTCGAGCAGAAATATCTATACGGTTTTATCACGGGAAATATTATTTATTACGAATTTTCAATAATTTTATTGATTATTTGTACTTAAATTTAATCTAGGATTCTTTATGAAGATATTTAGATAATTTAGGATTAGATTTGTTATTTATTTATTAGTTTTTTAGGTTAGATAAAATATGTTTATTTATTTTATTATTATCTTTACTTTTCCTAATTTAAGTTGAACTCTTCATTTGTAGCCTATTTAAAGGCATATTTGCTTCATTAATAAGAACAACATCATGAATTTATTAGTTGCAAAAACCTTTGGCCATGGGCCATTTTATTTTCAAGGTAGAGAGATTTGCCTTGTTATTTTTCGTATCAGAAGTCTTCTTCAACGTAAGTTCATCAAGTTCTTATGATGGAGATCTTCTTCACACTCTTGCTTGCCTAGGTAATTGCATCTAGGAGGGTGGATTAGAGCCGCTTGAGGTTGCTTGCTTAGATAATCGCGCCTAAGAGGGTGCCGAGGACAAAATATCCTACAACATCTATCTCGTCATCATCCATTCATCAGAGAGATTCGTGCCGTTTACAGGTGTTTGCCTATTCAATTGCGATTAGGAGAGTGCCTAGGACAAATCTATCCAACACCGCCACCGTCAAATTCATCCTATCTCGTTTTCTACATCAAGATCATGCTTTATTATCGATTTGTTGAATGTGGAGTTTGGGGTTTTCTCGGGTCATATTAGTGAGTTTGCTAGATTAATTGTGATCTAGAGGGTTCCTAGATTTTGAGGTAATTATTGGATCCTGGCTTCCGTATCAAGTGATATCAGAGCTACCTTTTGACTATTCGATTTTACGCCGAGCGCCCATGAGTGGGGTAGGCAGGATGGACAACTTTGACAAGGTGGCCCATCACGAGAGCGGAAGCTCGTGACGAGGGCGTCACGAGGTTGAGTGGGGGAGAGAATGTCACGCCTGGGAAGAGGCGGGTTCATTAATCCCACATCAGAAAGGAAAACGGAGGTCTTGGGATATAAATACGGTGGCACTGCACATCCTATCAGACATATCTTTTGGGAAGAGGGTAATGGCCCCGTGACAAGTGGTACGGAAGCCAGGATCCAAGAATTACCTCAAAATCTAGGAACCCTCTAGATCACAATTAATCTAGCAAACTCACTAATATGATCCGAGAAAACCCCAAACTCCACGTTCATCAAACCGATAATAAAGAATGATCTTGATGTAGAAAACGAGATAGGATGAATTTGACGGTGGCGGTGTTGGATAGATTTGATCTGGAAAGTTTCAGCTCAAAATTCAATCATTTGGTTTTGACGAATTTTCCCTAATTTTCGAGTTTTTTCCCCCAAAAACGCCAAAATTCTTGCCAAGAATCGTTCCAAATCTGATACCAAATGATAGAGTAGCACAATATTGGATTTGGAAGCCTTCAATCAAGTTGTTGCAAGAACTAGGAGCTCTAGACTCAATCAAGGAAGTTTTGGCATATCTGAAAATTCAAGAGAAAAGGGAAGGGATTTTCTTGAATTTTTCAGATTCAAGGCTGGAAATTTAAAGAAAGAAAGACAAGCTGAAGGATTAGATGATAAGAAATAAGAATATAAGTAAAAAGATGAGAAAAGATTAAGAAGAAGATAGGTAAAACAAATCTGAAAATTCCAGCTTTGTTTATGGAATTATTGAAGATAGTGTGAAGGTTGAAGATGGCTTGTGAATTGTTGAAGTTGTTTTGTCCTCGGCACCCTCTTAGACTCAATTACCTAAGCAAGCAACCTCAAGCGGCTCTAACCCACCCTCCTAGACGTGATTATGTAGGCAAGCAAGAGTGTGAAGATGATCTCCCTCACAAGAACTCATCGAACTTATGTTGAAGAAGACTTCGAAGGCACAAGTAATCAGCACTTGCAAAAACAAACTCATTAAATATTTCATAAGTCAAAGAAAATCTCACTAAACACTCCAAGAAATAAATATTTAACAAGGCAAGTAAACCGATCTCGTGCTCTTTAAAGACCTTCCTGCCACAAGTCAACAAGTTACAATCAGAGTTTAATCCTAACAATGAGTCTTAATTGTACTAGGAGTCCAATGAAAGGCTTGACACCAATTGAATATAGTTGCAAGAAAGAAGGATTGGAATGCAACTTTTAGTCCTACTCACACCAGAAAAGAGAAGGTGTTAAATTGCATAATAGAAGAAAGAGAAAGCAAAACAAAGGAACTTAAGAAACTAAGAGTAGAAAAAAATTAGTAGATAAAGATTATAACCCCAAAACCCAGAAACAACTTGAAGGAAGAAATCCAATGTTGAATCCACTTCAATGTGATGCTTGTGTTGGTTGATGATGGTGATCTTGATGATTCTTGATGGTGGTTGGTGGCTAGGTATAAGCTTTCTCACTTTTCTTCACTTTTCTTTCTTTTCCTTTTCACCTTTTTAAATCTGATTGTTTTAGGATGTCAGAAACGAGTAACGACGAAGAACCACATGAAGTGACTCTTCAAGAAGTTTTGAATACTCTCAATAAACTTGAACGGATTGTAACCTCTTTGGCAGCCAAGCTTGAGCACACTGATACAGTCGTAACCGCAATCACTCAAACCATTGGGAGATTAGAAACCACTGCAATTGCAAGCGATACTGAAGAGCCTAGGCGTCCAAATCTTGTTCCCATTCAGAATAGACGCCAAAACCCCCTGCATGGGCACAATCCTCGTGATACATGCATGAGCAGGGTTAAATTACTCATATTGGACAAGAAGCTGAATTTGTTCGATGCAAACAATAATGGCCAAAACAATGCACGCATAGGAGGTCAAAAACGATGCATCTTGGACAAGAAATTGAATCTGTTTGTGAAGTCTGGAAAGTTAGCTAAATTGCAACGAGTTTTCGGATAGGATCCAGGCATTTTTGGGTTGAGTTGTCTCCTAAAAAATTGTCCGTCATTCAGTTACCTTTCCAACGCATCTTGAAACGCGTCAATCGGACATCGGGAACTCAAGATACGTCCAATTTACTGAAGATTGCGCATGCAGAAAACTGGATACGGGATTATTACGGGATTTTGTAAAATTCAGCCCAAAAGCTAACATATAAGGCTTTGGACGAATTAAACTTAGCCCAATATATTTATTATCATTTAAATTGATGTTTTTAGGGTTTTATATACTTTAGGAACCAGCCACCCAGCCCTTATCAGCTTATCACTTGCCTTATCACCCTATTCCTTGCCACACAAGCACAAGGAGTTTAAAGGCAATTATTTTATTGTTATTTTTAATTAGACTAGGTTTTCCTTGTTTTAGTAGAAGTTAAATTACTTTGTCTATCCTTCACCTATAAAAGGATGAAGCCTCCATCATTGTAAGACAGATTTTCTTTTATTTATGAAATATTTAGTGAGTTTGTTTTTGCAAGTGCTGATTACTTGTGCCTTCGAAGTCTTCTTCAACATAAGTTCGACGAGTTTTTGTGAGGGAGATCATCTTCACACTCTTGCTTGCCTAGATAATCACGTCTAGGAGGGTTGGTTAGAGCCGCTTGAGGTTGCTTGCTTAGATAATTGCGTCTAAGAGGGTGCCGAGGACAAAACAACAACAATAAATCGCAAGCCATCTTCACCTTCAACCTTCACACCATCTTCCATAATTCTATAAACAAAGCTGGAATTTTCAGATTTGTTTTACCTTTCTCTTTTACAATCTTTTTATGTATATTCTTATTTCTTATCATCTAATCCTTCATCTTGTCTTTCTTTCTTTAATTTTCCAGCCCCAAATCTGAAATTTTCAAGAAACCCCCAAATAGTTTCTCTTGAATTTTTAGATCTGCCCATACTTTCCTTGATTGAGTCTAGAGCTCCTAGTTCTTGCTACAACTTGATTGAAGGCTTCCAAATCCAAGATTGGGCTACTCTATCATTTGGTATCAGAGTTGGGACGATTCTTGACAAGAATTTTGGCTTTTTGGGTGAAAAACTTGAAAATTAGGGAAAATTCGTTAAATTCAAACGAGCGGATTTTGAGCTGAAAATTTCCAGATCATATCTACACCTTTGGAGGAGTCACCACATAAAATTTTAGAATTTTTTGACATCGGGAACACCTCGAACGAAGTAGATCAAGTTGCTGCAAAATTCTAGGGTTTTCGGGGGTTTTCTAATTTTCTTTTATTCTTAGCCATTAGTTTTCGTTTGTTTTAGCTTTTATTGCTTCTTACACATCGTCTAACACCTTCTTGTTTCCTTTGTGTTAGTAGGACTAAAAGTTGCATACTCTTCTTTCTCCTTGCAACTATAATTCTATTGGTGTCTAACATTTTCTTTGGATTCTTAAAGCAATTAGGATGTTTTATTCTCTTTTCAACACGCGTTATCGTATACCAATAAATATTTTTTGGTCACGATGTAGGATACAAGGTAATCTATGTTCTTTAATTATTGATGGTGGTAGTCGTGTAAACTTAGTGAGCAGCTTCATTGTTGATGCACTCGATCTACCATGCCAAGAACACCCTAAGCCGTATCATCTTCAAAGGTTTAATAGCGGACCGGATATGAAGGTAACCGAACGTTGTTTAATCTCTTTTACTCTTGAAAGCTATTGTGATGATGTGTGGTGTGACGTGGTTCCTATGGAAGTCACCCACTTGCTATTAGGAAGACCTTGGAAAAATGATCGTGGCGCTGTCCATCGAATCAATACAAATGGATACTCGGTTGTGCACCCAGAAGCTCTCGTTTGCTACAATAGAGCCGGAAAAAGTAGATGAAGAAACAGCGAAAGCAAAAAAACAGTGTGAGAGGATAAAACGAAAAAGATTGGAAGCACAAAAGGCTGAATCAATTGACAACACGAATGCAACCGACCACGAAGACATCCCAAAACCAGAAGGTACACATGATTCTCTTCTTACTTCTACTTCTAGCATTTGTGCAAATGTTGATATTGGAGAAGAACCATCTCCCAAACAAAAGGATAGTGATAGTGATAGTGATAGTGAACACATTAGACAAGATGACAATGATTCTAATCCCTCAGGTGAAGTAGTAGGTCCACTTGCTATTCTCTCATCACCCCCCACGAAGAAAGTAAGTGTAATTCTAACCCTTCATTTGATTATTATCCTATCATTCCGTTAGAAATACTTTCTCCTCTACAGAAATTGTACATTGATGATAAATTTTGTGAGAGGGATATGGGATGTGAGATACAAAAGACTGAGAGTAAAGAGGCCGAGAGTGAAAAAAGTCAAATTAATGGCCCAAATTTGGTGAGTGAAAATACATATGAGGTAAAAGTCACACAAAACCCAAAAGAAAAAGACAAGAAAAAGAACGCGACGAGTGATTTTGTTTTGACTAATCATTACAAATGTTCGAGTAGTGTTATCTTATCTTTTCAGGATTTTGTTGAACCATTGAGAGGAGCTCAATTAGATCACTCCACATACAACAAAGAAGCCTTTTCAATTGAAGTTGATGATTGTTCTCTCATTGCCGATTTAGATTCGAGGACGAATCCTTTTGAGGAGTGGGGGAATGATACATGCATGAGCAGGGTTAAATTACTCATATTGGAAAAGAAGCTGAATTTGTTCGATGCAAACAATAATGGCCAAAACAATGCACGCAGAGGAGGTCAAAAACGATGCATCTTGGACAAGAAACTGAATCTGTTTGTGAAATCTGGAAAGTCAGCTAAATTGCAACGAGTTTTCGGATGGGATCCAGGCATTTTTGGGTTGCGTTGTCTCCTAACAAATTGTCCGTCATTCAGTTACCTTTCCAACGCATCTTGAAACGCGTCAATCGGACATCGGGAACTCAAGATACGTCCAATTTACTGAAGATTGCGCATGCAGAAAACTGGATAGGGATTATTACCGGATTTTGTAAAATTCAGCCCAAAAGCTAACATATAAGGATTTGGACGAATTAAACTTAGCCCAATATATTTCTTATCATTTAAATTGATGTTTTTAGGGTTTTATATACTTTAGGAACCAGCCACCCAGCCCTTATCAGCTTATCACTTGCCTTATCACCATATTCCTTGCCACACAAGCACAAGGAGTTTAAAGGCTATTATTTTATTATTATTTTTAATTAGACTAGGTTTTCCTTGTTCTAGTAGAAGTTAAATTACTTTGTCTATCCTTCACCTATAAAAGGATGAAGCCTCCATCATTGTAAGACAGATTTTCTTTGATTTATGAAATATTTAGTGAGTTTGTTTTTGCAAGTGCTGATTACTTGTGCCTTCGAAGTCTTCTTCAACATAAGTTCGACGAGTTCTTGTGAGGGAGATCATCTTCACACTCTTTCTTGCCTAGATAATCACGTCTAGGAGGGTGGGTTAGAGCCGCTTGAGGTTGCTTGCTTAGATAATTGCGTCTAAGAGGGTGCCGAGGACAAAACAACAACAATAAATTGCAAGCCATCTTCACCTTCAACCTTCACACCATCTTCCATAATTCTATAAACAAAGCTGGAATTTTCAGATTTGTTTTACCTTTCTCTTTTGCAATCTTTTTATGTATATTCTTATTTCTTATCATCAAATCCTTCATCTTGTCTTTCTTTCTTTAATTTTCCAGCCCAAATCTGAAATTTTCAAGAAACCCCCAAATAGTTTCTCTTGAATTTTCAGATCTGCCCATACTTTCCTTGATTGAGTCTAGAGCTCCTAGTTCTTGCTACAACTTGATTGAAGGCTTCCAAATCCAAGATTGCGCTACTCTATCATTTGGTATCAGAGTTGGGACGATTCTTGACAAGAATTTTGGCTTTTTGGGTGAAAAACTTGAAAATTAGGGAAAATTCGTTAAATTCAAACGAACGGATTTTCAGCTGAAAATTTCCAGATCATATCTACACCTTTGGAGGAGTCACCACATAAAATTTTAGAATTTTTTGACATCGGGAACACCTCGAACGAAGTAGATCAAGTTGCTGCAAAATTCTAGGGTTTTCGGGGTTTTCTAATTTTCTTTCATTCTTAGCCATTAGTTTTCGTTTGTTTTAGCTTTTATTGCTTCTTACACATCTTCTAACACCTTCTTGTTTCCTTTGTGTTAGTAGGACTAAAAGTTGCATACTCTTCTTTCTCCTTGCAACTATAATTCTATTGGTGTCTAACCTTTTCTTTGGATTCTTAAAGCAATTAGGATGTTTTATTCTCTTTTCAACACACGTTATCGTATACCAATAAATATTTTTCGGTCACGATGTAGGATACAAGGTAATCTATGTTCTTTAATTATTGATGGTGACAGTCGTGTAAACTTAGTGAGCAGCTTCATTGTTGATGCACTCGATCTACCATGCCAAGAACACCCTAAGCCGTATCATCTTCAAGGGTTTAATAGCGGACCGGATATGAAGGTAACCGAACGTTGTTTAATTTCTTTTACTCTTGGAAGCTATTGTTATGATGTGTGGGAAAATCGAGTTGATCTTCTATTCGAGTATTATCAATGCCCCGAAGAGGATCAAGTTCCACTGTTGACTCTCGAATTCACTGAATACGCATCCATTTGGTAATCAGAGCCTGATACTTTTCCGTATCAATTGGTAATCAGAGCCTTGGTTTAGGTGTTTGAAACAATTATCTTTTACTGTTGTTTTAGTAGTTAAGAAAAAAAGAAAAAAATATATAATTCTCTATATAGATCCTAGTTTTAATATTTCATTCCTAGAGACATCTTAAGAGACTTGAAGGTTGTGATCAACAACTCTTAAGATTCGGGACGAATCGTTTTCAACAGGGGAGAATGATACATGTATGGGGGACTAAAATGATGCATTGTAGCCAAAGAGTTGAAGCTGTTTTATAAGTCTAGAATTTCAGGCAACTTGCATCGAATTTTCGGATGGGATCCGGTCACTTCTGAGTCTACATGTCTTCTTCAAACATATTCGTCTGTCTCTTAGCTTTCCAACGCATCTTGAAACGCATCAATCCGACAACGGGAGCTCAGGTTATGTCCATTTTAGTGAAGATTGTTCGAGGAGAAATCTCTATACGGTTTTATCATGGGAAATATTATTTATTACGAATTTTCAATAATTTTATTAATTATTTGTACTTAAATTTAATCTAGGATTCTTTATGAAGATATTTAGATGATTTAGGATTATATTTGTTATTTACTTATTAGTTTTTTAGGTTAGATAAAATATGTTTATTTATTTTATTATTATCTTTACTTTTCCTAATTTAAGTTGAACTCTTCATTTGTAGCCTATTTAAAGGCATATTTGCTTCATTAATGAGAACAACATCATGAATTTATGAAGTTGCAAAAACCTTTGGCCATGGGCCATTTTATTTTCAAGGTAGATAGATTTGCCTTGTTATTTTTCGTATCAGAAGTCTTCTTCAACGTAAGTTCGTCAAGTTCTTGTGATGGAGATCATCTTCACACTCTTGCTTGCCTAGGTAATTGCGTCTAGGAGGGTGGGTTAGAGTCGCTTGAGGTTGCTTGCTTAGATAATCGCGTCTAAGAGGGTTCCAAGGACAAAATATCCTACAACATTTATCCCGTCATCATCCATTCATCGGAGAGATTCGTGCAGTTTGCAGGTGTTTGCCTATTCAATTGCGATTAGGAGGGTTCCAAGGACAAATCTATCCAACACCGCCACCGTCATATTTATCCTATCTCGTTTTCTACATCAAGATCATGCTTTATTATCGGTTTGTTGAACGTGGAGTTTGGGGTTTTCTCGGATCATATTAGTGAGTTTGCTAGATTAATTGTGATCTAGAGGGTTCCTAGATTTTGAGGTAATTATTGGATCCTGGCTTCCGTATCAAAGTGGCTGTGGGATAATTTTCAAAATTTACCCGCTGACGCGAATGAAGTTGTAAGGAGGGTATAATTTTTTTAAAATATTTAGTTTTGAAATAATAAAAATCTCTACATATGGTAATATTTTTTTCCTATTATAGGCATATGCTCACGCTCATATTTTGTAAATGATCGGTGGAGTATTGATGTCTGACAAATCCCGCAACAAAGTTCACACGATCTAGTTACGACATTTAGAGGATTTTGAAGATGCCGGTAAACTGAGCTGGGGGTTTGTAGTTTTGGCATGTCTGTTTAGGGAGCTGTGCAAGAACACCAATCCGGACAAGTGTCAGATTGGAGGTTTTTGATGTTGCTCCAGTTCTGGGCATGGTGGAGAATGTCGTTTTTACGGCTTCAGCTTAGGGAGCCTACTCCATATGTTTTTTCGCTGGGATTAGATGTGAGAAAGGAGTTTTATTCTAATATACGAATTTGTATAATTAAAATTTAATTCTCTAATAAACGTATTTAATTCTTATACATCTTGTTTTGTAGGTGGACCGGTCCTTTAACTCAAGTTGGTGTTGCTCGCGGTCTGGACCTTATCTGATAGGATATTGAGAATCAATCCGCAAATAATCAGGTAACACTTTGGTGTATTTATATATAATTTATTATATATTTAAGTTTAATTATAAATATTTTACAATTTTTATGGACACCGTACGAGGATTCGAAAGTGCACGAGTGCATCCCGAAATTTTTGGATGAGAAGAAGCAACTTTGGATGGCCATTGTACCAGTCGCCCGATACGCCGTAGTTGAGTGGCATCCAATTGACCGCGTCTTACGGCAGTTTGGTTATTTCCAACGTATCCCAATGACGCCTCCAAACCTGGACGAGTTGGATAAACTCACTCGACAGGGGAAACCCGAGGTAATATTTATGTATATTTTGAATTTTTTGTTACCTCAAACGGAAGTCGCATCTAAAAAGAATAATAATTTTTTGTATGATAGGTTGATTGGTCGGTGTATCACCAAACTTATGTCGCTCACTGAAGGGACAGTGCGAACCCACGATGGCAACCCCCAGCGTGATTACCGTATGTTTGATACGATGGTCAGCCATGACTACAACGAGTGGTTTATGGCCAATGGGAAGCCATTTATTTTGACTCTAGAAGAACGAGCATGAGTCTTTCGGTGTCAGCAACACAACCACCTACCATTTTAGCGTACGAGGGGAGCACGAAACACCTCTGGCGATGCATCATCATCGACAACCACCTACCAATGCGGGCACAGAACTTCAATAGATCAATGCAGTCATCGTTCCAATCGGGCCCTAGTCCGAGCGTAGGTTGTTTCACGCCTTCTATGTTAGACCCCTATGCTTAGTTTGCGGCGATGATGAGTGGGCCTCCAGCTCTCGTCCAGCCTACGCGCCCTCAAGTACTGGTGGATGCTCTCGTCCAGCTCTCGTCTAACAAATGCCACCGCAGTCCCTTTTTTTACCTTAGCAGGCCCGGAGGAACGAGTGGTACTGTTGGAGGTGCAACCGAGAATGATGGTGATGATGATGATGATGACAACGACGACAGGGATGAGGATGAGCCCATTCAAGATACTCGCCCCCGACGCAATCCCGATCAAACTCGCCATTCACCGCGTTGGGGTGTCATCATTGATCGGGGTTAGAATTAGAAGTTGTATTCCAACTCGGACTTGACAGTTGATAATGCATAGCAATTATTGTATGTTGATGCTGGCCATTGTTTTGATCGGTACCTCGAAATCTACAAAGCTGCATCTTCATCTGTCATGTCTAGGGTTACAGCTTTTGGTAGGGTGTGAGATACAATAAAATAGGTGTTCTATTATGTTCTTTCTAAGGATGTAAATAAGATTATGTTGAAATGTAAGTTTTATTTTGTTGATTTTGCAGAAATTAAAATTTATTTATTGTTCGTTTAGTTTACATTTACGAACACAAAAGTTTTCGTAATTGGGGGAGTACACCAACCTGAAAGTACTAAGCCTAGTTAAAATGAATGGATGAGGAATCTGATGCACTGTCCTCGTAGTCCGTACTGATGTTAGATGCTAGGTTTAGTTCCTCCATTATTTGTTCTTTCTCCTGCCGCCTCCTATAATTTCGCGTTGAGACTGCGTCTTCATCTTCAAAATTGTGGGCCTTCGATTCTGTAGTTCATGAACTGGGGCCCTCATCAAATTGTACAGTCAGTTTGATGTTTGTACCCATAACACGTTTATACGACCGAAACATCTTGCGCATATCTTTCTCAGTAGATATTTTTAGCATGTAATGTTCTTCTAGGCCGGGCTCAACGACTGACATTTTGACAAGCAGGGCAGAAATTTTGTTGCTTGTATATTCCCTAACCCGCATTGCAATCAACTGAAACAAAAGCATATTTTGTGACTTTCTCGTCGAAAGATATGTAGGTGTACGTTCCAAAGTAGAAAACGGTAGCGGAGAATCAGGTCATACTTTATATTCCAGCTACCAATGAACCTAAATTTGCTTTAAGAATATGTCGTTCTTATAAGATCAAGTCCGGGGGTATATATATACCACAGTGAGTTGGTTGCAGAACTTGCACCCCCTGGAACACGAGTTTGGCTGACTCCTTGTTGGGAGAACTTTTCCACAAAACGCAAGTTTCCCTGACACGTCAAGAATCATGCAAACCTGGAGTAACCCGTGTTCTACATACCGCGAGTTTTTCTTCTCAAACGACCCATCTAGCCTGATAAAATGAAGGAGGGGTTAAGTCGCTTTGAAGAGAAAAAAGATAGCTTCGTACAAACGTTCAAAGCAATTTGTGTGCAAAGAAGAAAGACAGCTTCGCTTTCTCAACAAACTATGGAAAAAAAGTGGTTGCTCTTGTTCACTATGATGGTGAGATGATCCCTGATGTTGAACTTAGTGTCATATTCTAGTCTCCCAACAATGTCACGCTAAAGATTTCGAGGGGAGTATCATATGAAAGGCTTAAGTGATCCGTAACGAGGAAGGTTCCACATACTTCCGGGACGGAGTTACAGGCATTAAGGTATCGACTACCTACGTCGCTAGATCCTTTGTATTTCACAATATTCGATGTTCGTGACGACGGAGATATGGAAATGATGATCGATACCCATACCCAGTATTCTATGGGATGTCCCTTAAAGCTTTTTGTAACATTTTCTAAATGAAATGTCATATTCCAAAGCGTCGTGCCAAATTGGGTACGAGCAAATCTTGACTTCAACCTAAATGCTCATAGTCCAACATCAAGTTCGCGACAAGGCTTCAACTTACTAAGTACGGGCAATGACCAGGCTTCATCATCTTCTAACTCGAGGCAAAGGCATTCTTCTGTAGGAAGGTTCGATTTTGACCTAAACATGCCGTCAACCTAGCACTCAACGTATAATCCATACAGTGCAGGTGTAGGGCCTTCATCATCTATGGGGCCGTCCAACTTGGAAGAGTTTAACCCGTTCGATGACTTCTCTTCCGGATGGCACTCGACTTATATCCGGACATACGACTGTCATCATCTATGGGGACGTCATACCATGAAGAGTTTTACCAGTTTGGTGACTTTTCTTTAGGACATCACTCAATTTATATCCCCAATGAGGCAAACACAATTGATTTCTCATCGATGGGGAGACATTCGTGTGCTACTGATGTCGACCTACATATTGGACGTAGGCCTCATCACTAATCTCTTGATCAGGTTCTGGTTGCAAAACCTTGTAGGGTACATGTCGGCGATGAATCAAAATTATATAGTTTTGAAGGGTATAATTCTAATGAGGAACCGCTGAGGGAGCTCGGGCCCGAAGGTGATGAGATGGGTTTATTTCTAGAAGAACCAGCCGACCTTAACGAGCTTGTGAATGCCCGAGGATGTTGCAGACGATGTTCCAGAGGATGTTGCAGAGGAAGAACCTATGGAAGTTTTTACACCGGGCAGGTTTATTGGAACTGACAGTAGCATTGCGTATTACGATCCACCATCCCACTTCACAATAGTGGATATAGAAGGATTCTGCACTACAGAACTCCTACAATTGGAGCAGTTCAACGAACGAAATAACGGTGAACTACATGTTGGGATGGTCTTCAGGACCAAGAACTGGCGGAGGCTGCCATCAAGCATTACAACATACACAACTCAGTTACGAGCACCGCCAGGAAAACTGAAGGGGACAAATATATTACTGAATGCCCCTACAAGTACGACGAATATAATTGGAGGGTTCGCGTATCACGTTTGAAGAGGATGAACAACCTGTGGCAGATAATGAGATGCGACGGACCTCATACATGCTCCGTGGCAAGCCTTAATCAAGACCATCCTAACTTGGATGTGCACATGCTCCCTGATCATATCCTGCCACTTGTGAGAGCAAATTCATGAGTATTTGTACCGGTATGTATAGCCTCGATCAAACAACATTTCACATACACAGTTAAATACGATAAGGCGTGGTTTGCAAGATATTGTGCCATCCAACAACTGTATGGGTAGTGGGAGGAATCCTACAACGAGTTGCGAACGTGGCTGAACGTGATGCAGAAATACAACCCAAGAACGATTGTACAACTAGAGACAAAGGCTAGATACTACAATGATTGAGTTGTACCTGGGGAGTACGAATTTTTCTACCTCCTTTGTACATTTCTGCAGTGCTTTAAGGCATTTCGCCATTGCAAGCTAATGTTGCAGATCAACGGCACATTCTTGTATGGAAGATACACCCAGATCTTACTTATGGCGGTTGCACAAGATGGTAACAGAAAATGCATTCCAGTGGCGTTTGCAATTGTTGAAAAGGAAGATATCCCTTCGTGGATGTTTTTCCTCACCAACCTGCGTACTCATGTCTTACGCTGAGTCCTACGAGAAAGAGAAGACGGTATTTGTGTTATTTCAGATAGAGGCCCAGGGATCTGGGCATCAATCCAACATTTGGGACCGTCTTGGGAACCTCCGAATATTTATCATCAGTACTGTCTACGGCACATTGCTGCAAATTACTACTAGAAGTACAAGAATAATGATGAGCATATAATGGTTCTTCATATAGGTATGCCATCCAATGTCGTTTCATTTTATTTACTGTTGCTTTTATTATTATTTATTGTTAACTATTCCATCTGTTACTGAATAGGCAACACACACAGGGTTCATGAAGTTGAGGAGCTGCTGGAAGAGTTGCGCGTAAGAAATCCAGCTGGATATGGCTATCTTCTTGAAATCCTGAGGGAGAAATGGCTGCGATGTTATGATGAGGGTCACCGATATGGTTACATGACGACGAACTTGGCTGAGGCAATCAATTCGTCTCTGAAGGGAACACACCATTTGCCTATCACATCCGTTGTGAAGGTGATATATTATCGACTTGCTACCCTTTTCGCAACCCTCGGAAAATAAGCTACGAACTGGATGACATGTGGCCATAGGTTCTATCCAGATCTCCAGCAAAAATTTCAAATATACTATCAGCAGGCAAACGCGATGAGTGCCATATCTTTCTCTCGGTACTAAAATCGCTTCACGGTTACTCAATTTTTGCGACCACTAGAAGGAATTATGCAGCACGACTACGTTGTTAATCTACAAGAGAGAAGATGAAAGAGTAGCGCAAATTCGAATAAAGAGAAAAACAAAACAAACCAAAATAAAGAACAAATCTAAAAATTCAGATTTGCTTATGGTGGTGGCGTCAATGGAGGAAGCTTGAATATGTGGAGATGGCGTGATGAATTGATAGTTGTTGTTTTGTCCTCGGCACCCTCTTAGACACAATTATCTAAGCAAGCAACCTCAAGCGGCTCTAACCCACCCTCCTAGATGCAATTACCTAGGCAAGCAAGAGTGTGAAGATGATCTCCCTCACAAGAACTCGACGATCTTATGTTGAAGATGGCTTCTAGACAAGTTTAGCGAACACCTGCAAACTCAAAGAATACTAAAATCTCCAAAGAGAACTTTTTACTAATCAATGAAAACTGAATTATAATGTGGGTGAAGCCTCCTTTATATAGGCCATGGAGAAGTTTTAATCCTACTAAACTTAGGAATTAAATACAATAAATAAATGCTAAAATCTAATCTCCTAATTAGATAAGTAACTTCTAATAATAAATAAATGATAAAAAATAAAATCTTAATTAAATAAATCTGATCCTAATAGATATTACAGAATCCTATGTTGATTTAAATTACAAATAATCAAATAAAATCTTGAAAATTCGTAATTATCCAAAAATCCCGTATAGGAATTTTTGCATGCGTTGTCTTCGCTAAAATAGACGTATCTTGAGATCCAGATGTTCGATTGAGGCGTTTCAAGATGCGTTGGAAAGTTAATTTGCAGCCGGACAAGTTTTAAGAAGACATGTTGACCCATAAATGCCTGGATCCCATCCAAAAATGCTTCGCAAGTTGACTGATGTTTCTAACTTGCAAAGCAGTTTCAACTTCTTTTCCAAGATGATTATTTTGACCTTCGTCGGTGTTTGTCGTTTGATGATCATCTTGAATCGTAATAGTAGGTTCGTCACTGGAAACAAACACACTACTTATAATTTCTTCCTCATCAATAGGCAAGGTTAAACTCTCGATGATATAGTCTTCCTCATGTTCTTTAGAAGAACAAATTTCTTGATCATGCTCCGGATCACGGATTTCAATATCATTAGAAGACATGAATTCAGACAACATATCTCTCAAAATTTTTTCTTGAAAATCAAACTTATCTGGACAATCATACCCTGAATGATCTAGTCGACAACAATAATGACATCGAGTCCCCAAAAGGGTAAAATCCAATACGTTGCTCAATGACATCCTCAAGAACGACCTAAATCCGATACCAAATGATAGAGTAGCGCAAATTCGAATAAAGAAAAAAACAAAACAAACCAAAATAAAGAACAAATCTAAAAATTCAGATTTGCTTATGGTGGTGGCGTCAATGGAGGAAGCTTGAATATGTGGAGATGGCGTGATGAATTGATAGTTGTTGTTTTGTCCTCGGCACCCTCTTAGATACAATTATCTAAGCAAGCAACCTCAAGCGGCTCTAACCCACCCTCCTAGAATTACCTAGGCAAGCAAGAGTGTGAAGATGATCTCCCTCACAAGAACTCGATGATCTTATGTTGAAGATGGCTTCTAGACAAGTTTACCGAACACTTGCAAACTCAAAGAATACTAAAATCTCCAAAGAGAACTTTTTACTAATCAATGAAATCTGAATTACAATGTGGGTGAAGCCTCCTTTATATAGGCCATGGAGAAGTTTTAATCCTACTAAACTTAGGAATTAAATACAATAAATAAATGCTAAAATCTAATCTCCTAATTAGATAAGTAACTTCTAATAATAAATAAATGATAAAAATAAAATCTTACTTAAATAAATCTGATCCTAATAGATATTGCAGAATCCTATGTTGATTTAAATTACAAATAATCAAATAAAATCTTGAAAATTCGTAATTATCCAAAAATCCCGTATTAATCCCGTATAGGAATTTCTGCATGCGATGTCTTCGCTAAAATAGATGTATCTTGAGATCCAGATGTCCGATTGAGGCGTTTCAAGATGCCTTGGAAAGCTAATTTGCAGCCGGACAAGTTTTAAGAAGACATGTTGACCCATAAATGTCTGGATCCCATCAAAAAATGCTTCACAAGTTGACTGATGTTTCTAACTTGAAAAGCAGTTTCAACTTCTTTTCCAAGATGATTATTTTGACCCCTCTCATGCTCGTATCAGAAGATGCGATTGTGGAGTCTTCCAGACATTCAAGTACCCGTGCGTGCACGTCTTCGTTGCATGTGCATCCGTTCATTTGGACGCAATGACACTCGTTGATCCTGTATACTGACTTGAAAACATTTTCAAGGTATACCGATTTGAGTTTCCTCTGATCGGAAATGGCGGTGATCGTGATACGTTTGATAATGAACCAAAAATATGGCCAAATGAATCCCTCCAACGGAACAATAAAGGTCACCCAAAGTCAAGTAGGATTCACTGCGCCGAGGATATGGTTCCTAGAGAACGGATCGGCCAACCAAAGCTGTGCAGTAATTGTAGGAACCCTGGACACGACATCAAAAAATGTCCTTATAGGACCTGCCATCGAATAAACTAACTTTAATTGTAAGTTCAATGAGTTAATCATAAATAACATTACCAATCTTCCTACATACGTTACCTCTACACCATCGTAAACATGTGTTCTCGTACTCCTACGTGAAAGTTAAATAACAAAAAAAAAACCCAGAACTTACCACAAAATCGACTAAAACATGACTACCGACCCAGTTTCCATTTTCAATGGGCAAACGAATACACCAAGATAACGTTTTAAACACGATTTTCACACCTTTACGATGTCTTATAGCATAATGTTGCACCATTATAAACATGTGTTCTCTTACTACAACGTGAAAGTTAAAAAACAATAAAAACCTGCAAAGATACCACAAGATCGACTAAAACATCACTACCGACTCAAGTTTCCATTTTCTTCATGCAAAGGAACATGGAAAGATAGCATTTTCAACGTGATTTATACACCGCCTCAACTGTCTTATACGCTGATTTTCACACCATTTGCAAGAGATGTATCAGTACTACGAGGCACAAGCCCAAAACCAAGAAAAATTAGCATCTTTGCCCAAGAAAATTAACCACGAATAAGCCTATCGAGCATTGTTTAAACAATAGGATCGTGAAGAACTTGTGTCCTGTTCCAAGTATCGTGATATATTCGCGCATCGACGCAGCGAGTTCTGTCTTTTTTTTTTGAAATTACAAGATAACAAAAACCACGTCGGACTAAAGAAGCGTCCTGTGGAAAGCGACTTTAAAAATCGTGTCGTGCAGGCCGCGAGTTACCCTTACGTGGGCATAATATGGAGTATTTTTCCAAATATTGTTGAAAGGGGGTATTTAAACAAATAAATTCTCAAAAGGGAATATTGGGCCAATTTTGCCTCATTTCTCACTCCTCAAAGGCTAAACCTAACATCAAATAATACTGTAGAGAATTTCTTTTCTTTTATTTGATTTTCTTATTGTTGTACAACACAAGCTTATATTGGATATGATATATTGATATGCCACCCCTACTCTCATTCTTTTTGGTACGTGGACTTGCATCTTCTATTTTATTTATACTCATTTTAAGATTTTTATATAGTCACTTGAATTGATCAATTTAAATCGGTGAATCGTATCCTGCAGAAATTTATTATTGAACGATCTTTTCAAACTAAAGTTTTAAGATTTATTTTGTAGTATAATTGTTTACAATTTTATACATTATTACTTAAGTAAGATAGTGTTCAGTTTAGATAACATAAATTATTTCTAACAAATAAAAGATTACGAATTTGACATTATTTAAACTACGATAATATAAAATTCTCAAAAGTTAATTCATTAGATAAAATTTGATATTTTTATTAGAAATAGTTTAACATTTTTATTGGATTCAAAAATATAAAATTCATAGAATTTGTAAAAGAAAACATTAAGACTAAACATAATAATAGAATTATTAAATTATTAATCTGGTCACCATCTAGTTCAAGTGAAAATATTAAACTATTTCTAATAAAAACAGGAGATGTAAATAATGAGCCTAAATTTATTGGTTTTTTTAATTAGGATCAAATTGAAGGAGTGTATAAATAAGAAGAACTAATTGTGCTGTTAAATAATTTTACTCAAAATGCCACATCACCCGCTAATGACAGTTAGGGCGTAGTTACCATTTTGGAACAATTGAAATTTTGGTGACCAAAATGAATAGTGATACATAGTTTAGTGACCATTTTGGAATAATTGAAAGTTTGGTGACCAAAATAAACAATAATATATAATTTTGTGACAAGTTATGAACTTTATCTTAAAAAATAATAATTTTTTAAAGATATGAAAATTTTTAATTAAAAAGTATATTTTTAATATGAAATTACATATTTTTATTTTTAGTCATTAAAATTTAAAAGATATTATAAATCACACAAGTGTTGTTAAATGCATAAATTGTTGTCGGTAACGCACAAGGTAAAAGGATGAGTGAGGGTTGTTGTGGCTTCTTCTAATGATAACACTATTTCAGCAAATGAACAATTACATCTATAGGCTGTGAGTTAAAAACTCATTAAGAGCAAATTCTCATTTCACATCCCTTAGGTAGAAATTGTTAAAAATATAATTACATCCGATTTTCAAATGATGTTCTAAACTTTTAAAAGTTCATGCGTGTGTATATATATAGGCTTAAACGTCAGAAAGATGTATAATGTAAAACTCAGTCCCATCGGATCCGAGATGCTACATTCGGGTTACCTCTAACCTGACCCATAAAATTTCGTTGATTTCTGATTTCCAAGTTTAATAAAAAATAACATTTAAAACAAGCCATTTAAATAAAGTTTTATAATCATTTCAAATCTAAAATATAAATGGAGCTCCGTACGATTTAAACATCGTATATCAAAATAAAGTGGAAATATTATTACAGACCAATTACAATAAGGTCCTATGGATACATAGCCATACAACTAAAATCAAGGTATTGTACTCCAGTTGATTTGGTGCTGGAAAAGTTCTCGTCGATTTGTTTCTTCCAAGAGAGTGTCTTGTCAACCTACGCACGGGAAAACAAAGCATCCACATGCTGAGCTAACAAAGCTTACTGGTACATGTCTACTCTACAAACTTCATGATAATCATAAAAGTAAGCATGCATGAGTAAGCATTGAGCATAAAGCATGAATAAGCAAACGAGCACAATCTATTGTCATTGCGATAATCAAACCTGTTAGCCTGGGACCACTAAGACATTTGGTTAGCCACAAGTGCACTCAGGACCACTTAGACATTGATGTTTGTCGAATAGTGGTGCACTTTACAACAAGTATACTCGTCGAATCAAGTAATAAAGTGATGAGTAGAGTGTCGAGCCCACGAGGATTGGATCAATAACTACAAAGTTATCAAACTTAAGAATGTGTTGCAAGAAATGGTGATTGTTGAATTATTAAAACTAAAACAATTAAAATAAAGATAGTTATGATTAAGGTGAATAGCTGTAGAAAATAATAGATAATTATGGATGTTGGGATTATTGCTAAGGATATATGCTTGAATACTTATTATAATGCTATAGCGACTGACAATACATGTCTGCGTAAACCATTAAGACCTTTATCTACTCGACATGATTTTCTAAGGAAGTTCTGATTCTCTCGATGCCTAGAAGTCAAAGATACAACTTTCTTTTGCTACAGTCTACCCACGCCTAATGTTCACTAAGCTAATCTAATCCTAGTATTACATCAAACTCATGGATCGGTAATGCCAGTAAACTGGCCGAAAAAAGAATTCCTTCAATCAATAAGGGACAGTTTTTACACACAAGGCTTATGGTGACACAATCACCCAATGATTGGTTACAGAGATTCTCGATGCTATATGTTCAGATGATAATGTATGCTTCCTGACTAACACAATACTTATAAGGAGTGGGTAGAACTAGGATCAATCAATGCATACAAAGGATGTGAATACAATGCAATAGTACCTGCTATGACATCAGGTTCATCCTTCTCTTCCCTGCTCCTCACGTGGTACATCTGGGCAGGAGCCTTTGATTCTTGTCTACTCGGTGCCTTCCCAGAGCCACTAGGTCTTCCTATAGCTCCAGATGATCCTTGTCTTGACCCCTTACCTTAGAAGGATTGAGTAGGGGTTGCAACACTAGCCTGTGTAGCAGTGGGTTTAGTTGCATTGAGATGGCAGTCTCGGATAAAGTGGCCTTGCTCACCATAGTAGAAACAAGCTCCAGTCTACTTACAGCACTAACCTGCGGGATGCATGTTCTAGAAATAGTTATAAACTAGATACTGAGAGCCCTTGTTTGAACCTCTAGTACTCTCAACTGAGGCCGTTTTAGCAAGGGACTGAGTCGTAGTCTGTGGCCTTTGAATGTTCCCAGAATGAGAAGGTTGTGGATACACATTCTACTTAGGGCTAGAATTCTTCCCTTTCTTGCTCTATTTAGGAGGCCGAGAATCGTCTCTGAACCTCTTTTCTGATTTGCCCAACCCACCAGTCCTTTGTGCTTTTTGTGATGCTTTAGTGGCCTTGACTCGGTTCACCAAGTCTTGAAAATCTGTGATACTCAATGTAGTAAGCATGGGACGAAGCTCATTGCTAAACCCGTCAATGAACATGAAGCACTTCTCTTCCTCCTTCTTGATATACTAGACACTATACCGGCAGTATTTACAGAAGTCATGAATGTACTACTCAACAGGTAGTGTACCTTGCTTAAGGTGGAGGAAGATGCTACGTCTCTCTATGAGGTAAAACTCGCTAATGTACTTATTTCGGAATTCTTGAAGAAAGAATTCCCAAGTTACAATGTCTTTTAGGACTATAAGGGTAGTAGTCTCGCACCAGTGAAGTGCCTCGTCAACTAGTAACGTGAGGGTACACTCTAGTTTGTGCTCATCCAAACACTGCAACTGTTTACTCAAAATCCTCAACGTATTGTCCAACCAATACTCGGCAATTTTAAGATTATCATCATCCTGATCGGTGAAAGTATAAGCTCGATTATGAATTAACTGGTCGATAAGATCCCGAGTATACTGGACAACCAGTGCAATAGGCTGCGCAACTTGCTCAGCTCTTATAGCAGTCATAAACTGCTTGAGCATGTGAGCCATATTCCTATAGCACTCTGCCTGAGCAGCCGGCACCTCAGGTCCGGTGCCCTGTGAGGGAGGACTCTGCGGATTAGGAGGATCTCCCCCCTTATCTCCCCGCCATGCATAGAGGAGCCGGTGGCAAGCTCATTGATATGAGCTTCGTTAGTCTCAAACATATCTATAATATAAAGAGATCGGATTAGTCGACAAGTCACAATTTATACAATATATAATTCCCAGGTGGTAAAGTAACTCAATAACAATGCAATAGGCTTCGGTTTAGTCCTAGAATCGACTAAACTCTAGCTTTGATACCACAAATATAACACCCTTTTCCCTGTCTGGTAGGGAACTGTGTCGGAAAGCGTTACCAAAGGACAATACGGTGAACGATGTAATTATTTAAATCAAAAACCAATGTTTAATTGAGTGATGTGATACTATATCGATATATAGAAGCAATTAATCGATACAAAACAACATTAATCGATTTAGGGCCAAATGTTAAACTTTTATGAACTTTAGGGACTAATTTGTAAATTTAGTAAATTATAGGTCCTTTAACAAAATTAACCATGCCACAATAAAATTTAACTCATAGACAGTAAGCATACAAGTTTTCGTGTTATTCTGATATCAATGACCCCTTCAATGGAGTGAAACAGTGATCAGTGGCCAATATGCAACATGTTAAACTTATTCCATTCAACTTATAACTGATTTACCTGTATAGGTATCGGTACTCGCAAGGCCTTACCGATACGCCTGTGTCATGACTATTAGAAAGATTAAGGATCATTAAGCCCGTACCGATATAATGCTTGTCTGTATCGCTATGCGAGACATGATTTATGATTTATCAGATTCGATGACCCAAACCTTGTATCGGTACGACTAGGGACCGTACCGGTATTGGTTGACCATGTTGACACATTTTGATATGCCCTAAGACCGTATCGATGCATTTAATTTTCCAAATTCCAGTGTTGACTTTTTGTATCGATACGCCCCTTTGACGCACCTATACACCCTGTTGACCAATGTTGACCGTGTCTAAATATGCACATCTATATCGATAGGCCATCACCCGTATCGATATGACCTGGACTATAATGACAGATTTTGTCTGGTTTTTATTCATTTTAACCTAATAAACAATACCCAAATTCAATGAAACTTTACCAACAAGTTTATAACACTATAATCTACTAGCATGTCAAATTCTATAGCCATATGAATCCATTTACCACGTTTTCACCTTTTTAGGCCAAGTATGTGATTTTAGTCACTTTTAAGCTTACCAAAACGGGTCATTTAAGGCCAAAGGCATAGTTACAACCCAAGGACAATATATACATATCAAAAAGACCATAAATGACTAATCCAGCTACTTTGCCACCATACTAGGAGTCTATAGGTTCGATATACCTTCCTTTAGCTTGGTTGTGACTTGCGAAAATCTTCTGACTTCTCCGACCTCCAATCATGAACTCTTTAACCTAAAATGTTAGAAATGAAATGCATTAGGCATACATTGCCTAGTGAGGTAGTCACAGACAATAACGATAACAATGCAATGAATTATTGATAACAATGCAATAATCATGTTCAATAGCAATAACATCATATTTCAATAGTAACCCTTGGATCAATTTAGGATAGTGGATACGCGAATTCCTACGCCTCGCCAAATCAATGAATGGTCCAGTCCCTCTACCTCGCCAAAATGACCAATAAAATAAACATCCCTCCAACTAGCGACAATATAGGTCGTAGCCCAAGGACCGTAGTCTGCCCATACACTGAGCTCATGAATTCTATGGCATGCCAATTATATCCAATGTCCTTCGAATCCAAGGTCCGATGACAATATCAATAATCAATGTTTAATAGCAATAACAATGTTGCAAAGGGACTACACTAGATTATGGTATAATAATAATAATAATAAAAATAATAATAATAAGGGACTAAAAATAAAGAAACATAATAAAAAAGCAAAATGAAAGCAATTAAAAGACCAAATTGCAAAGCTATTTAAAACACGAAGGATCGAAGATGTAATTATACCATGCGGAGGGGCAAGACTGCAAACTATTTTAGGGCAGAAGGACCCATACTGTAATTTTCTCATTTTTTAATCTATCTGGATTAAGTGAAACAAAAGAGGACTAGATTGAGAATCAGAAAAAGCTAAGAGGGTCTAGATGTGAGATTGCACCATGCAGAAGGCCACTAGTGTAAACTAGTTTGGGAAGGAGGGATTTAATGTGTAATTTCCCATTTTTCTAAGCTAAGTATATAACCTAAGAATTAAAACATATTCATTTCTCATCTTTTTTATGTTTAGCCATCCCTTTCCCACTTTCACTCTGCTTTTTTTCAAGCTTTCAAACCCTTAGACACAAAACCCCCATGTTACACTTAGAACTCAAAACCCCTTTAGATCCAGTTTGAATAACGGTGATTCGGAGTTGGTCATGTTCGACGGTGGTGACTCGAGATCAAACCGAGGTAGGTTATCTCTTTTCTCTCTCTTTTTTTTTGTTTATTTTACATTCGAATAAAGAAAAGAAAAGAACGAAATTATACCTCTCTTTATTCCGTATACTTGAAACTAGATCTGAAAATCTTGCTTTTCTCTCTTTTCTTCTTCTTTTTTTGTGCTCGACCCAAAAAAGACTTCCCACTGATTTTAAAATTTGGGTTTTTATACCCATTTTAATTACATAAAAAATATAAAAGAGCCCCCTATTTATTATTGATTTGGCTCAAATGATGATATTAGGGATAATAATCCCTTATTTTCTTTAGTTTTGCAGATTTGACATGACCTTGGGCGGTCAAGCAGGTGACTTGGGCGGTGGCCGGTCGGCTCGACGACGGTGGCTTCTGTTTAGGATAAAAGTTAGGTTCCTTTTAGGTTAATTAGGGTTAGGGGTATTTTGGTAGTTTATAATATTAAGTATTGGGTATTGGTTTAATTGGGCCTGTTGGGTGTAATGGGTTTTAATGTGAATTTTAATTAATTTGTAAATGGGTTTGGTAATAATAATAAAAGTGGTTCTTTTTGGATCTGATTTTCAATTTTAGATTGAGTTCAATTTTGGGTTTAAGCTAGGTAAAAAATGGGTTATTACAGTTGCCACTCTTTCCTCATTGTCGTGTAACATGAATAGAGCAAAGACAAAAGAATAACCATTTTTGTTCGGCCGGGTCTGGGTTCCTTCTTCTGGCCACCACTCTTTCCTGGGCTTCAGTTAGTCCATCCGGCCGTTTGTGGAGGCAAAATCTTCAAAATTGAGTAATCCATTAGGGAGACAAAGTCATCAAATTGGAAACTCGAGGTCACAAGTTCTTTCTATATAGAACTGTTCACTCTTTTTCTGTCCGGAGCCTTGGAGATGCGAATTCTTCATGTTATAGAATTCAACTCTTCTTTGGCAAAGTCCTTGGTTTGCAAGTCCTTCCTATATAGAACTTCTCACCTTCAATTATCAACGCTGCAAGATCTCCCTATATAGAACCTTCTACGTCATGGTGGATTCTTCAAACTGAAAGTTCTCCCTATATAGAACTTTTCTCCTTTAGAATCCTGAAGTAGATGGTTTTCTTATATAAAACTCTCTACTTCAAAATCTTCTAAGTTATAGGTCCTTCCTGTATAGAACCTTTCGCTACCTGGATTCTTCAAGCTGCAAGTTCTTCTTATATGGAACTTTCTCACCTTGAAGTATCCGAGTTATCAATTCTCCCTATATATAACTTCTTACTCTAAAATCTTAAGACTACTAGTTCTTCCTATATAGAACTTTCATATTACAGTCACGAGTTCTTCCTATATAGAATCGTTTTCGACATCAGCACTTTGTTCTCTGATGTCGCAAGTATCAACAATTTCTACTACTTTTCACGGGCTAAAGAACAGAAATATTTGAAATGATGCCCCGATTCCTAATCATCTTGGCGTCATTAATCAAATATCCGGATCAGGTTTGACACTTGCTCTTTTTGTTAAGATATGCTTCCCCAATTGCACAAATCTGGTCTTCCTCCGACTCCTGAGTACCTGTTAAGAAAATAGCCAAGATACTTGAATAATATGAGTTAGCATGCTCCTAATCTTAAGGATGCCTATCTTATATGATGTATGGGTAATGATATCTCGATATCGTTCTAACGTTTTCACTTTGATCGGGTGATGTTGATTTTCTTGCTATTTCATTCTCCTTCTTCATGTGATAGCGACACCCCATCTCGCATATGGGTTCAACCTTTTGCCCTTTTCTTTTGAGTTTGAGAGTCCATTCTAAAGCACTTTTTCAAGTTTTCACTTTAGATTTATTTTCGTGAAGTTCCTTTATTCGAGTTTTCCTCTTCACCTTTTTTTTCTTTTTTTTCTTTTTTTCTTCTCTTTTCTTTTTTCTTTTTCTTTTTTCAGGTTTTCACCTTTAAATCTTTATGTCCTTGTAGTTGCAATCTTCTTACTTTTTCTTGGACAAGTTTGTGTTTAGATGACACCCGTTGCCTCATTTTGGTGTATTTTGAAAACTTGGTGCTGGGGATCCTCTTGTGAGTGTTCTTTGGCATGTAAGATCCTTTGTACTGAGGTTGATTCTTCCCTTGAATCACCCGCACTTTGTAGGCTAGAACTAGAACATAGTAATGCCAAGAAATATCTTGCTTATCATGAATCTATGTTAACTCACTTGCAGGATGTTCGAGAAAACAATAAAAGAGGATAAAAATAGTGCTTTATTAGTAAATATGATATAGTTCAAAATGTTGCGGCAAACATGAGGCAAAAGAAAACAAAAGGTGATACAAAGTCCTGGGTATTCACATTATGAATGACGGTGAGCCCATCGTCAGAGGTAGAATCTTTGCCTCAAGCTCTTCTACAAAACACTGGTATTTTTCGAGAGAGTTTGCCTGTTGGATGCCCCATTTCAAAATTCATTTGAGCCGCCCTTTATGAGTTTTCCACTCAAATCCCTTATTGGTTTCAAGAAGCCCTTTTCGAGTTTTCATCTTGAACCTCCCCATTTTTCTTTTCTTTTTTTCTTTTTCTTTCTTATTTTTTCTTTCTTATTTATTTTTTCCTTTTTCTTTTTCATTTTTATTCAGGCATAATACTTTTTGATCGAGTCTAAAGTTTACTAGATTACTCAGCTCACTCCCATCCATCTTTGTTAGGATTAACGTCTCTCTGAAAAAGGCCTTCTTAACGACATAGGGTCCTTCCCAATTTGGCATCCACTTCCTACAGAAGTCCCTCTGAACTAGTTGGATCTTCTTAAGCACTAGATCCCCCTCTCGAAATTCCCTTGGGCGAACTTTCTTGTCATGAGCCCGCATCATCCTCTTTTGATACATTTGACCATGGCAGATAGCTCTCAATCTCTTTTCTTCAATGAGATTGATACATGTATGGGGGGCTAAAATGATGCATTGTAGCCAAAGAGTTGAAGCTGTTTTATAAGTCTGGAATTTCAGCCGACTTGCATCGAATTTTCGGATGGGATCCAGGCACTTCTGAGTCTACATGTCTTCTTCAAACTTATTCGTCTGTCTCTTAGCTTTCCAACGCATCTTGAAACGCATCAATCCGACATCGGTAGCTCAAGTTATGTCCATTTTAGTGAAGACTGTGCGAGCAGAAATCTATATACGGTTTTATCACGGGAAATATTATTTATTACGAATTTTCAATAATTTTATTGATTATTTGTATTTAAATTTAATCTAGGATTCTTTATGAAGATATTTAGATGATTTAGGATTTGATTTGTTATTTATTTATTAGTTTTTTAGGTTAGATAAAATATGTTTATTTATTTTATTATTATCTTTACTTTTCCTAATTTAAGTTGAACTCTTCATTTGTAGCCTATTTAAAGGCATATTTGCTTCACTAATAAGAACAACATCATGAATTTATGAGTTGCAAAAACCTTTGGCCATGGGCCATTTTATTTTCAAGGTAGATAGATTTGCCTTGATATTTTTCATATCAGAAGTCTTCTTCAACGTAAGTTCATCAAGTTCTTGTGATGAAGATCATCTTCACACTCTTGCTTGCCTAGGTAATTGCATCTAGGAGGGTGAGTTAGAGCCGCTTGAGGTTGCTTGCATAAATAATCGCGTCTAAGAGGGTGCCGAGGACAAAATATCCTACAACATCTATCTCGTCATCATCCATTCATCGGAGAGATTCGTGTCATTTGTAGGTGTTTGCCTATTCAATTGCGATTAGGAGGGTGCCAAGGACAAATCTATCCAACGCCGCCACCACCATCAAATTCATCCTATCTCGTTTTCTACATCAAGATCATGCTTTATTAACGGTTTGATGAACGTGGAGTTTGGGGTTTTCTCGGATCATATTAGCGAGTTTGCTAGATTAATTGTGATCTAGAGGGTTCCTAGATTTTGAGGTAATTCTTGATTCCTGGCTTCCGTATCAAAGATTCAGTTCATCATACCTAGCTTGTATCCATTCGGCTTCATCCAACTTTACTTCGCTCAAAATTCTAAGCGAAGAGATCTCAATTTCAATGGGTATTACTGCCTTGGTTCCATAGACCAAAGAATAGGGTGTTGCCCTCGTCGATGTAAGCATAGACGTTCAATAGGCGAATAGAGCAAATAGTAGCTTCTCATGCCAGTCTTTGAAAGTTTCTATCGTTTTCGCTATGATCTTCTTGATGTTCTTATTTGCTGCTTCCACTGCCTTATTCATCTTAGGGTGATAAATGGTGGAATTGTGGTTCATTATTTAAACTGCTCGCACGCTTCAGTCATCATTTTATTATTCAAATTGGAGACATTGTTAGTGATGATCCTTTCTGGCAAGCTATACTGACAAATGATCTCCTTCTTTATGAACTTGCAAACTGTTGCCCTAGTGATATTGACGTAGGAGGCTGCTTTTACCCATTTAGTGAAATAATCAATAGCCACTAGGATGAAACGATGTCTATTGGAAGCCTTTGGATGAATTTGTCCAATAACATCCATATCCAACATTGTAAAAGGACATGGTGAGTTCATGGTATGCAAAGGTAGTGGCGGAGAATGAATCTTGTCAGCATATATTTGGCATTTGTGACACTTCTTGGAATAGTCAATGCAATCTCCTTCTATGGTTGACCAGTAATATCCGTATCTCATGATCTTTCAGGCCATCAAAAAGCCGTTGGCGTGTGTCCCGCATAAACCATCATGCACTTCTATAATAATATTCTTGGCTTTCCGAGAATCAACATATCTTAACAGTATCTGGTCTTTTCCTTTTTTGTACAAGACTTCACCATCTAGGACGTCCCAGCTACCATTCTTCTAATAGTCCTTTTATCATTCTCACTTGCTTCTTTAGGGTAAGCTTGGAATTTGATATGCTGCAGGATATCATAGTACCACGGGCTGCCATCCATTTCTTCTTCCAGGCTACAACAGTAAGTAGGCATTTCAAAAGTTTGCATTCTTATTGGCCTCATTTCCGCCCTTGTACTTGCTTTGAAAATTGCAGATAAGGTCGCTAGGGCATCTACCATTTGGTTGTCTTCTCTTCGAAGGTAGGTAAAACTAACATTTTTAATCCTTTAATCAGCTTTTGGATTAAATCGTGATATTTAATTAACTCTGGGTCTCTTGTTTCCCATTCTCCACGAAGCTGATAAATCACCAGAGACGAATCTCCAAAAGCTTGGAGTATCTTGACCTTCCTTTCAATGGCCCCATGCAATCCCATAACACAAGACTCATAGTCGGTGATGTTATTTGTGCAGAAGAATTCTAATCTGCTCGTGAAAGGATAGTAGACATCATTCGGGAAATAGTATTGCACCTATTCCATGACCAAAGGCATTAGATGCCACATCAAAATACAGTTTCCATGACTCCTCCTCTAGGGAAGTCTCCTCTTCAGTCGTGATACACATCAGGTCCTCGTCAGGAATTAAAGTTCAAGGACTGGTAATCATCTAAGGCGCGACTTGCTAAGAAATCATCTATAGTGCTCCCTTTTACCGTTTTCTGGCTTACATAGATAATGTCGAACTCGAATAGCAATATTTTCCAGCGGGCCATCTTCCCAGTCAGTGTCGGTGCTTCCATCATGAACTTTAACGGGTCTAACTTGGATATCAACCAAGTGGTGTGATACAACATATATTGCCTGAGCCTTTTAGTGGCCCACACTAAAGCATAACATAGTTTTTGAATTGGTGGATATCGTGTTTCGCAGTCGGTGAACTTCTTACTCAAGTAGTAGATGGCTCTCTCTTTCTTTCCAAACTGATCATGATGCCCCAATACACATCTCATTGAATTCTCATAAACTGTCAGGTATAAGATCAATGGCCTACCTGGTACTAGTGCCACCAGAATTGGGGGATTTGTTAAATACTTTTTGATCTTTTCTAGATCCTCTTGGCATTTCTTTATCTCATACTCATGGGTTATTCTTTCGATGTAATCTAAAAATAGGATCACACTTGTCGGTTAATTGAGAAATGAATTGAGATATATAATTTAATCTTCCCAAAAAGCCTCGAACTTCTTTTTGTGTCTGAGGTGGCAGAAGATTTTGAATAGCTTTCACTTTGTTAGGGTCAATCTCGATTCCCCTTCTACTAACCACAAATCCCAAGAGTTTTCAGACGTCACTACAAAGGTGCACTTGGCAGCGTTGAGCTTCAACTGATACTTTCTTAATCTTTGGAATAGCTTTCTCAAGTTCTGAATGTGCTCTTCTTCAGTTCGAGATTTGGCAATCATATCATCCACGTACACCTCAATTTCTTTGTGCATCAAATCATGGAAGAGATTCACCATGGCCCTTTGATAAGTTACCCCGGCATTTTTAAGCCTGAAAGGCATTACTTTGTAACAGAACGTGCCCTTATTCAGTCACGAATATAGTCTTCTCAATGTCTTCCGGGTGCATCTTTATTTGGTTGTACCCCGAAAAGCCATCCATGAAAGAGAACCATGAATGCCCAGTCATATTGTAAACCAAAGTGTCAATATGAGGCAAAGGAAAATTATCCTTCGGGCTTGCTTTATTGAGATCTCTATAATCAACACACATGTGCAACTTTCCGTCTTTCTTTGGTACCAGGACTATGTTCGCTACCCATTCTGGGTACTTTGCGACTTTTTGAAAACCAACATCAAATTGTTTCCTCACTTCTTCCCTGATTTTTAACAACATATCACTCCTCATCCTCCTAAGCTTCTGCTGAGCTGGCTTACATCCAGGCCTTGTTGGTAACTTATGCACCACAATATCTGTATTCAAACCTGGCATGTCTTGATAAGTCCAAGCGAATATGTCTTTGAATTCTTGAAGTAGGGTTATCAAATCGTGTCTGGTTGTTGAAGAGAGGGTGGTGCCAATCTTCACTTCCCTCCTGTCTTCATTGGTCCCTAAATTGAGAGTCTCTACCCTCTCTTGGTGAGGCAGGATTTGTTTTTCTTCGCTTGCCATCAACCTTGTTAACTCATCAAGGACTTCATATTCCACATCCTCCTCTTATTCATCTATTGCCACTAAAAAGAGGCTATTTGAAATCTATCTCAGGATCCCAGAATCATTCATACAATCAAACGTAAGGATCCTGTAAAAGGCAAATATGTATTTGGACAAAGAATGAATGTTATTTGAATAAAATATAGAGTATATATATAAAAACAGATGTTGGGAACGTTTGCCATTTGATAAGCATAGAAAACATCCGTTTTATTACACATGTAGGTTAACATAGTAGCCCTTTTACAAAAGATCCCTAATGCTCGCGGGAAAAAGCAAAAGGATTGGTTCGGAGCATTACTCTGATTTAGTCCTAAAAATTATAGGCAGATCAACACTGCTCCAATTACCAAGTGACTCTGATAGAGTAGCGCAATCTTGGATTTGGAAGCCTTCAATCAAGTTGTTGCAAGAACTAGGAGCTCTAGACTCAATCAAGGAAGTTTGGGCAGATCTGAAAATTCAAGAGAAAAGAGAAGGGATTTTCTTGAATTTTTCAGATTCAAGGCTGGAAATTTAAAGAAAGAAAGACGAGATGAAGGATTAGATGATAAGAAATAAGAATATAAATAAAAAGATGAGAAAAGATTAAGAAGAATATAGGTAAAACAAATCTGAAAATTCCAGTTTTGTTTATGGAATTATGGAAGATGGTGTGAAGGTTGAAGATGAAGATGGCTTGCGAATTGTTGATGTTGTTTTGTCCTCGACACCCTCTTAGACTCAATTATCTAAGCAAGCAACCACAAGCGGCTCTAACCCACCCTCCTAGACGCGATTATCTAGGCAAGCAAGAGTGTGAAGATGATCTCCCTCACAAGAACTCGTCGAACTTATGTTGAAGAAGACTTCGAAGGCACAAGTAATCAGCACTTGCAAAAACAAACTCACTAAATATTTCATAAATCAAAGAAAATCTGTCTTACAATGATGGAGGCTTCATCCTTTTATAGGTGAAGGATAGACAAAGTAATTTAACTTCTACTAAAACAAGGAAAACCTAATCTAAAAAAAATAACAGCCTTTAAACTCCTTGTGCTTGTGTGGCAAGGAATAAGATGATAAGGCAAGTGATAAGCTGATAAGGGCTGGGTGGCTGGTTCCTAAAGTATATAAAACCCTAAAAACATCAATTTAAATGATAATAAATATATTGGGCTAAGTTTAATTCGTCCAAAGCCTTATATGTTAGCTTTTGGGTTGAATTTTTCATAATCCCGTATCCAGTTTTCTGCATGCGCAGTCTTCAGTAAAT
The DNA here is from genome assembly GCA_019671005.1 of Hibiscus mutabilis. Taxonomy (NCBI): domain Eukaryota; kingdom Viridiplantae; phylum Streptophyta; class Magnoliopsida; order Malvales; family Malvaceae; genus Hibiscus; species Hibiscus mutabilis. Next base: position 53,157,886 of record CM033715.1, read on the forward strand.
TGGACGTATCTTGAGTTCCTGATGTCCGATTGATGCGTTTCAAGATGCGTTGGAAAGGTAACTGAATGGTGGACAATTTTTTAGAAGACAAATTGACTCATAAATTCCCGGATCCCATCCAAAAACTCGTCGCAAGTTGGCTGACTTTCCAGACTTTACAAAACAGATTCAATTTCTTGTCCCAGATGCATCGTTTTTTACCTCCTATGCGTGCACTGTTTTGGCTTTTATTATTTGCATCGAACAAATTCAGCTTCTTGTCCAATATTAGTAATTTGACCCCGCTCATGCTTGTATCAGACTCCCCTGGAAAGCAAGGGCGGATCCCAGTTAAAAACTTGTTGGCGTTTCCACCCTCAGATATCATGTTAACAAGCATCCTTTCCAACGATTCGCTGAACATCTCCTTATTGTTAAGCTTTTCGTTCTCTTGGTTGGCTTCATGTACCTTCTGCTCGGCATTGACAATCCCACGAAACACAAAGTTATCTCGAAGGTGAGGAAAAGTCATCAGCTTCCATGAGATGTCTTCTCCCTTAAACCTGGCTCTCATTTCCTCCCTCTTTCTGTATTCCTCTTTTCTTTGCAGCATACTAGGCTTATGACCAAGCCCGTATCGATCTTTCTTGAAAATAACACCTTTTTCACTGTAAGTTCTTTGCAAGACATTTTCTAGTATTAGCCCCTTGTCCCAAGGTCTCTCGAATAGTCATCTTGGTACAATTGGATAACTTGGGGCGTGGGATCCTACTTTTTTCTACACCGAAAGTCACATTTACAAATTCCAGAGCTCAGAAAGAACATTCCACAGTGTCTTCATCAGTGGGATATATGGGGCATCAGACGTCACTGAAGCAATGATGTCCTACTTTGCTCCAACACTGACTAATTTCCCTTCGATTACAAACTTCAACTTTTGATGCAGCAATGAAGGGACAACATCGGCGGAATGGATCCAAGGTCTCCCTAGTAAGCAGTTGTACGTTGGCTTAATGTTCATTACCACAAAGTCAACGACATACTTTGTTGGTCTAATCAATATGAGTATCTCAATCTTCCCCACTACGTCCCTTTGAGTTCCATCAAAGGCCCTTACTAAATTATGGCACGGTTTCATGTGGGAGTTGTGCACTAGTAACCTTTGCAAAATGGCTAGCGCAACACATTCAATGCAGAATCATTATCAATAAGCACTCCAGGCAAAACGTACCCTTTATAGTGGGTAGTGATGTTTAGTGCCTTAGTGGACCCCATTCCTCTTGGGATTTCATCATCGCTGAACGTGATACAATTGTCCACAGCGATATAGCCCACAATCTGGTCTGACTTGGCCACAGAAATGTCATCCAGAACAAATGTTTGATTTAACACCTTCATGAGTGCATTACGCTATTTTTTAGCATAAAAGAAACTCAAGTATTATGATTCTGGCTTGTTGTTTGCGAAGTTGCTTAACAACGTTGTATTTACTGTGTCTCAAAAACTTCAAGAAGTCTTGCGCTTGTGCTTCAGTCCCCGATTCGTTTATTCTTGGGGGTGGCTCCTCAACAAATATTTTTCAGGCTCAATATTCACATTCTTGTCCATCCTGGTCTCTGCGGCCTTCGAAGTCCCTGGCGAGTAACATCGACCACTTCTAGTAAAATGTCCTACCTCATTTATAACTTTGGATCTTGACTCCTCCACTTCCCCCTTTTGTGTGGATTCTTTTTTTACTTGCATTTTTCCTTCTTTTTGTGGTCCTGGCATAGAAACATGAGCAGCATAATCCCAAGGAACATTTTGTGTGTTATTGAACGGGAATGGGCTAGAGCTGAGATGTAAGCTTGGGGACTACCTTTGTATTTTCCACTCGGGGTGAACTATTCTCCTTTGGCTTAGATGAGATGACAAAAGGCCGGTCAGCGCTGTATTTGATGCTGGGGTTATCTGAAGCGCATACGTCCATCTGTTTCTTTCCTTCAACATTTTCAAAAAAACTCAATTTCTTTATTGTCCATCATCTTTTGAATCAACTTCCTGAACTATTCACAACTTTGGATCTCATGCCCTTCTTCTTGGTGATACTCGCAATAGGGCTCACATCCTTCTTGTAGTGTTTTCATACCCCTTTCTATTAGACGTGACATGCGCAATTGCTGGAACACCCATATGAGAGGGGATTTCACCTCATATACACTCTTCTTAGCCTTCTTGTCACTTCCATCTTTAATAGTATTCACGCTTGCCCTCCATGGTTTGGTAGGGGATTAGCAGCCACGTTCGGGTCATCAAATTTTAAAATTCCTGTATTTATTAGATTCTTGACAAATTTCTTAAAAGCAATGCAGTTCTCCGTCGTATGTCCTGGGGCGCCAGCATGATAGTCACAATGAGATTTTTCATCATACCATGTAGGAAAAGGAGACTTGAATTGCGTAACAAGGTAGGGCCGAACCAAGTCGGCTTTATAAAACTAAGAATACAACTCAGTGTACAATATCGGCAGTGGGGTAAAAGATATCTTCTCCTTTTATTTCATGGAGGCTCTTTCTTCTTTCTTGTTTGAGCCCTGTGTGTTCCCAGTAGAAGCCTGGGGTTGAGAAATAGTGAAGTTTGTAGGGGCATTGTAGGTACTGACAACATTCACCTTATTATCCTTCTTCTTGTAATGTTTCCGAGAAAATTCCCAAGTATCAATCCTCCCATTTTTTTATAGCTACTTCAATCGACTCCCCACTTCTTATTAAATCAGCAAAGTTCTAAGCGGTGTTGTTTATCAGACGATCAAAAAATGTTCCCCTCAGAGTATATACAAACATCAGAGTGATCTCATGCTTAGGAATAGGCAGATGAATATGTGCTTGCTACATCACTCCATCTTTGGGCATATTGGCGCAAACGTTTGTTTGGTCATTGTTCCATTCCTTCCAACATAGCTCGACTAGGGGTCATGTCAGAAACATGTTTGTAGTGTTCAATAAAGGCTTTAGAAAGGCCTTTCCATGATTTAATACTATCCCGACTAAGCTGCGTGTACCAACGGATTGCCAACCCAGTTAAACTGTCCAGGAAACAGTGGATCAACAACTTCTCGTTTTTTATGAAGGGTGCCATTTTCCTACATTACATGGTTATGTGAGGGGATGGACAAGTGGTTCCTCGTATTTATCAAAATATGGTGTTTTGAACTTCGGTGGGAGAACCAAATTTGATACGAGGCTCAAGTCACTAGCCTTCTTCCCCTATTCACTCACTCCTAGCATATCTCTGAATTGCTATGCAAAGAGACGTAACCTTTCTTTAATTTTATTTTCCAACCCAACTCTAATTTTTTCCACTATGTTCAAATCTTGTACTTCTTCCTCGTAGAGTGTCTCCAGATCAATTGGTTGTTTCACAGTTGCTCATTCTTGCTGGCTGGTAGTATTAATGTATATTCTCTTTTGGGGTATCGGTGTCTCCGATTGAACCTAATGTTAGATGCGGTAGCAGTTTCTTCTGGTTCTTCAACGGTGTCATCTAAAATCTTTTCTTTATTGAGCATTAAAGCTATTTGAGCCAAAATTGTAGCTTGTGACTGGGCAATCTTTTCGCCAATGTTCTGTTTGGACTGATCAAAACGAGATTCAAGGTCCTTCTGGCCTCGTTATAGGTTGGCTACTCTATCTTCTAGTATCTTTGTTTGCAAACGAGTACCGTATCGATATAGAATGATTGCAGTTTGAATTAAACTTTATGTCATATATTTGTACAATTAATTCAATTATTCCTAATAATGTATGCAAGATATGATATAAAAATAAATGCTAAATGTTATGTTATGTCAGAATAAATGCAATGGAGGCGTTGATTCTTAAACAGTCCTTAGAAAGATTTCATTAGATGGAGAGGTCTGATTACAAAAAGCGAGCATAACGTGCTTCTATTTGAAATAAGGCATGTACTCGGGACCCTAATGGTGTCTCCGGACTGATGCGCGTACACAGGTCACGTGCTTCTATTGCCAAACCTTGGACGTTTTGGGCAACCCTCTGTGCTTGTACCCTAACGTCCATCATTGCTCTATGCCGGTCTCAAATCAGCTAGACGGCTTGTTGAAGTCCATATACTATCCGATGATTATCTTCTTGCATGGCTCCTTCAAAAGAGACAAGTCTCTCTTTGCACTCCTGAAGAGCATCTTCGATCTCGGCCACCCTTGCTTTTAGCAACTCATTTTCATCTCGAACATTGTTTTGGTTGTGGTAATCCTGCAGAAGTCCCTTTAGCTACATGATTTGAGCTTCAAGTTCTTCATTTTGAGCGCTTAGTCCCTGATTTCGAGCTTGACTATCAGCCAACTTTTGAGCAATCATTTCTAACTCCTTTGTCTTCTTCTATACCTGCTTCTGGCCAGCTTCATACTTTCGGGCATAGTTGTTGGCCCTCTTCATTTCTTTAAGGAGCTTAGTAGATAATTCTCTAGCCGTGGTACTTAAACCATTCCTTCGCAAATTTTGCTTTAGTTCCTGCCAATCTTCCCTCAACTCATCGTGGATTTTTTTTAGTATCTTCTTTTATTTTAAGAAATATTTTTCTTGTCGCTTGTATTTCTCCACATCCACTGAGGCTAAATAATTTGCCACTTCCAGGTCAGAGATACGTTTTTCCAAGGCGCTTACCTCTTTCTCATGGGCCCTTTTAGCCTTCTCCAAATTTGAAGAGCATTTTTCATATGTTCTCTCATGGGTCCAACATTTCGTTGGTTTGTAAAAGGGATGACATCATTGACCCGAGTAAGTCTCCGTTGCTCATAGCTTGAAGTGAATGGTGAATCATAAACCTCGATCATATGAATATTTTTCCAAGAGCAATTCATTTTTTGGACTTTTGCTTTGTAACCGTCACCTTCGTGTTTAAAAATCAAAGTATTCAAACCATGAGTAGCAATAATTAACTGCATCGAGCCATACTGGCGTGACACAAGCAAATGACAATATCCAATTCCTCCCTAAATTCTAGGTAAGGGCACCCAGTCATATCCACCTCCACCTAACGGTGAGATCTCAGAGGTCTCAAAAGCCGGCTATCCATTGATCTTCGGTCATAGCTTTGGCTTTATATTCTTCCAAAATGTTTTTTTATAGAAGAGAAGGTGGTGAGGCACATCCGATAGGAAAACTTCAATTTCTAGAGATGACTGCAGATCCAGGTTTCCAATAATGGTACACATCCGAGGAATTTGCCTCCTCCATTTTCCTGCATGCGTTTAGCGACCGAAAAGTCTCTGCTAGGATGGTTGGTGCTAGATTAATGCTCTTTTTAAGCTTGTCTAACAGGTCTACTGTGGCGTAGTCTATGTGCCCCAAAACTTTTGGAAAGATAACAATCCCATAAATGCTAAAAGTGCACAAAATACCTCTTCTTCGGCGGGTCAGGATGGCAAAGGATTAAGTCTCGAATATGTGGTCAGGCTATGAAATCAATCTTTCCTTTTCTTGTAATCTTTCCTTGAAACCATTCATTGATCATCCTAGTGATGCTAGTTAGACTTTGTAGAAAAGATGGCAAGTCTTTAGGTTTGATGTAGACTTTCCCTTCCTTGAATTCTAGAAAGTGGAGTAAGGCCATGTATTCCTCGATTGTGGGGGTCATATATACCTTGCCAAAAGTGAAGCAATAGTACCCTGGGTTCCAGAACTGTGTTAAGGCTCTGAACAAATGCATATCAGTCTGAACACCCAGCAACAATGTTATGTCACTGAATTCCTATTGAAAGACTTCTTTCATATCTGAATCCTAACTCTGCCATATTTCCCCCAGTTCATGAAGCTTATTCTGCTTGGAGACAATCAAAGTGGACTCAATGACCTCTGACACATGGTAAGTCGACAAGTTGTCCCCTTTTTCCATATGCATTCGCTCAGACCATCCCCAAACTGTAGCATTACTACTTTTGATTATACAGAACCTCCCTTCCAGGTCAGATATCTTCTAAATCAAACTTTTTCTCGAATCAACACCTATGTATGGTATGACATGCAAATTGGATGTGAAACAATAAAAAGAGAAAAAAAAACAATCAACACAAAAAAGGAAACAAGTTAGTATACTGAATTTATCGAATAACAAATTAAATAAATTAAGTGCTTAAAATTAATAACATAAAGTAACCAATTAACAATATAGGGATATGTACAACAAACAAATGTAAATATATAGGGAACAAAACCTAAAAGAGTTATTTCTAAACGGGCAGCATATCAACAAGGTTCTAAATGGGTGGGCTCTTACGGTCCACTATATACGGTTTAAGTTCTAGAGTGTGCGGTATCTGAACTGTCGCTAGGACATCGATTCGTGGGAATACGACCCTTATACCATACGGAGGTGAAAACCCCATGAAATATAAGGATCAAATTTCGAAAGTGAATTACAACACCACACGAAGGTGAAAACCCCACGAAGCGAAGTAATCACTCCCACTTAAGGGTTCTAAAACTAATACATGATGTCAATTTATATCCAACGAAATTTTATAAAATTAAGATTAAATTAACTCAAATTTTTATTTTTCTTAATAAATACGATGTGAACCTAATTAAGGCTTAACTCCATTTTTTATTTTTTTAAACATAGTCTCCAGTGGAGTTGCCATGCTGTAGCGACTACTTTTGTGAGAAAGGTATTTTCCTGCGAAAATTTGGGAGTCGCCACCGATCACTTTAAAGGGGTAGACCGAACACCAGAAAATAAAACCAGAGAAAATTTGGATCCAGGAGTTGGTTATGCGTGAGGAAGGATTAGCACCCTCACAACTGCCCAAAAATTGGTACCTACAGGTTTGCGTCGCATCTATTAAGAAAAATAAAAGTTCGAGTTAATTTAATTTTAATTTCTAAAATATATTTTAATTTAAAAATTGCCTTGATATTCACGGCAGTCAAAGGAGACGACACCCGGGGACCAGGATGCCATTCCCAATAGAATACCAGAATAATAGGACCTACACTAGATGTAATAATTATATGCATGGTCAATTAATTCAAAATAAAAACTATAGCAACATATTAATGAATCATAAAAAATATTAAGGTATGAACATATATAAACATTATGGTATGATGAGGAGGAGGAGGAACTAAAAACATTATGGTATGAAGAAAAGAAAAGAACGAAATTATACCTCTCTTTATTTCGTATACTTGAAACTGGTCAGCTCAGCGGCGGTAGCTTGGATGAATGGTGGCGGCGGTGGCGGCTTTAGTTTAGGATAAAAGTGAGGTTTTTTTAGGTTAATTAGGGTTAGAGGTATTTTGGTAGTTTATAATATTGGGTATTGGTTTAATTTGGCTTGTTGGGTGTAATGGGTTTTAATGTGGATTTTAATTAATTTGTAAATGGGTTTGGTCATATAATAAATGTGGTTCTTTCTAGATCTGATTTTCAATTTTAGATTGGGTTCAATTTTGGGTTTAAGCCTGGTCAAAAATGGGTTATTACAGTCCGGAACCCAATTTCGACTAGACCGATTTTCGGGGTGTTACACATCTGCTTCGTTCCCATTCACCATATTCTTTTTCTCTCGGCGTATATTCCTCAAGGTCTGAGTTGGACCTTCTGGTCAAGCACTAGGACGTTCTTGAGAAAGAAAACTAAAAACAAAACTAAAATTAAATGCAAATAAAATAAATTCCTTAGCGCAATTACAACATAATTGTCTATCCCTGACAATGGCGCCAAAAACTTGATGCTTGTTGAATAGTGATGCACTTTAGAGCAAGTATACTCATCGAATCAAGTAATAAAGTAATGGTGATTGTTGAAGTATTAAAACTAAAAACATTAAAATAAAGATTGCTATGATTAAGACGAACAACTACGGCAATAACATAAAACTATGGAGGTTGGGATTATTGTTAAGGATATATGCTTGAATACTTATTACAATGATATAGCGACTGGCAATTCATGTCTGCGTAAACCATTAAGATCTTTATCTACTCGACAGGATTTTCTAAGGATTTTCTGACTCTCTCGATGCATAGAAGTTAATAATATTGAAGCTAAGGTAATACACGTCTGCATGAACCCTACCAACTTTATTATTAGTTTAAGAACTCCCTTTTAGTCGTTAAAACCCTAAACTTATATCTAAGCAAAATTAAGACTAAGTTAACAACTTAGCTCCACTGTTCACATTTGTATAACCTATCTCTCTCGATATTTAGCCACAAATAAATAGTTAAAAGGCCTCTCTCGATAACTCTTACAATAACTAAGCATGAAGAATGATCAAAAGAATAGATAAAGGGAAAACATATATAGCATTATAATAAAGTAATCAAAACATAAAATTCTGGGATGCAATAATCCCAACTAAATTATTTAGCTCATGCATGAGCCTAAAACATCAATAATATTAAAGTACGATAGTTTATCAAGCAAGGAAAAGAAAAGAGTCGAACGTCCTCGACAAACTTCCTCTGTGCTGTCCAACTATTGTTGTAGGTCTCCCACTTCGTCAGCCTCTCTTGATGGCGTCTGTCGTGAGGAGAATTCTCTATCTTCCACCTCGGTTTTTCTCCATAAGCTTCAGAATAAGATCGTTATCTATAATCGCGCTCTCTTGAATTGGCATCCAAGTCTCCCTTATATAAGCGGTGAAACTAGGGTTTTTGGAACCCTAAAGTGCACGCACTTCATTAAAGAATACCATTGATTTCCCGCTATATTTAATGTTTCATATCAAGAAGAAAATCCACATGGGTGAAAGTAGATTCATCTCCAACTCTTTATGCTTCATCAACTCTATCCATGAGATATGCTACTCTTCTGATCCAACATTGCTCCAACCTTTACCAGCATCCTGCACATGCACCACAAAACACCACATTTCCCATAAAAACTAATACATATGACATTAAAGTTGTAACACCCCGGATGGGCTAGAAGATTCGGGTGAATTATCAGAATTGGGTTGGAATTTTGGGTTAGTCTTCAGCAAATTAATTAATTCTGAAAAATAATTTGGATTAATTAAATTGATTTTGGATAAATTTATCGTGACAAGTATTTGTGAAAAATATATTTAATGAATTTAATAAAGGATGAAATTGAATTTGGGTAATCTTAAATGGGTTGTTATAATATTAATTAAATGGTGACTATTTTACAAAAGGTTGTAAAATATTAGTAATGGCAGTGTTGTAAAAAGAACTAAAGTGATGGTTTTATGGAATTATTTGACCCATTTGTTAAATAAAGCTTTTATCATCAATTTTTAGCAAGAATATGACGACGTTTATTATTTTTCTCAAGAAAGAAAACTATGTCTAAACTTATCTCTCTTTTTTCTTTCAGAATTCTCCCAAACACCATTTTGATCTTCTTTGATTTTCTTATCCAATTTCTATTCATTTTCTTTCTAAATCATTTCTAATCAATAGCCACACAAGAGATTTTGATTCCTCTCATCATGTTCAATGACTTCACGTTGGAAGATTGGAGTAGCAATCTTCATTTTCAATTTCTAATTTATTTGGGTAAACTTTGATTTTCTAATGATCTCCTAATTATTTTGTGTTAATTTTGTATCAATTCTATTGTCTTTTGATGCTAAAAGAAATTTATTGGATTAATTAATTTCTAGATGCTAAAGAGTGAATCATGGTTTGATAGATGAAATCTAAATGTTTTAATTGGATTATGAGTTATTCTTGAGGGTTAGATATAATTCAATCTCAATTTTAAGAAATTAATTTCTAAAATTAATCTAATTGGTTGAATTTAGGTTTAGAAGAAATTACCGTATGAATTGTATGGCTGAAACAGGGGCGTTGCGGTGTTTATGTCCATGGTACGAATCATGGTTGGTGTTTTGAGTTCTGTAGGAAATAAATAAGAAAGAAAGAATTGGTTAGTTGAGTTGGTTTCCGGTGGTGAGTGAAAAGATAGAAAAAGATGGGAAACGATCCCCTGCTACGTAACAGTGTAAGGTAATAGGCATGTTCGGGAAATAAAATGGTTCGAATAGTTGTGGTGCAATGTGCAGGGGGAATACTATATTTGCGTGGTTATTTTGATGCGGTCCAATTTATATTGACCCTTGTATTTTCTTGTGGTAGATGATAAGTGTTTGGACGAGTTTCAGTTAAGCGAGGAGTTGGCGTCGAGGCTTTGGTGGGACGGTAGCAAGTTGGTGAGTGCAAATATAAGTTGGTTCCTCAAATAAAGTTTGAACTCAGTGATAGAGTAGCGCAATCTTGGATTTGGAAGCCTTCAATCAAGTTGTTGCAAGAACTAGGAGCTCTAGACTCAATCAAGGAAGTTTGGGCAGATCTGAAAATTCAAGAGAAAAGAGAAGGGATTTTCTTGAATTTTTCAGATTCAAGGCTGGAAATTTAAAGAAAGAAAGACGAGATGAAGGATTAGATGATAAGAAATAAGAATATAAGTAAAAAGATGAGAAAAGATTAAGAAGAAGATAGGTAAAACAAATCTGAAAATTCCAGCTTTGTTTATGGAATTATGGAAGATGGTGTGAAGGTTGAAGATGAAGATGGCTTGCGAATTGTTGATGTTGTTTTGTCCTCGGCACCCTCTTAGACTCAATTATCTAAGCAAGAAACCTCAAGCGGCTCTAACCCACCCTCCTAGACGCGATTATCTAGGCAAGCAAGAGTGTGAAGATGATCTCCCTCACAAGAACTCGTCGAACTTATGTTGAAGAAGACTTCGAAGGCACAAGTAATCAGCACTTGCAAAAACAAACTCACTAAATATTTCATAAATCAAAGAAAATATGTCTTACAATGATGGAGGCTTCATCCTTTTATAGGTGAAGGATAGACAAAGTAATTTAACTTCTACTAAAACAAGAAAAACCTAATCTAATTAAAAATAATAAAAAAATAACAGCCTTTAAACTCCTTGTGCTTGTGTGGCAAGGAATAGGGTGATAAGGCAAGTGGATAGGCTGATAAGGGCTGGGTGGCTGGTTCCTAAAGTATATAAAACCCTAAAAACATCAATTTAAATGATAATAAATATATTGGGCTAAGTTTAATTTGTCCAAAGCTTATATGTTAGCTTTTGGGCTGAATTTTACAAAATTCCGTAATAATCCCGTATCCAGTTTTTTGCATGCCCAGTCTTCAGTAAATTGGACGTATCTTGAGTTCCTGATGTCCGATTGACACATTTCAAGATGCGTTGGAAAGGTAACTGAATGAAGGACAATTTGTTAGAAGACAATTTGACTCAGAAATGCCCGGATCCCATCCAAAAACTCGTCGCAAGTTAGCTGACTTTCCAGACATTTCAAACAGATTCAATTTCTTGTCCAAGATGCATCGTTTTTGACCTCCTATGCGTGCACTGTTTTGGCTTTTATTGTTTGCATCGAACAAATTCAGCTTCTTGTCCAATATTAGTAATTTGACCCCGCTCATGCATGTATCAAAAGCCTTTGATGTTGGTTGTAGTTTTGAAGAGTTATTGATGTTTTACAAAGGTTTGTGAGTTCAAAATTGTTTGTGAAGGGATGATTGGATATTAGAAAGGACTGGGTGCAAGCTAAAAGCGATTTTTGGTATTTTGGTGTTGTTTCGGCATAAGTATTAGATAAGTTCCGAACGGATTGAGGCGGCGAGATACCCGATATCATATGGGTGGTTGAGTTTTTCTCGAGGTTTCTCTGTGGATGATGGTTGTGGAGAATAGTTCGTAATGGTGAGTTGGATCAAGTCTTAATATATGATGTGTAGATAAATGGGAAGACCGATTGTGTGACATGTTTTGTCGAGATAGGTTGAGCTCGAATGTGTAATTGATGAGTTGCTTACATTTTTGTGGTGAGGTTTGTTTAACCCTTTGCTTATTGTTTCCATGAAGAGAAAGTTCAAAATTGTTGGTTTTACCATTGGTTAGAGGTATTCCTGGTTAAGTCTCAAGCAACTAGGTGTTGTTTGTTGGGATGATTGAATTTGTGAAAGGTAGCGGCATAAGTGTAATGGAGGAAGTTGTTAGATGAAGGGAGGTTTGTGTTTGTTTTGTTTCATTTTCTTAAATTTCGAGGATGAAAATTCTTTTAGTGGGAGAGAGTTGTAACACCCCGGAAAATGGGCTAGAAGATTCAGGTTAATTATCAAAATTGGGTTGGAATTTTGGGTTAGTCTTTAGCTAATTAATTAATTCCAGAAAATAATTTAGGCTAATTAAATTGATTTTTGATAAATTTACCGTGAGAAGTATTTGTGAAAAATATATTTAGTGAATTTAATAAAGGATGAAATTGAATTTGGGTAATCTTAAATGGTTGTTATAATACTAATTAAATGGTGACTATTTTACAAAAGGTTATAAAATATTAGTAATGGCAATGTAGTAAAAAGAACTATAGTGGTGGTTTTATGGAATTATTTGACCCATTTATTAATTAAAGCTTTTATCTTCTATTTCTAGCAAGAATATGACGACAATTATTATTTTTCTCAAGAAAGAAAACTATGTCTAAACTTATCTCTATTTTTCTCTCAAGATTCTCCCAAAAACCATGATAGAGTAGCGTAATCTTGGATTTGGAAGCCTTCAATCAAGTTGTAGCAAGAACTAGGAGCTCTAGACTCAATCAAGAAAGTATGGGCAGATCTGAAAATTCAAGAGAAAATAGAAGGCCTTTTCCTGAAAATTTCAGATTCGAGGCTGGAAAATTAAAGAAAGAAAGGCAAGTGAAGGATTAGATGATAAGGAATAAGAATCTAAATAAAAAGATGAAAAAAGATTAAAAAGAATATAGGTAAAACAAATCTGAAAATTCCAGTTTTGTTTATGGAATTATGGAAGATGGTGTGAAGGTTGAAGATGAAGATGGCTTGCGAATTGTTGATGTTGTTTTGTCCTCGGCACCCTCTTAGACTCAATTATCTAAGCAAGCAACCTCAAGCGGCTCTAACCCACCCTCCTAGATGCGATTATCTAGGCAAGCAAGAGTGTGAAGATGATCTCCCTCACAAGAACTCGTCGAACTTATGTTGAAGAAGACTTCAAAGGCACAAGTAATCAGCACTGGCAAAAACAAACTCACTAAATATTTCATAAATCAAACAAAATTTGTCTTCGCTAAAATAGACGTATCTTGAGATCCATATGTCCGATTGACGCGTTGGAAAGGTAACTGAATGACGGACAATTTGTTAGGAGACAACTCAACCCAGAAATGCCTGGATCCCATCCGAAAACTCGTCGCATTTAGCTGACTTTCCAGACTTCACAAACAGATTCAGTTTCTTGTCCAAGATGCATCGTTTTTGACCTCCTATGTGTGCATTGTTTGGGCCATTATTGTTTGCATCGAACAAATTCAGCTTCTTGTCCAATATGAGTAATTTAACCCTGCTCATGCATGTATCATTCCCCCACTCCTCAAAAGGATTCGTCCTCGAATCTAAATCGGCAATGAGAGAACAATCATCAACTTCAATTGAAAAGGCTTCTTTGTTGTATGTGGAGTGATCTAATTGAGCTCCTCTCATTGTTCAACAAAATCCTGAAAAGATAAAATAACACTACTAGAACATTTGTAATGATTAGTCAAAACAAAATCACTCGTCGCGTTCTTTTTCTTATCTTTTTCTTTTGGGCTTTGTGTGACTTTTACCTCATATGTATTTTCACTCACCAAATTTGGGCCATCAATTTGACTTTTTTCACTCTCGACCTCTGATAGAGTAGCGCAAATTCGAATAAAGAGAAAAACCAAACAAACCAAAATAAAGAACAAATCTAAAAATTTAGATTTGCTTATGGTGGTGGCGTCAATGGAGGAAGCTTGAATATGTGGAGATGGTGTGATGAATTGATAGTTGTTTTGTCCTCGGCACCCTCTTAGACGAAATTATCTAGCAAGCAACCTCAAGCGGCTCTAACCCACCCTCCTAGATCCTATTACCTAGGCAAGCAAGAGTGTGAAGATGATCTCCCTCACAAGAACTCGATGATCTTATGTTGAAGATGGCTTCTAGACAAGTTTACCGAACACTTGCAAACTCAAAGAATACTAAAATCTCCAAAGAGAACTTTTTATTAATCAATGAAATCTTAATTACAATGTGGGTGAAGCCTCATTTATATAGGCCATGGAGAAGTTTTAATCCTACTAAACTTAGGTATTAAATACAATAAATAAATGCTAAAATCTAATCTCCTAATTAGATAAGTAACTTCTAATAATAAATAAATGCTAAAAATAAAATCCTAGTCAAATAAATCTGAACCTAATAGATATTGCATAATCCTATATTGATTTAAATTACAAATAATCAAATAAAATCTTGAAAATTTGTAATTATCCAAAAATCCCGTATTAATCCCGTATAGGAATTTCTGCATGTGCTGTCTTCGCTAAAATAGACGTATCTTGAGATCCAGATGTCCGATTGAGGCGTTTCAAGATGCGTTGGAAAGATAATTTGCAGCCGGACAAGTTTTAGGAAGACATGTTGACCCATAAATGCCTGGATCTCATCCAAAAATTCGTCGCAAGTTAGCTGACTTTCTAGACTTCACAAACAGATTCAGTTTCTTGTCCAAGATGCATCGTTTTTGACCTCCTATGTGTGCATTGTTTTGGCCATTATTGTTTGCATCGAACAAATTCAGCTTCTTGTCCAATATGAGTAATTTAACCCCGCTCATGCATGTATCATTCCCCCACTCCTCAAAAGGATTCGTCCTCGAATCTAAATCGGCAATGAGAGAACAATCATCAACTTCAATTGAAAAGGCTTCTTTGTTGTATGTGGAGTGATCTAATTGAGCTCCTCTCAATGGTTCAACAAAATCCTGAAAAAATAAGACAACACTAATCGAACATTTGTAATGACTAGTCAAAACAAAATCACTCATCACGTTCTTTTTCTTGTCTTTTTTTTTGGGCTTTGTGTGACTTTTACCTCATATGTATTTTCACTCACCAAATTTGGGCCATTAATTTGACTTTTTTCACTCTCGGCCTCTTTTCTCTCAGTCTTTTGTATCTCACATCCCATACCCCTCTCATAAAATTTATCACCAATATACAATTTTTGTAGAGGGGAAAGTGTTTCTAACGGAATGATAGAACAAGAATCAAATGAAAGGTTAGAATTACACTTACTTTCTTCGTGGGGAGGTGATGAGAGTATAGCAAGTGGACCTACTACTTCACACGAGGGATTATAAGCATTGTCATCTTGTCTAATGTATTCACTATCACTATCCTTTTGTTTGGGAGATGGTTCTTCTCCAATATCAACATTTGCACAAATGCTAGAAGTAGAAGTACGAAGAGAATCGTGTGTACCTTCTGGTTTTAGGATGTCTTCATGGTTGGTTGCCTTTGTGTGGTCAATTGATTCATCCTTTTGCGCTTCCAATCTTTTTCGTTTTATCCTCTCACACTGTTTTTTTGCTTTTGCTATTTCTTCATCTACTTTTTCCGGCTCTATTGTAGCAAACGAGAGCTTCTGGCCTTGGTGCACAACCGAGTATCCATTTGTATTGATTCGATGGACAGCGCCCCGATCATTTTTCCAAGGTCTTCCTAATATCAAGTGGGTGACTTCCATACGAACCACGTCACACCATACATCATCACAATAGCTTCCAAGAGTAAAAGAGATTAAACAACATTTGGTTACCTTCATATCCGGTCCGCTATTAAACCCTTGAAGATGATACGGCTTAGGGTGTTCTTGGCATGGTAGATTGAGTGCATCAGCAATGAAGCTACTCACTAAGTTTACACGACTATCACCATCAATAATTAAAGAACATAGATTACCTTGTATCTTACACCATGACCGAAAAATATTTATTGGTATACGATAACGAGTGTTGAAAAGAGAATAAAACATCCTAATTGCTTTAAGAATCCAAAGAAAAGGTTAGACACCAATAGAATTATAGTTGCAAGGAGAAAGAAGAGTGACACAAATCCTAGTATGCAACTTTTAGTCCTACTAACACAAGGAAACAAGAAGGTGTTAGAAGATGTGTAAGAAGCAATAAAAGCTAAAACAAACGAAAACTAATGGCTAAGAATGAAAGAAAATTAGAAAAACCCCGAAAACCCTAGAATTTTGCAGCAACTTGATCTACTTCGTTCGAGGTGTTCCCGATGTCAAAAAATTATGAAATTTTATGTGGTGACTCCTCCAAAGGTGATCTGATCTGGAAATTTTAAGCGCAAAATTCGCTCATTTGAATTTTACGAATTTTCCCTAATTTTTGAGTTTTTCACCCAAAAACGCCAAAAATTCTTGTCAAGAATCATCCCAAATCTGATACCAAATGATAGGGTAGCGCAATCTTGGAATTCAAGAAAAACCAAACAAACCAAAATAAAGAACAAATCTAAAAATTCAGATTTGAAAATTCAAGAGAAAATAGAAGGGCTTTTCTTGAAAATTTGAAGGCTGGAAAAATTAAAGAAAGAAAGACAATTGTATTAGATGTTTTAAGAATCTAAATAAAAAGATGAAAAAGATTAAGAAGAAGATAGGTAAAACAACCCTGAAAATTCCAGTTTTTGTTTATGGAATTATGGAAGATGGTGTGAAGGTTGAAGATGAAGATGGCACAAGAATTGTTGATGTTGTTTTGTTGAAGACACCCTCTTAGACTCAATTATCTACACAAGCAACCTCAAAGAATACTAAACCCTCCAAAGAGAACTTTTTATTAATCAATGAAATCTTAGTTACAAATGATCTCCCTCACAAGAACTCGTCGAATTTATGTTGAAGAAGACCTCAAAGGCACAAGTAATTTTAACTTACAAAAACAAACTCACTAAATATTAAATAAATCAAACATCTAATCTCGCTAAAAAAAGATATCTTGAGATCCATATGTCCGATTAATAAATAAATGCGTTGGAAAAATAAAAATGACGGACAATTTGACCTCAAATGCGTTTCAAGACTTCCAAAATAGATTCAGTTTTTGTCCAAGATGCATCCTATTTTGATTTAAATTACAAATAATCAAATAAAATTTTGAAAATCGAACAAATTCAAAAGCTTCTTATCCAATATGAGTAATTTAATTTCTGCTCATGCATGTATCATTCCCCACTCCTAAAAAGGATTATCCTGAGATCCAGATGTCGCAATGAGAGAACAATCATCAACTTCAATTGAAAAGGCTTATTTGTTGGACAAGTTTGATCAAATTGACCCATAAATGCCTCATTGTTCAACAAAATCGTCGAAAAAGATAAGATAACACTAGACTCAAACATTTGTAATGATTTGTCAAAACAAAATCGTTTTTGACCTCCTATTTTTTGCATTGTTTTTTCTTTTGGGCTTTGTTTGACTTTTAGACAAATATATTTTTCTCACCAAATTTGGGCCATTTAATTTGACTTTTTCATTCTCAGCCTCTTTACTCTCAGTCTTTTGTATCTCACATCCCATATCCCTCTCATAAAATTTATCATCAATGTACAATTTCTGTAGAGGAGAAAGTGTTTCTAACGGAATGATAGGACAAGAATCAAATGAAGGGTTAGAATTACACTTACTTTCTTCGTGGGGAGGTGATGAGAGTATAACAAGTGGACCTACTACTTCACACGAGGGATTATAAGCATTGTCATCCTGTCTAATGTGTTCACTATCACTATCTTTTTGTTTGGGAGATGGTTCTTCTCCAATATCAACATTTGCACAAATGCTAGAAGTAGAAGTACGAAGAGAATCATGTGTACCTTCTGGTTTTAGGATGTCTTCATGGTTGGTTGCCTTTGTGTGGTCAATTGATTCAGCCTTTTGCGCTTCCAATCTTTTTCGTTTTATCCTCTCACACTGTTTTTTTGCTTTTGCTATTTCTTCATCTACTTTTTCCGGCTCTATTCTAGCAAACGAGAGCTTCTGGCCTTGGTGCACAACCGAGTATCCATTTTTATTGATTCGATGGACAGCGCCCCGATCATTTTTCCAAGGTCTTCCTAATAGCAAGTGGGTGACTTCCATAGGAACCATGTCACACCATACATCATCACAATAGCTTCCAAGAGTAAAAGAGATTAAACAACGTTTGGTTACCTTCATATCCAGTCCGCTATTTAAACCCTTGAAGATGATACGGCTTAGGGTGTTCTTGGCATGGTAGATCAAGTGCATCAATAGTGAAGCTACTCACTAAGTTTACACGACTATCACCATCAATAATTAAAGAACATAGATTACCTTGTATCTTACACCGTGACCGAAAAATATTTATTGGTATACGATAACGAGTGTGGTAAAGAGAATAAAACATCCTAATTGCTTTAAGAATCCAAAGAAAAGGTTAGACACCAATAGAATTATAGTTGCAAGGAGAAAGAAGAGTATGCAACTTTTAGTCCTACTAACACAAGGAAACAAGAAGGTGTTAGAAGATGTGTAAGAAGCAATAAAAGCTAAAACAAACGAAAACTAATGGTGATACATGTATGGGGGGCTAAAATGATGCATTGTAGCCAAAGAGTCGAAGCTGTTTTATAAGTCTGGAATTTCAGCCGACTTGCATCGAATTTTAGGATGGGATCCAGGCACTTCTGAGTCTACATGTCTTCTTCAAACTTATTTTTCTGTCTCTTAGCTTTCAAACGCATCTTGAAATGCATCAATCCGACATCGGTAGCTCAAGTTATGTCCATTTTAGTGAAGACTGTGCGAGCAGAAATCTATATACGGTTTTATCACGGGAAATATTATTTATTACGAATTTTCAATAATTTTATTGATTATTTGTACTTAAATTTAATCTAGGATTCTTTATGAAGATATTTAGATGATTTAGGATTAGATTTGTTATTTATTTATTAGTTTTTTAGGTTAGATAAAATATGTTTATTTATTTTATTATTATCTTTACTTTTCCTAATTTAAGTTGAACTCTTCATTTGTAGCATATTTAAAGGCATATTTGCTTCACTAATAAGAACAACATCATGAATTTATGAATTGCAAAAACCTTTGGCCATGAGCCATTTTATTTTCAAGGTAGATAGATTTGCCTTGTTATTTTTCGTATCAGAAGTCTTCTTCAACGTAAGTTCGTCAAGTTCTTGTGATTGAGACCGTCTTCACACTCTTGCTTGCCTAGTTAATTGCGTCTAGGAGGGTGGGTTAGAGCCGCTTGAGGTTGCTTGCTTAGATAATCGCGTCTAAGAGGGTGCCGAGGACAAAATATCCTACAACATCTATCTCGTCATCATCCATTCATCGGAGAGAAACGTGCCGTTTGCAGGTGTTTGCCTATTCAATTGAGATTAGGAGGGTGCCAAGGACAAATCTATCCAACACCGCCACCATCAAATTCATCATATCTCGTTTTCTACATCAATATCATGCTTTATTATCGGTTTGCTGAACTTGGAGTTTGGGGTTTTCTCGGATCATATTAGTGAGTTTGCTAGATTAATTGTGATCTAGAGGGTTCCTAGATTTTGAGGTAATTCTTGGATACTAGCTTCCGTATCAATTGGTAATCAGAGCCTTGGTTTAGGTGTTTGAAACAATTATCTTTTATTGTTGTTTTAGTAGTTGAGAAAAAAGAAAAAATATATAATTCTCTATATAGATCATAGTTTTAATATTTCATTCCTGGAGACATCTCAAGAGACTTGAAGGTTGTGATCAAAAAATCTTAAGATTTGGGACGAATCGTTTTCAACAGGGGGAGAATGATACATATATGGGGGGCTAAAATGATGCATTGTAGCCAAAGAGTTGAAGCTGCTTTATAAGTCTGGAATTTCAGCCGACTTGCATCGAATTTTTGGATGGGATCCAGGCACTTCTGAGTCTACATGTCTTCTTCAAACTTATTTGTCTGTCTCCTAGCTTTCCAACGCATCTTGAAACGCATCAATCCAACATCGGTAGCTCAAGTTATGTCCATTTTAGTGAAGACTGTGCGAGCAGAAATCTATATACGGTTTTATCACGGGAAATATTATTTATTACGAATTTTCAATAATTTTATTGATTATTTGTACTTAAATTTAATCTAGGATTCTTTATGAAGATATTTAGATGATTTAGGATTTGATTTATTATTTATTTATTAGTTTTTTAGGTTAGATAAAATATGTTTATTTATTTTATTATTATCTTTACTTTTCCTAATTTAAGTTGAACTCTTCATTTGTAGCCTATTTAAAGGCATATTTGCTTCACTAATAAGAACAACATCATGAATTTATGAGTTGCAAAAACCTTTGGCCATGGGCCATTTTATTTTCAAGGTAGATAGATTTGCCTTGTTATTTTTCATATCAGAAGTCTTCTTCAACGTAAGTTCATCAAGTTCTTGTGATGAAGATCATCTTCACACTCTTGCTTGCCTAGGTAATTGCATCTAGGAGGGTGGGTTAGAGCCGCTTGAGGTAGCTTGCCTAGATAATCGCGTCTAAGAGGGTGCCGAGGACAAAATATCCTACAACATCTATCTCGTCATCATCCATTCATCGGGGAGATTCGTGCCGTTTGCAGGTGTTTGCCTATTCAATTGCGATTAGGAGGGTGCCAAGGACAAATCTATCCAACGCTGCCACCACCATCAAATTCATCCTATCTCGTTTTCTACATCAAGATCATGCTTTATTATCGGTTTGCTGAACGTGGAGTTTTGGGTTTTCTCGGATCATATTAGCAAGTTTGCTAGATTGATTGTGATCTAGAGGGTTCCTAGATTTTGAGGTAATTCTTGGATCATGGTTTCCATATCAAATGGCTAAAAATGAAAGAAAATTAGAAAAACCCTAGAATTTTGCATCAAATTGATCTACTTCGTTCGAGGTGTTCCCGATGTCAAAAAATTCTAAAATTTTATGTGGTGACTCCTCCAAAGGTGTATATCTGATCTGGAAAATTTTAGCTCAAAATTCGCTCATTTGAATTTGACGAATTTTCCCTAATTTTTGAGTTTGTCACCCAAAAACACCAAAATTCTTGTCAAGAATTGTCCCAAATCTGATACCAAATGATAGAGTAGCGCAATCTTGGATTTGGAAGCCTTCAATCAAGTTGTAGCAAGAACTAGGAGCTCTAGACTCAATCAAGAAAGTATGGACAGATCTGAAAATTCAAGAGAAAATAGAAGGACTTTTCTTGAAAATTTCAGATTCGAGGCTGGAAAATTAAAGAAAGAAAGACAAGTGAAGGATTAGATGATAAGAAATAAGAATCTAAATAAAAAGATGAAAAAAGATTAAGAAGAAGATAGGTAAAACAAATCTGAAAATTTCAGTTTTGTTTATGGAATTATGGAGATGGTGTGAAGGTTGAAGATAAAGATGGCTTGCGAATTTTTGATGTTGTTTTGTCCTCGGCACCCTCTTAGACTCAATTATTTAAGCGAGCAACCTCAAGCGGCTCTAACCCACCCTCCTAGACGCGATTATCTAGGCAAGCAAGAGTGTGAAGATGATCTCCCTCACAAGAACTCGTCGAACTTATGTTGAAGAAGACTTCAAAGGCACAAGTAATCAGCACTTGCAAAAACAAACTCACTAAATATTTCATAAATCAAACAAAATCTATCTTCGCTAAAATAGACGTATCTTGAGATCCATATGTCCGATTGACACGTTTCAAGATGCGTTGGTAAGGTAACTGAATGACGGACAATTTGTTAGGAGACAACTCAACCCAGAAATGCCTAGATCCCATCCGAAAACTCGTCGCATTTAACTGACTTTCCAGACTTCACAACTAGATTCAGTTTCTTGTCCAAGATGCATCGTTTTTGACCTCCTATGCGTGCATTGTTTTGGCCATTATTGTTTGCATCGAACAAATTCAGCTTCTTGTCCAATATGAGTAATTTAACCCTGCTCATGCATGTATCATTCTTGAAGGTGAAGATGATCTCCCTCACAAGAACTCGTCGAACTTATGTTGAAGAAGACTTCGAAGGCACAAGTAATCAACACTTGCAAAAACAAACTCACTAAATATTTCATAAATCAAAGAAAATCTAGAGCTCCGTATCAAATTTCTATTCATTTTGATCTTCTTGGATTTTCTTATCCAATTTCTATTCATTTTCTTTCTAAACAATTTCTAATCAATATCCACACAAGAGATTTTGATTCCTCTCATCAAGTTCAATGGATTTCATATTGGAAGATTGGAGGAGCAATATTCATTTTCAATTTCTAATTTATTTAGGTAAACTTTGATTTTTCTAATGATCTCCTAATTATTTTGTGTTGATTTTCTATCTATTCTATTGTCTTTTGATGCTAAAATGAATTTTAATGGAGTAATTAATTTCTAGATGCTAAAGAGTGAATCATGATTTGGTAGATGAAATCTAAATGTTTTAATTGGATTATGAGTTATTCTTGAGGGTTAGATATAATATAATCTCAATTTTAAGAAATTAATTTCCAAAATTAATCTAATTGGTTGAATTTAGGTTTAGATTCTTGAATGAGGTAATTGGTGGAGTGGTTGGTTTAATTATTGGATAATATATTAGAGCGCATTGTGAGTGTTCAAAGAAATTACCGTATGAATTGTAACGCTGAAATAGGGGCTTTGCAGTGTTTATGTCCATTGTGCGAATGGTGGTTGGTGATTGTAAGGTAATAGGCATGTTCGAGAAATAAAATGGTTCAAATAGTTTTGGTGCAATGTGCAGGGGAAATACTATATTTGGGTGGTTATTTTGATGTGGTCCAATTTGTATTGACCCTTGCATTTTCTTGTAGAAAATGGCAAGTGTTCGGACGAGTTATGGTTAGGCAAGAAGTTGGCGTCGAGGCTTTGGCGAGACGGTAGCAAGTTGGTGAGTGCAAATGTAAGTTGGTTATTCAAATAAAGTTTCAACTTAGGTTTGGGGGTTTTGTTATAGCCTAGCCAGCTTAACTAAGCTCGAAAGTAAGTATAATGAAATTTATCCCTCGGTTTTGTTTTGGCGAATTTAATTTTATGCACTTGTTTTTTAATTACATGGTACCTACTGTTTATGCATGTTTTAAGTATGTGTATACTGATTTTTGATCATATATTGATGATGGATGCATTGGGAAAATGATCCATGTAAGTATGTGGAATACTTGTAAATGCATGGTTTAATGCATTGAAAATGGTTCCGGAATGTTGCATATAAAAATAGTGAGGTACATGGTTAGTAATGAATTCTATTGGCAAGCGATGTGGTTTAAAATGTTATTGTATATAGTTGGCTAGCCATAGGATTGATAGTGCACTATAAAAAGTCATCTCAGGTGTTGAGGGGTTTATGTGTACTGTATACTCCACCAGGAGTACCAAAACGGTGGAGGGGCTATATGGTACCGAAAACTCCAATTAATGGATTATACATCTAACCAATGATAGAGGTTGTGAATGTACCCGGTTGTGATGGTACCATAATTATGGTTGATATTGTATGAAGTGTTGAGAGGACACTTGTTGAATCCATGTATCCGATGTAATATTTTGTAAAGTGGAACTTGGTTTATGATCACTTGAAAGCTAATATAATTGATAATGTATCATGTTGATGGATTATGTTGGGTTTATACATGTGTACTCTTTAAGCCTTGCATATGCATGGGAAAGCTTAAATTGAGGATTGCAAATGGGATTTTGCTGTTGATCCATGATACATGTTGCATATGGTTTAATATGCATATTTTTGGAAATGTCAAGTGCATGATTTGTTTTGGAAACAAATGAGAATCGCTTTGGTTTGATTAAGCATGAGACTTGTGAAAAAGTGTTTTGATGCATATGGTGGTTATGCATATTATGCTTTCAAAAGAAGTAAGCAAGTGCATTAGTTTTACACACATACTCTACTTTACAATGAATGCATGGTTTAAGTTGGAAGATATGATGCTTATGTTTTGATCAAGCATGTTTTATTAAATGTTTTGTGAACAAAAGGTTTATTATGAAAGCATGATGCTTATGTATCGAACAACCATGGTTTATTTAAATGCTTTGGAAATGGTGTGTTTGACTTGCTTTAAATGGGTTTGTAATATCGGCTTTGATTTTAAAACTGCATTGACGTTTTACACTTTTTGAGTGCACTCACTAGGCATTATATGCTTACGCCCTTTTTTCTTCCGTCAATGCAGTGAATAAAGCAAGTGCAGGGTTGTGGTCTGAAGCAAGATGGATTCCAAGACAAACATATTAAAGTATATGTTTACGGTATTAATATTATTTGTAATAAGGGAATGTGGGTAGAATATTGGGATGGATTATTTTATCTAGGGAATAATAACTTTATTGTTTATATTACGTTAGATAATGGTTGTATTTAATGACTAATATGTTGGTTTTATTTTAATGCTTTGTATACTTGATAGTTATGATCAAATGATTTTAATGATTTAAATAATGATTAGGTTGATTATTTGTGTTCAATGAGTACTTGTGGTCTTGACCATTTGGTGCGTAATGGATAATGATTTATTTTGTTAGGAAGCATGCCTCTAGATTACTTATATAAATATGAATTGTGTTGAATAATTAGTATATAATTAATTATGCCCATTTGTTTAAGGATAATAAATTTTAGAAGCATGTCAATGTTGTTCGTAAGTAATTGGATAAGTTCGAGTTGGGATTCAAATTCCCAAAATGCATATGAGTGCAACCATGTATCGGTATGGCTGATGGTTGATTCGGTTAATGGATTTTACCAAGTTTGGATTCTTTGCATTTTGGTCACCATATGTTGTTGCATCAATTGAATAGGCAAACGATGTCCGTTTAACTTGAGATTTTGCAAGCATGTTTTAAATGTATCTAATAGCTGTGAGAAGCTGTTAAAAACGTGTTAGCCCCTCTTATTTTGTCTGTTTTACAATTTAGTCCTTAATTTCATATTTGGCTAAATCAGATGCTTATTTGTTATCCGTTGAAGCTAAAATTTGACATACTTGCATCGAATATGATTAATTAACAATTGGTAACCTGAAACTTGTGTAAGTCCCTGTAATTATTTAGATTTACATTTTGGTCCCTAAAGTACTCGTTTTGCAATTGAGTGCCTTATTGATGTTCCAATCAAATGAAAATTGAACCGTTGCTGGTATGGACACCTTAGATCTTAATAATTCATCTAGAAAAGTTAAAAGGAAGAAAATGGATCGTAATTCGAGAAGGATTATTCAGGTTTGCTTCGCAAACCAAATGTGATCTTCTTAGTTCGGGTCTAACGACTAGGCTAAGTCAAGGGGGTGCATTTGGTGGTATTAGAGCTAGGTTCACAACCTCATATAGATAGAGTAAAATTTGGTTAATTTTAGAAAGTGATAAATGTGTTTCGTATGTACTCATGTTGTTAATTGCTTATGTTGGGGTTATCTAGGAACACATTGCCTATTACAAATGCTTTTGAAAAAGTTTTTGCGGGTTTGTCTTGAATCACTTGTCGAGCCTAAACCCCAACTGTCAGGTTTAAACACCGATAATGAATTTGATTTTAGATGAGAAATGATTTATTTAGTAATTACTTTCGAGCTTAGTAAGCGGTGTCTGAGTTATCGATGGTATAGGAAAAATGGTTTTCGATTTTGAGTAGACTTGGTCCTCGATCTATAGTAGTTAGAAATGGTCTCCGAACTTGAGGGGCGTTGGTCCACTATTTTGAAGGTTAAAGGTGGTTATTACCATCGATCTCAATGATATGGATTTTGAGGACAAGAAGTCAGTGAAGTGGTGTAAATGGAAATAAGCACACCATAAAGTGTCATATGCTTGATAGTAATATCAATTTCTGTAAAGTATGCTTAAGGAAAATTTGGCCGAGATTCTAAATAGTATATTGGAGTGTTTGAGATGATATATTTATGATGTACTCATCGTGCAAGAATGTTGATGTTCAGGATCGAAACCTGACCAATGATGTTGATTGTTAAGGAGAATTTGGTAGTGTCCCTAATGTCATACTCATGTGGATGGTCAATGTATGGAATATGCGTAAGGCATTGGATTGACTTTCATCTTCGGAAATCAGAGTGTGCACCGGAATCGTGGAATCTGTATTTTGATTAGGGGAAGGCCGCGTAGTCTGTTTATCTTCCATTGTTGCATCGCTTGGTGGATTCTTGCTTTACACAATTTGCATATTAATTAAATAATGATTAGATTGATTATTTGTGTTCAATGAGTACTTGTGGTATTGACCAATTGGTGCATAATGGATAATGATTTATTTTGTTAGGAAGCATGCCTCTAGATTACTTGTATAAATATGAATTGTGTTGAATAATTGGTATGTAATTAATTGAGCCCATTTGTTTAAGGATAGAAAATTATTAGAAGCATGTCAACGTTGTTCGTAAGTAATTGGATAAGTTCGAGATGGGATTCAAATTCCCAAAATGCATGTGAGTGCAGCCGTGTATCGGTATGGCTGATGGTTAATTCGGTTAGTGGATTTTACCAAGTTTGGATTCTTTATATTTTGGTCACCGTATGTTGTTGCATCAATTGAATAGGTAAACGATGTTCTTTTGACTTGAGATTTTACAAGCATGTATTGAATGTATCTATTTGTTGTGAGAAGCTGTTAAAAACGTGTTAGTCACTGTATTTTGGCTGTTTTACAATTTAGTCCTTAATTTCATATTTAGCTCAATTGGATGCTTATTCGTTATCCGTTGAAGCTGAAATTTGACATGATGGCATCAAATATGATTAATTAACAATTGGTAACCTAAAACTTGTGTAAGTCCCTGTAATTATTCATATTTACATTTTGGTCCCTAAAGTACTCGTTTTGCAATTGAGTGCCTATCGATGTTTGAATCGAATGAAAATTGAACTGCTGCTAGTATACACACCTTAGGTCTTAACGAACTCGAGAAAAAATGAAACGAAATTGAGAAAGATTGTTTGGGTTTGCTTCAGTAAATGTAATGTGATCTTCTTGGTTCAGGTCTAACGACTGGGCCAAGTCAAGGGGGTTACAAAAGTGCAAGCGGTGTAACTCCCTACCTATATGCAATTATGTAGAATCTAACCTAAATGCACTTTATATGAGCTTGATAACATGCAAAAGGCCTGTAAAAGGGGCATATAAAATAGATCATTTACACACTCATCAGACATCAAGTGCCATGTCCGGTATTCGGGACCACTTAGACATCAAATACTTTACCATGTGACGCACCCGAGACAACAAAGACATTGGGTTGTGCTTAAAACTTATCGGGGACCACAAAGACATTAGGTAGTGAATACCACTCGAGACCAGAAAGAAATCGAGTGCATTTACATAGATGCGTACTACAGTACTTACCTCGAGTATCTAGATCCCTTCAACCAAGTGCCTATAAGACACACAATATTATAACATAGCCATACCATCCTATGGTTGCTATCAACATATAAGTCACATAAGGAAATTACCGGGTCCTTAAGTTTTATGCTCGAGTATAGGGAAATTTCTTAGTTTCTTAGTTTTACAACTCATTTCAGGCCATTTGGGGTCTATTGGATCGATTGGTATAATTTTTCAATCTTCCAGGCAAAACTTGATACCCCTTGATATTGATACCCCCTTGATACTTGTACCATTTTTTGCTACTAAAATTTGAATGGAACAAGGGGTACCGATACTCGCTGCTCGTGTACCGATACCAAAGCCCACAAATGGCTTCCAAGGCTCGAGAAATAACTTCTCAAGCCCCTAAACAAACCTTAATCCCTAACTCGGTCCTACATCTTATTAAGGGTTTTTAACACAAAATTCAAGTTCCACTATTAACACCCAAGTTCATCATGCTTAAACATCCATATCCATCTCAAAGCTTAAACAATACAAAGCAATCATATTTATAAGAAACATGAAGCACATTAGAGTTAGAGATGTACAAACCTTGCTCAAAACTACGGAATTATAAAACTCTCTTTTATTCCCCTTTTAATTTTCAATAGGCAAAAGCTTTCCTTCAAGTGAAGGAAAGAAATCTTGGCATCCCACATATTGGGTTACAAGGCTTGGGAGGGGAAATTTGCTTAGTTGGTCCCTAAACCTCCTAAAACTTTACACTTTTAACCCCTAAACCTTCAATTTTCATAATTTAGCCACTAACCAGATTTTTGATAAATTCAATATTGTCCTTATTCAATAAATTGACTCTATTAGAGTCTGATACCAATGTAATTGACCATACAGTCAACGTCAATGCAATATTTTGACCTTTCCGTTGTAGGGTTTTTAATTGTCAAAACCCAATTCTGACTAGACCGATTTCTAGGGTGTTACAATTCTCCCCTTAAGAAAAATTCATCCTTGAAATTTACTTGAACTGAAGAGATGAGGGTACTACTTCTTCATTGTCTCTTCCGGTTCCCAAGTGGCTTCTTCAACGTGTGGCTCCTCCAGAGCACTTTGACCACTAGAACAGATTTGTTTGTGAAGTCTCTTGACTTCCCTTGCAAGAATCTGAATCGATAATGTGAAAAGGGTCAGAAGGGTACTTTTAGAGCATCAATACATGGAATACATCGTGGATCTTGCTTAGTTCTAAGGGTAACGATAACAAGTAAGCCATAGGGCCAACTTTCTTAATAACCTCGAAAGGTCCAATGAACTAGGGACTTAACTTCTCTTTTCTGCAAACCTCAGAACTTTCTTCCACGGTAAAACCTTGAGGAAGGCTCTTTCACAAACCTCATATTGTATATCCCTTCGCTCAAGATCAACATAGGCTTTCTGTCAGCCAAATGCACCTTTCAAACAATCATGAATGATGGTAACCCATTCTTCAGTTTCCTAAAGTAAATTAGGGCCCAACATCTTGCCCTCACTGAGTTTAGACCAACACAATGAAGTTCTGCAACGTCTACCATATAACACCTCATACGGTGCCATTTTAATAGAAGACTAATAACTGTTGTTGTAGGTAAACTCAATCAGAGGTAGGAATTTCTCCCAAGATTCTCCAAAATTGATGATGCATGCACGTAGCATATCTTCCAAAATCTATACAGGAGGGTTCAATATTGATACATATTTTCAATGATTCAATGGGGAAGATTTTTGATGATTACCTAAATTACCCTTTCTAATTGCTCGTCAGATTGAGGGTGGAAAGCGGTACTCATGTTAACTCTAGTGCCCAGAGCTCCTTGCAATGTTCCCTAGAATTGAGAAGCAAACCATGGATCTCGATCAGAGATGATAGACTTTGGTACTCCATGGAGTCGAATAACTTCCTTGATATACAAGTCAGCTAATTTTGGAAGGTTGTAATCAATTCTAATCGGTAAGAAATGTGCTAAATTTGTGAAACAGTCCACACAATGACCCTAATAGCATCGTGTTTAGCGGGAGTTAAAGGTAAACCACTAACAAAGTCCATATTGATTCTCTCCCACTTCCACTACAGTAGATCAATGGGTTGTAGCAAAACCAGTAAGGACACGATGCTCATCCTTAATGCGCTGGCATGTAAGGCACTTGGATACAAAATCAACTATGGCTTGTTTCATGCCTGGCCACCAATAAAGTTCATGGAGATCCTTGTACATCTTTACAAAACCCAAGTGAAAGGGAAAAAAATGAGTGAGCTACCTTAAGAATATCAGTGCAAAGAGATTTATCATTGGGCACGCAGACCCGATCACGAAAACACAACAATCCTTCAGAATTAAATCTGAAGTTAGGATCACCATTGTCTTGCAACTTAGAAGCTATGGATTGAAGTTCAGAGTCTTGACCTTGCAATGCTTTGATTTTTCATACAATAGTAGACTAAACTTGTAGTTCAGCTACGAGGCAATGGTTCTTCCGAAGTTGGAAGTGGGCATTAATAGCTCGAGGAGCTACAATACAATGATTTTATAATGAGTTTAAAGCAATAAGTGATAGAATGGGTTCGACGATTAATGACAATACTTACCAGGCAGAGGTTTATGATTGAGTGCATCCGCAACAATGTTGGCCTTGCTCGAATGATAATCAATGACAAGATTATAGTCCTTGAGGAGTTCCATCCATCTCCGTTGCTAAAGATTCAACTCTTTTTGTGTCGGCAGATATTTGAGGCTCTTATGATTAGTGAAAAGATAGCATTTCTCTCTGTAGAGATAATGCCTCCAGATTTCAATGCGAAGACAACTACAACCAATTCCAAGTCATGAGTAGGGTAATTCATCTCGTGCAGCTTAAGTTGTCTTGATGCATAAGCAATGACTTTGCCTTCTTGCATCAATACTATAACACCCTTACCAGTATTTAATCTTCAATACTATTTAGAGTGCCACATAATGAATTGATAACAATCCATAATAATCATTTATTAAGAAAACCACCATTGAACCATTTTTTATCCTAACAAAATTGCTTTATCTAATTTTTAATCAACCAAATTAATTTCAATTGTAGGCAACAACTTAGCATTTTATAACTACAACTTATAAGCAATATAACTATCTAAAAACTGCCTAATTTAAAAATCTAATTAACAGTTCTATTTATTCTGTTTCAAAAAGATATCTGATTTATATACTAGTAATCTATCTAACCCTTTTTTAATTTTAATATAACTACTCAGCCTTCATTATCAACATAAACCAGTTTATAAGTTATTACAAACCATATTAAGACTAGATTAAATTTGACTAATATTAACATATACATTGTAATGCCTCAATTTTGGGCCTAAGAGTTAGCCAGGTTTAGGCTAGACGGTTTGGTCGAACCGGTTTCGGCGATTTAGGTTAGTTTTGAGATTTAATTGATTTGAAGGGTTTTTGGAGGAAATAAAATATGGGGAAAATGTTTTAAAATCGTTATTTAATATATAAATGATTTTGGTGGAATCAATTTTGGAAAAAAAATTGGAGGTTTGACATTTTTGGACAAGTGACCAAAATGTAAAGTTTAAAAACTGTTTTTAGTGACTAATTTGTAAAAGATCATAACTTTGAATCTTTAAGGAGCTTTTGACCGAGAGTCTAATTCTGACTTTTTACCTCTTAATTGACTGATTTTAAAGTGGTTTTAATTGGTACAAAGGATGGAGAGAATTAATTTCTCATTATTTTCTTAAAACACATTTCATGTAACTAACTTTTCTCTCAACCATTTTCTCTCAAATTCTCTCCAACCAAACATCCATTTCTCTTCAAAGATTTCAGGTAAACATTTGATTTAATCCATCTTTTTAATCTTAAATAATTTCTTAATATTTTCCTAGCAAAACCTTATTGTTTCATCTTTGTTTTCTCATGTAAATCTATACAATTGAAGGGAAAAGTCAGCATTATAGGTGAGGTTTCGTTCTTTTCCTCTAATGATAGGTTCTTTATTGAAATTCCCAAGTTATTGATCTTTTATGAATGTTTTCTATTGGGTTTTGATGATACAATTATGGAAAATTGTTTTAATTGAGGTTTAATGGGTGAAATTGTTTAAGATTTGTTAATGTTGGGTTTATGATTGAGGTTTATCATAATTTTGATGTGTGATATTTTGGATTAATGGATTTTAATGTGGTAATCCTGAAACTAGGTAAAATGTTTGGTTCCTAGGTTGAGATCTTGGCGTTTTTGGCCTGTTTAAGTGGTTAATTGATAGCTGATGATATCTTGGTGTTGAGGAGATGCTTTTAGATGTATCTTGATGATATTTTGTTGTTTATTTCGTTGAGAAAGGGCTTGAGATCAATTAGAGTGTTTTACATGTATGAGGGGGCTAAAATGATGCATTGTAGCCAAAGAGTTGAAGCTGTTTTATAAGTCTGGAATTTCAGCCGACTTGCATC
Source organism: Hibiscus mutabilis (assembly GCA_019671005.1). NCBI lineage: Eukaryota > Viridiplantae > Streptophyta > Magnoliopsida > Malvales > Malvaceae > Hibiscus > Hibiscus mutabilis. The sequence goes on from CM033715.1 coordinate 53,189,633, forward strand.
GAATTTTCGGATGGGATCTGGGCACTTCTGAGTCTACATGTCTTCTTCAAACATATTCGTGTATCTCTTAGCTTTCCAACGCATCTTGAAATGCATCAATTCGACGTCGGGGGCTCAAGTTATGTCCGTTTTAGTGAAGACTATACGAGCAGAAATCTCTATACGAATTTATTACGGGAAATATTATTTATTACGAATTTTCAATAATTTTATTTATTATGTGTACTTAAATTTAATCTAGGATTCTTTATGAAGATATTTATATGATTTAGGATTAAATTTGTTATTTATTTATTAGTTTTTTAGGTTAGATAAAATATGTTTATTTATTTTATTATTGTCTTTATTTTTCCTAATTTAAGTTGAACTCTTTATTTGTAGCCTATTTAAAGGCATATTTGCTTCATTAATAAGAACAACATCATGAATTTATGAGTTGCAAAAACCTTTCGCCATGGGCCATTTTATTTTCAAGGTAGAAAGATTTGCCTTGTTATTTTTCGTATCAGAAGTCTTCTTCAACGTAAGTTCGTCAAGTTCTTGCAATGGAGATCATCTTCACACTCTTGCTTGCCTAGGTAATTGCGTCTAGGAGGGTGGGTTAGAGCCGCTCGAGGTTGCTTGCTTAGATAATCGCGTCTAAGAGGGTGCCGAGGATAAAATATCCTACAACATCTATCTCGTCATCATCCATTCATCGGAGAGATTCGTGCCGTTTGCAGGTGTTTGCCTTATTCAATTGCGATTAGGAGGGTGCCAAGGACAAATCTATCCAACACCGCCACCATCAAATTCATCCTATCTCATTTTCTACATCAAGATCATGCTTTATTATCGGTTTGCTGAACTTGGAGTTTGGGGTTTTGATAGAGTAGCGCAACTGTTTTATAAGTCTGCAATATCAGCTGACTTGCATCGAATTTTCGGATGGGATCTGGGCACTTCTGAGTCTACATGTCTTCTTCAAACATATTCATCTGTCTCTTAGCTTTCCAACACATCTTGGAACGCATCAATCCGACATCGGGAGCTCAAGTTATGTCCATTTTAGTGAAGACTGTGCGAGCAGAAATCTCTATACGATTTTATCACGGGAAATATTATTTATTACGAATTTTCAATAATTTTATTGATTATTTGTACTTAAATTTAATCTAGGATTCTTTATGAAGATATTTAGATGATTTAGGATTAGATTTGTTATTTATTTATTAGTGTTTTAGGTTAGATAAAATATGTTTATTTATTTTATTATTATCTTTACTTTTCCTAATTTAAGTTGAACTTTTCATTTGTAGCCTATTTAAAGGCATATTTGCTTCACTAATAAGAACAACATCATGAATTTATGAGTTGCAAAAATCTTTGGCCATGGGCCATTTTATTTTCAAGGTAGATAGATTTGCCTTGTTATTTTTCAGATCGTAAGTCTTCTTCAACGTAAGTTCGTCAAGTTCTTGTAATGGAGATCATCTTCACACTCTTGCTTGCCTAGATAATTGCATCTAGGAGGGTGGCTTAGAGCCGCTTGAGGTTGCTTGCTTAGATAATCGCGTCTAAGAGGGTGCCGAGGACAAAATATCCTACAACATCTATCTCGTCATCATCCATTCATCGGAGAGATTCGTGCCGTTTGCAGGTGTTTGCCTATTCAATTGCGTTTAGGAGGGTGCCAAGGACAAGATTTCTTGTCCAAGATGCGCCGTTTTGACCTCTATCGTGCATTGTTTTGCCATTATTGTTTGCATCGAACAAATTCAGCTTCTTGTCCAATATGAGTAATTTAACCTGCTTTTCAAATGTCTCCAATTATTTTGTGTTATTTTTTCATTTATTGCTTTTGATTAAAATGAATTTTAATGGAGAAAATTTCGAGCTAAAGAGTAGCAGTTTGGTAGATGAAATTAAATTTTTTAATTAGTTATGGTTTTTCTTGGGGTTAATAACTCGAAAGTAAGTATAATGAAATTTATCCCCGGTTTTTTTTTGGAATTTAATTTTTTGCCAAAATTTTTTTAATTAAGGGACCTACTGTTTTTGCATGTTTTTAAATATGTGTAACTGATTTTTTATCATATATTGATGATGGATGCATTGGAAAATGATCCATGTGTTGGAATACTTGAAATGCATGGTTTAATATTTAAAATGGTTGGGAATTTTTAAAAAAAAAGTGAGGTCATGGTTAGTAATGAATTCTATTGGCAAAACGTGTGGTTTAAAAAGTTATTGTATATAGTTGGCTAGCCATAGGATTGATAGTGCACTAAAAAATCATCTCGGGGGTTTAGGGTTTAAAATTTTTTGTATACTCCACCGGGAGTACCAAACGGGGGGGGGCTAAAGGAAAGAACTCCAATTAATGGATTATACATCTAACCCAAAGATAGAGGTTGTGAGTGTACCCGGTTGTGATGGTACCATAATTATGGTTGATATTGTATGAAGTGTTGGGGGAGGACACTTTTTGAACCGGTATCGGTGTAATTTTTTAAAGTGGGAAATTGGTTTATGATCAAATTGAAAGCTAATATAATTGATAATGTATCATGTTGATGGATTATGTTGAGTTTATACATTTTACTCTTTTAAGCTGCATATGCATGGGGTTAAAATTTAGGATTGCAAATGGGATTTTTTTTTTGCCTGATACATTTCTATGGTTTAATATGCATATTTTTGGGAAATGTCGAGTATGATTTGTTTGAAACAAATGAGAATCGCTTTTGGGTTTATTAACATGAGACTTTGAAAAAGTGTTTTTTATGATTTTGGTGGTTATGCATATTATGCTTTCAAAAAAAGTAAGGTGCATTAGTTTTCATACCCCTCTTTACAATGAATGCATGGTTTGTTGGGAAAATATGATGCTTAGTTTTGATCAACATGTTTTATTAAATGTTTTTTGAACAAAGGTTTTTTTATGAAAGCTGATGCTTATGTATCAACAACCATGGTTTATTTAAATGTTTGGAAATGGTGTGTTTGACTTGTTTTAAAGGGGTTTTTGTAAATGGTTTTGTTTTTAAAAAAGCTTGACGTTTACACTTTTAAAGTGCACTCACTGGGGCATTATCTTACTCTTTTTCTTTGAAGGTGAAAAAAAGCAGTGCTTTGTACTAAACAAGATGGATTCCAAGACAAACATATTAAAGTATATTTTTTAAAATTTTTAAATATTTTGTAATAAGGAATTTTAGAATATTGGGATGGATTATTTATCTAGGAATAATAACTTTATTGTTTATTTTAAAATTAGATAATGGTTGTATTTAATGACTAATATGTTGGTTTATTTTATTCTTTGTATACTTGATAGTTATGATCAAATGTTTTTAATGATTTAAATAATGATTGGGTTGATTATTTGTGTTCAATGAGTACTTGTTTTTGACCATTTTGCGTAATGGATATGATTTATTTTGTTGGAAGCATGCCTCTAGATTACTTATAAAATATGAATTGTGTTGAATAATTAGTATTAATTAATTATGCCCTTTTTTTTTAAGGATAATAAATTTTGAAGCAGTCAATGTTGTTGGAATTTGGGAAAGTTCGGGTTGGGATTCAAATTCCCAAAATGCATATGAGTGCAACCATGTCGGTATTGATGGTTGATTGGGTTAAGGGTTTTTCAAGTTTGGATTCTTTTTTTGGCATTTTGCTCACCCCATTTTTGGTTTGGTTTCCCTTTTTTTTTCCAATTAAATAAGGTTTTTTTTTAAAAACCGATGTCCGTTTAACTTGAGTTTTTGCAAGCATTTTTTAAATGTATCTAATGGTGTGGGGAAGCTTTTAAAAAACGTGTTAGCCCCTCTTTTTTTGTCTGTTTAATTTTAGTCCTTAATTTCATTTTACATGGGTCTTATTTGTTATCCGGTTAGGCTAAAATTTGACATACTTGCATCGAATATGTTTAAATTAAAATTTGGGTAACCTGAAACTTGTGTAAGTCCCTGTAATTATTTAGTTTACATTTTGGTCCCTAAGTACTCTTTTTTGAATTGGTGCCTTATTGATGTTCCAATCAAATGAAAATAAACCCGTTGCTGTATGGACACCTTAGTCTTAAAAATTTCTCTAGAAAATTTAAAAGGAAGGAAAGTAATTTAGAAGGATTATTAAGTTTGCTTCAAACAAATGTGATCTTCTTGGTTCAATTACGACAGGCTAAGTAAAGGGGTGCATTTGGGGGTTTTAAGAGCTAGGTTAAAACCCTCATAGATAGAGTAAAATTTGGTTAATTTTAGAAAGTGATAAATGTTTAAATGTACTCATTTTTTAAATTTGCTTTTTGGGTTATCTAGGAACACTTCCTATTACAAATGTTTTTAAAAATTTTTTTGGGTTTTCAATTTTCAGCAAAACAACCGAGTTTAAACACCGTTAATGAATTTGATTTTAGATGAGAAATGATTTATTTAGTAATTACTTTCGAGTTTAGTAAGCGTTTCGAGTTATCGATGGTATAGGAAAAATGGTTTTGATTTTGGAGACTTTTTCCGATCTATGTAGTTAGAAATGGTCTCACAGAACTTGAGGGCGTTGGTCCCTTTTTTTGAAGGTTAAGGTGGTTTTTACCCGATTCAATGATATGGATTTTGAGGACAAAAAGTCGGTGAAGGTTTTAAATGAAATAAGCACCCATAAAGTGTCATATGCTTGATAGTAATATCAATTTCGTAAAAATATGCTTAAGGAAAATTTGCGAAATTCTAAATAGTATATTGGTGTTTGAGATGATATATTTATGATGTACTCACGTAAGAATGTTGATGTTCGGGGTAAACTTTTCCAATGATGTTGATTGTTAAGGAGAATTTGGAGTGTCCTAATGTCATCTCTTGGATGGTCAAGTATGGAATATGCGGAGCATTGGATTGACTTTAAAACTTGAAAAAGAGTGTGCCAAAATTGGAATCGTTTTGATTAGGGGGGAAGGGCCGCGTGTGCTTTTTCTTCCCTTGTTGCATCGTTTGGATTCTTGCTTTACCAAAATTTTCATATTAATTAAATAATGATTAGATTGATTATTTGTGTTCAATGAGCTTGATATTGACCAATTGGTGCATAATGGATAATGATTTATTTTGTTAGGAAGCATGCCTCCCAGATTACTTGTATAAATATGAATTTGGGAATAATTGGTATAATATTGGGAACCCTTTGTTTAGATGAAAATTATTAGAAGCATGTCAACGTTGTTATAGTAATTGGATAAGTTGAGATGGGATTCAAATTCCCAAAAAGCATGTGAGTGCAGCCGTGTACGGGATGGCTGATGGTTAATTGGAGTGGATTTCAAGTTTGGGTTCTTTTATTTGGTCCTTATTTGTTGATCAATTGAATAGGTAACGATGTTCTTTTGACTTGAGATTTTACAAGCATGTATTAATGTATCATTTTTTGGGAGAAGCTGTTAAAAAAGTGTTAGTCACTGTATTTTGGCTTTTTACAATTTAGTCCTTAATTTCATATTTAGCTCAATTGGATGCTTATTTTGTTTCCGTTAGGGTGAAATTTGACATGATGGCATCAAATATGATTAATTAACAATTGGAACCTAAAACTTGTAAGTCCTGTAATTATTCATATTTATTTTGGTCCAAAGTATCGTTTTGATTGAGTGCATCGATGTTTGAATCGAATGAAAATTGAACTTTGCTAGTATACACACCAAGTTAGAACCGGGAAAAATGAAACGAAATTGGGGAAAGATTGTTGGGTTTTTGCTTAAAATGTAATGTGATCTTTTTGGTTCGGTCCCCACATAAGTCAGGGGTTACAAAAGGGGGGGGTGTAACTCCCTCCTATATGAAATTTAAATTAGAATCTAACCTAAATGCATTTATGAGCTTGATAACATGCAAAAGGCCAAAAGGGGGCAAAAAAAAAATATATTTACCCCCAACTCATGGGACATCAAGTGCCATGTCCGGTATTCGGGCCCAAATTTAGACATCAAATACTTTCCATGGGCCTTTGGAAACAAAGACATTGGGTTGTGCTTAAAACTTAGGGGGGGACCAAAAAGGGGCATTGAGGGGTAATATGAGACCAAAAATCATGCTTTTACATAAGCTTCACTTTTCCCCAGTATCTAGATCCCTTAAACCCAAAAGTGCCTATAAGACACAAATATTATAACAATTTCCATCCTATGTTGCTATCAACATATAAGTCACAAAAAGGGAAATTACCGGGCCCTTTAAGTTTTATGCTCAGATAAAAAATTTTTAGTTCAGTTTTACAACTCATTTCGGGCCTTTTTGTTTTTGGGATCTTTGTAAAATTTTTTCAATCTTGGGGCAAAACTTGATCCCTTGATATTGATACCCCCTTGATACTTGTACCATTTTTGCTATAAAATTTGAATGGAAAAAGGGGAATCAAGCCATTGTCCGAAACAAAGCCAAATGGCTAGGGCTAGAAATACCTCATTTAACAAACCTTAATCTAACTCGGTCCTACTTTTTAAGGGTTTTAACACAATTCCCAAGTTCCTTTTTAAACACCCAAGTTCATCATGTTAAACACCCCATATCATCTAAAGCTTAAACAATACAAAGCAATCAATTTATTAAGAAACATGAAGCACATTGAGTTAGGGGATGTACAAACCTTCCTCAAAACTCCAGGAATTATAAAACTCTTTTTTATTCCCTAATTTTCAATAGGAAAAAAGCTTTCCTTCAAGTAAAGGGAAAAGAAATCTTAAATCCACAAAATGGGTTACAAGGCTTGGGAGAAATTTTTCTTATTTGGGCTAAACCTCCTAAAATTTTACCTTTTAACCCTAAACCTTTTCATAATTTAATAACGATTTTTGATAAATTCAATATTGTCCTTATTCAATAAATTGACTCTTTTAAAAATTAATACCAATGTAATTGCCCATCCACGCATGCAATTTTTTACCTTTCGTTGTGGGGTTTTAATTGTACCAATTAAAAAAGATTTCTGGGTTTTTTAAATTCCCTGAAAAATTCATCCTTGAAATTTATTTGGGGCGAAGAGATAAAGGTATACTTCTTCATTGTCTCTTACCCAAGTGGCTTCTTCAACGGGTTTGGGTCCTGGGGGGGACTTTGACCCCCTTAAACATTTGTTGTGAGTCTCTTGACTTCCCTTTCAAGAACTAATCGATAATGTGAAAAGTCAAAAGGGGACTTTTTGAACATCAATACATGGAATACATCGTGGATCTTGCTTAGTTCTAAAATACCCAAACAATGCCAAAAGGGCCTTTCTTAATAACCTCGAAAGGTCAATGAACTAGGGGCTTAACTTCTTTCTGAAACCTCGGAACTTTTTTTTCCCCGGAAAACCTTGAGAAGGCTCTTTCAAACCTCATTGTATATCCCCTTGTCCCCAAAATCAACATAGGCTTTTTGAAAAAGCACCTTTAAACAATCAGAATATGGAACCCAATTTTCCCAAAAATAATGGGGCCCAAATCTTGCCTCAGTTTGACCCAAAACAATAAGGTTCTGCGTCTACCATATAACACCTCATATTGCCATTTTAATAGAAGACTAATACTTTTTTGTAAAAGGGATTTATGGAGGTAGAATTTCTCCCAATTCTCCAAAATTGATGATCGTTCAGATATCTTCCAAAATCTATCAGGGGGGTTCAATTTGATACATATTTTCAAGATTCCCAAGGGAAGATTTTTTATGATTACCTAAATTACCCTTTCCCAGGTGAGGGGGGGAAGGGGGTCTCAGTTTCTGGGGCGAGCTCTTGCATGTTCCCAGGGGTGAGAAGCAAACCATGGATCTCGATCGAGATGAAGACTGGTACTCCATGAGTCGAAAACTTCCTTGAATACAAATTACTAATTTTGGAAGGTTGAAACAAATTCAATCGGAAGAAATTGCTAAATTTGGAAGATCCATAACTAATGATCGTGTTTAGCGGGGGTTAAAATAAACCCCCCAACAAAGTCCATGATTCTCCCACTTTCCCCTACGGGGTCAATGGGTTTTAGCAAAAACCGGAAGGACACGATGTAAAACCTTAATCGGGCAAGGCACTTGGATACAAAATCAACTATGGCTTGTTTCATGCCGCCAATAAAGTTCTGGGGATCCTTGTACATCTTTACAAAAACCCCCGTGAAAGGAAAAAAAATGGGGAGCACCCAGAATTCGGCAAAAGATTTATCATTGGGCAAAGGACCATCGAAAACAACAATCCTTGGAATTAAACCCAAGTTTTGGATCACCATTGTCTTGCAACAGAAGCTATGGTTGAAGTTAAATCTGACCTTTCAATGCTTTGATTTTTTATACAATAGTAGACTAAACTTGTATTGCTACGAGGCAATGGTTCTTGGTTGGAAGTGGGGATTAATAGCTCGAGGAGCTACAATCATGATTTTATAATGAGTTTAAACTAAGTGATAGAATGGGTTCGACGATTAACCCCAAAACTTTCGGCGAGTTTATGATTGAGTGCATCGCACAATGTTGGCCTTTGGTGATAATCAATGACAAGATTATAGTCCCAGGAGTTCCTCCATCTCCGTTAAAGATTTAATTTTTTTTTGTGTCCATTTTTGAGCTCTTATGTTAGTAAAAAGATAGCATTTCCTCAGAGAAAAATCCCTTTGATTTCAATTTGGACAACTACAACCAATTCCAAGTCATGAGTAGGGTAATTCATCTGGGCAACAAGTTGTTGATGCAAAACAATGACTTTGCCTTCTGCTAATCTATAACACCCCAACCTTATTTAATCTTCAATACTATTTAGAGTCCCACATAATGAATTGATAACAATCCATAATAATCTTTATTGAAAACCACCATTGAACCATTTTTATCCTAACAAAATTGCTTTATTAATTTTTAATAAACCCAAATTAATTTCAATTGTGCAACTTAGCATTTTATAATTTTAACATAAGCAATATAACTATCTAAAACTCCTAATTTAAAATCTAATTAAGTTCTTTATTCGTTTAAAAAGATATGTTTATATACTAGTAATCTATCTAACCCTTTTTAATTTTAAATACTACCGTTTTATAAACATAAACCAGTTTATGTTTACAAACCATTAGCTAATTAAATTTGACTAATATTAACATATACATTGTAATGCCCAATTTTGGCAATTTTGGCGTTTAAGTAGCTTTTGGTGACGTTTGGGCGATTTGGTTAGTTTTGAGATTTAATTGATTTAAAGGGGTTTTTGAAAATAAAATAGGGGGAAAATGTTTTAAAATCTTATTTAATATATAAATGTTTTTGGTGGAACCCAATTTGGGAAAAAAAAAATTGGAGGTTTGACTTTTTTTGGCCCATTGACCAAATGTAAAGTTTAAAAACTTTTTTTATGACTAATTTGTAAAAGATCAAATTTGAATCTTTAAGGGTTTTTGGCCAGGAGTCAATTCTGACTTTCCCTCTTAATTGGGATTTTAAAGTGGTTTTAATTGGTACAAAGGATGGAGAGAATTAATTTCTCATTATTTTCTTAAAACACATTTCATGTAACTAACTTCTCAACCTTTTTCTCTCAAATTCTCCCAACCAAACATCCATTTCTTTCAAAGATTTCAGTAAACATTTGATTTAATCCATCTTTTTAATTTAAATAAATTTTTTAATATTTTCCTAGCAAACCTTATTGTTTCATCTTTGTTTTCATGTAAATCATACAATTGAAGGAAAAGTCAGCATTATAGGTGAGGTTTCGTTCTTTTCCTCTAATGATAGGTTTTTTTTGAAATTCCCGTTTTTGATCTTTTTTGAAAAGTTTTCTATTGGGTTTTTATGATACAATTATGGAAAAAATTGGGGTTTTAAAGGGGGAAATTTTTTAAAATTTGTTGACCCTGATAGTTTTTAGGTTAGATAAAATATGTTTATTTTATTATTGTCTTTATTTTCCACAATTTAAAGTTGTTCTTTATTTGTGGCTATTTAAGAGCATATTTGCTTCATTAATAAGAACATCCTTGAATTTATGAGTTGCAAAAACCTTTAAGCCATGGGCCATTTTATTTTCAAGGTAGAAAGATTTGCCTTGTTATTTTAGTATCAGTCTTATTTAGCGTAAGTTCGTCAAGTTCTTGCAATGGAATCATCTTCCACACTCTTGCTTGCCTAGGTAATTGCGTCTAGGGGTGGGTTAGAACCGCTCAAGGTTGCTTGCTTAGATATTGCGTCTAAGAGGTGTAGAGGATAAAATATCCCTCACAACATCTATCACAAGTCATCATCGTCATCGGAGAGATTCGTCTTGAATTTCATGAGGTGTTTGCCTTATTCAATTGCGATTTAAATTTAATCTAGATTCTTTATGAAGATATTTAGATGATTTAGATTAGATTTGTTATTTATTTATTAGTTTTTAGGTTAGATAAAAATATG